>JANUSC010000028.1:1200000-1624882 GCA_025200525.1 Camellia lanceoleosa | reverse complement strand
GTTAAATAAAATAAAAATGGAAGTTCATTCGAGAAACCACTATATCTTAACGATCTATTTGCAAATTAAATAAAAAAGAAAGTTGAATAAAAATAAAATGGAAGTTGCATAAAATTAAAAATGGCAAGACATTGAAGAAACCACTATACCTTAACGGTCTATTTGAAAATTAAATAAAAAATGAAGTTGAATAGAAAAGGAAATTAAATAAAATGGAAGTTGAACAAAAATAAAAGTGGAAGTTACATAAAATTACAAATGGAAGTTCATTCAAGAAACAACTATACCTTAACGGTCTATTTGAAAATTAAATAAAAAGGAAGTTGAATAGAAAAGGAAATTAAATAAAATGGAAGTTGAATACTTAATAAAAATTAAAGTTGCATAAAATTAAAAATTGAAGTTAATTCAAGAAACCACTATACCTTCAATGATCTATTTGGAAATTAAATAAAAAAGGAAGTTGAATAGAAAATGAAATTGAATAAAATGGAAGTTCAATAAAAATAAATCGAAGTTGCCTTTAAATTAACAATGGAAGTTAATTCAAGAAACCACTATACCTTAACGATCTATTTGGAAATTAAATTAAAAAGGAAGTTGAATAAAAGAAATTAAAAAAATGGAAGTTGAATAAAATAAAAATGAAAGTTATAAAATTAAAAATGGAAGTTGAATAAAAATAAAATGGAAGTTTAATAGAAATTGAAATTGCATAAAAATCAAGTTGAATAAAAATCGAAGTTGCACAAAATTAAAAATGGAAGTTCTTTCAAAGAAACCACTATACCTTAACGATCTATTTGGAAATTAAATAAAAAGAAAGTTGAATAAAATGGAAGTTGCATAAAATTAACAATAGAAGTTCATTCTAGAAACGACTATACCTTAACGATCTATTTGGAAATTGAATAAAATTGAAGTTGAATAAAATAAAAATGGAAGTTGTATAAAATTAATAATGTAAGTTCACTCAAGAAACCATATTACCTTACGATCTATTTGGAAATTAAATAACAAAACAAGTTGAATACAAGAGTAAATTGAATAAATATGGAAGTTGAATAAAATAAAAATGGAAGTTAATTCAAGAAACCATTATACCTTAGTGATCTATTTGGAAATTAAATAAAAAAAAAGGAAGTTGAATAGAAAAAGAAATCGAATAAAAATGAAAGTTGCATAAAATTGAAAATGGAAGTTGCCTAAAGTTAACAATGGAAGTTAATTTAAGAAACCACTATACCTTAATGATCTATTTGGAAATTAAATAAAAAAAAGAAGTTGAATAGAAATGGAAGTTACATAAAATTAACAATGGAAGTTCATTTAAGAAACCACTATACCTTAACGATCTATTTGGAAATTAACTAAAAAAGGAAGTTGAATAGAATAGGAAATTGAATAAAATGGAAGTTGCATAAAATTGAAAATGCAAGTTCATTCAAGAGACCACTTTACCTTAACGATCTGCTTTGGAAATTAAATAAAAAGTAAGTTGAAAAGAAAAGGAAATTGAATAAAATCGAAGATGAATAAAATTAAAATGGATGTTTCATAAAATTACCAAAGGAAAGTTCATTGAAGAAACCAATATACCTTAACGATCTATTTGGAAAGTAAATAAAAAATGAAGTTGAATAGAATAGGAAATTGAATAAAAATGGAAGTTGCATAAAACTAAAATGAAGTTCATTCAAGAAACCACTATACCTTAATGATCTATTTGGCAATTAAATAAAAAGGATGTTGAATAGAAAAGAAATTGGATAAAAATGGAAGATGAATAAAAATAAAATGGAAGTTGCATAAAATTAACAATGGAAGTTCATTCAAAAACCACTATACCTTAACGATCTATTTGGAAACTAAATAAAAAAGTAAGTTAAATAGAATAGGAAATTGAATAAAAATTGAAGTAGAATAAAAAGAAAATGGAAGTTGCATAAAATTAAAAATGGAAGTTTATTCAAGAAACCACTATAACTTAACGATCTATTTAGAAATTAAATAAAAAGGAAGTTGAATAGAAAATAGTATTGAATAAAAATTGAAGTTGAATAAAAATAAAATGGAAGTTGCATAAAATTAGAAATTGAAATTTATTCAAAAAATCACTTTACCTTAACGATCTATTTGAAAATTAAATAAAAAAGAAGTTGAATAGAAAAGGAAATTGAATAAAAATTGAAGTTGAATAAAAATAAAAATGGAAGTTGCATAAAATTAACAATGAAAGTTCATTCAAGAAACCAAAGATACCTTAACGATCTATTTGGAAATTAAACAAAAAAGAAGTTGAATAGAGAAGGAAATTGAATAAAATGGTAGTTACATAAAATTAACAATGGAAGTTGATTCAAGAAACCACTATACCTTAACGATCTATTTGAAAATTAAATAAAAAGGAAGTTGAATAGAAAAGGAAATTGAATAAAAAAAATGGAAGTTTGCATAAAATTAACAATGTAAGTTCATTCAAGAAAAACTATACTTTAGCGATCTATTTGGAAATTAATGAAAAAGGAAGTTGAATAGAAATGGAAGTTGAATAAAAATAAAATAGAAGTTGCATAAATTTAACAATGGAAGTTCATTCAAGAAACCACTATACCTTAGCGATCTATTCAAAAATTAAATAAAAATGAAGTTGAATAGAAAAGGAAATTGAATAAAAATGGAAGTTATGAAAATTAACAATTGAAGTTCATTCAAAAAACCACTATACCTTAACAATCTATTTGGAAATTAAATAAAAAAGGACGTTGAATAGAAAAGGAAATTGAATAAAAATAAAAATTGAAGTTGCATAAAAATAACAATGGAAGTTTATTCAAGAAACCACTATACCCTAACCATTTATTTGGAAATTAAGTAAAAAATGAAGTTGAATAAAAATAAAAATGGAAGTTGCATAAGATTAACAATGGAAGTTCATTGAAGAAACCCCTATACCTCAATGATCTATTTGGAAATTAAATAAAAAAAGAAGTTGAATTGAAAAGTAACTTGAATAAAAATAAAAATCGAAGTTGCATAAAAATAACAATGGAAATTTATTCAAGAAACCACTATACCCTAATTGTAATGCCCTCAAAATAATACATAAAACCCATCACTTTAGATGTGCATTAATATAAGAGAAATCAACCATTTCTATTCATTGGAGTAGTTCTTACAACAAAGATTACATGTTAACAACAAAGCAAATGCCCTACGGCTCACAAATTTTCCAAGTCAACACTTGGTTGCACAAAAGAGGAGTACTAACTCAAGACAAAAGAAGCCCGTGGCTTGATATACATGTAATACGCATAAAATAATCAAAAGAAAGAGTCTTCAACTCTCATATCCATCCAAGCTACATCCTTGGAGGTGACAAGCTACATGTACTAAAAATAATGTCCCATATAGGGTGAGCCAACGCCCAAAGAGTGACATGCTAAACACAATATGAGCAATAACTAAGACATTAGCAATTGATAAATGTTTAATTCTATAAATCAATTCATAATTCATTTCCATTACAAGACTACTATGTCCATGTTTCATTTCATTTCCCATTCCTTATCAAATTCACACTTTACAACAACGTCGTAACCTAGCCAACAATTTACATGAGATAGAGACTCATATTAAACATTTCCCATTTCATAATAGATAAGCATATAAGTACTCCACACTTCAACAGATAAGCATATGAGCTATATCAACACTTCCATAGATAAGCATACTGAGCTATATCAATACATTAGTCGACAAGCATATGAGTCAGATCAATGAGTCCATCCCCTATCTCCTCCCTAACAACATCCAGCTTTAGAGGTCCATCCCCTATCTTCCTCTAAACCGTGAGTACATCCCCATTCTCCCTCTCACACACAACGATATACAGATAGGTCATATACATAATCAATTAATACATAATGTTAATGTATTCTTTCAACCGTCATACTTATGACACATCCAATTGATTAGTTTTAGTTTACCTAATCATCATGCATTGTCTACAACAATCAAAACTACCCTCCACCCAGAGCCCAAAGCAATTATTTCTAAACAGATAATAAAAGCTCCAATGTATAAAATACCAATGTTTTCACAAGTGAGCAATTAATAAATCCAACTCCACTATTTTACAATATAATGAGCCAATTTTATTATTTCCAACTCAATTCCAAATAATCACAATTTTCCCAAATTAATTATACCAATTAATTTAGACAACAAATTAGGGTTTTCACCCCATTTCCCAATATTGACCCAATGGTCTATATATCAACAACCAACAACGATATCATTATTTTGGAAGCCAAAATACACATTTTAGAATCAAAACAACAAAACCCCCTTTCAACATTTTCAAACCCTAACTTCCCAAAATCAACCATTTAACAAAATGCCCAATAATCTAGGTCAAAACCCATAATAGTGAGTAGAAATCCCTACTTCAAAAGTTGACACCCAACGAAGAAGATGAAGAAAACGGAAATGCTCCAAATCCCAAGATTCTGGGATCAAAAGATAGCCCTCGATGATCAACAACTTTTTTTGTAAAGGCCAAAGGTTTGGAAAACACTCTAGCTAGATCAATCCTAAGAGAGAAGTTAGGTTTTAGAGTGAGGTGCTCTCCAATGGTTTTTTCGAAAAAGTAAGAGAGAGAGAAGAATTGTAGAAAATGATTCAAAAATGCCCAACTACTATCTGATATATGACAGTCCGCCGAAGGAAAACACAACGCCGAAAGGCCAAGAACAAAAATCTGATCCGCCGAGCGCAAGAAGGCCTGCTCGAGCGCCAAGAAACAAAGGCAAACCACACTCGCCGAAGCGTGAAAACCAGTCCGCCGAGCGAGATTTCCATCTCCGTAATCTTACACCAAGAATGCACTACCACCAGCGCCAATAAGCCCGCCGAAAGCGCGACCCACTGAAGCGCGACCCGCCGAGCGCAGAAACCCGCCGAGCATAGAAATCACCTCAGAGAAGTTTTGCAGAGCACAAAATACCGAAGTGTAAATTCCGCCGAGCGCTGCATTTACTCGCCGAAAGTGGAACGACTAAAAACCCGCAACAAGGATTTAGACCAAGGCTCAACCTACCGCCAAAACATGCCCAACACATCCTAAAACTCAAACATAAAGAATTAAAGGATAACAACAAGGTATACAACCACCAACCCACGGAACCAAAGTCCTAATACAACAAATACAGAAGGGAAAACCGGATCGCTATAACCTTCCCCTTAAAGAATTTCATTCCCCAAATTTAAAATGTAAGTTTTTCAAAAACAGTTTTCTCCATTCTCAATGATATTACAACACAATATTAAACAATCCGACCCATTACCGCCGATCCCATCTCTTTCGAGAGGCATTTCACATTACACGAACAACCTCGCATTATCAACATGCATTCCTTTGAAATTTGACAATTTCATCACATTTTCCACAATTTCTAGCACATGCAACACTAATATCATGCTTGCATTTCCACAATATACTTAACATATACAATGTTAAAACAAACTTCCATTTACCAAAACATTTACAATGTTTTACAAATTTTAAGACATATATGATGCTCTTAAAGTTCAACGATATTACACAATTTCAATACAAGATTACTCACAACAAACATGTCCTGATACTTCTCACGGACTTCCAACTCACGCTCCCAAGTGGCTTCCTCCACCGTGATGCTTCTACAAAACCTTTACTAAGGAATGGTCTTGCCACGCAGACTTGATCCCGCCTATCCAAGACCAACCGGTCTCTTCATACGAGGCATCCTCATCTACCTCTAAGTCGGTCCAATCTAACACATGGGACGGATCCGCTCATACTCAAGCATACCACATGAAACACGCCATGCACCCCTGACAATCATGTGGTAAAGCCAAACGATAAGTAACTTCCCCAACCCTCTCAAGGATCTCAAAGGGACCAATAAACCGAGGGGATAACTTCCCACTCTTCCCAAACCTCATCAAACCTCGCCTAGGTGATATTTTCAAGAAAACATGATCACCCATCTCAAACGCCAAAGGCCTCCTCCTACGGCCCAAGATAACTCTTTTGGCAACTCGGTCAGAATAAGTCTCCTACGGATAAGCCCAACTTTCTCCGCTGCCTCTAACCAACTCTGGGCCCAAAGAAAGGCGCATCACCCTCCTCGACCCAACAAACTAGATCCCTACACCGGCAGCCATTCAAGGCCCCAAATGGTGCCATACCGATACTAGACTGAAAGTTGTTGATGTAGGCAACTCCACCAAGGGCAAGTGCCTCTCCCACGCCCCACTAAAGTCAAGGACACAACCTCAAGCATATCCTCAAGGATCTAAATAGTACGCTGACCGCCTCACACCGAGGATGATAAGCCATACTAAAGGTCAACTTAGTGCCCAAGGCACTCGCAAACTCGCCACAACGTATAAAGAAACGAGGATCTCTATCTCGAGACGATCGCCACCGACCCCTGCAATCTCACTATGTCCCGAATATACAAGTCGGCGAGATGATCTACCAATCTCTCACGCCAAGATAAGGATAAAGTGCGCCGACTTGGTCAACCGTCCACAACCACCCAAATAGCATCACTACCCCCGAGTCCTCGAAGACCTACAACGAAGTCCATAGTGACATGCTCCCACTTCCACTCGGCAATAGGCAAGGGTTGCAACAAACCCGCTGGCCTCTGATGCTCGGCCTTCACTTGCTAGCAAGTAAGGCACTTCGATACGAAAGCAGCCACATCTCTCTTCATACCCCACCACCAAAACTGGCGACCCAAATCCCAATACATCTTAGTGCCTCCCGAATGCACTGCAAGGCGTGAATGGTGAAACTCTCGGAGTACTTCCTCTCGGCAAGACTCCGACACAAACAAAGCGGTCTCAGACTCACACTCGCCTCGGATACACCGTCAAACCCTTCTCAACCTTCCCACCGAGATCTTTTCTCGAGGGATTCTACCTCAAGGTCACCTCTCAGGCCTCTAACACTCAGTCACAAGGGTAGGTTGTGCAACAATGTAAAACAAGGCCACAACCTCAACAGATTCGACCGTAAACAAATCAAACTCGCCAAGTGCCCTCAACATCTCCCACTCCTGATGGCTATACAATCTACATCACCTATGGATTTCGCTATGGCATCGCCACAACATTGGCCTTCCCGTGATAGTGTAACTCAAAATCATAGTCCTCAACTAACTCCATCCACCTCATTCGCCTCAAATTCAAGTCCTCTGTAAACAAGTACTTCAAACTCTTATGATCCGAGAACACCTCAAACCTCTCACCATAAAGGTAATGCCTCCAAATCTTCAAGGCAAAGATCACCGCAAACTCTAGCTCATGTGGGGGTAATTCTTCTCATGAATTTTCAACCGACGTGAGCCATAAGCTACCACTTTCCTCTTGCATCAACACACAACCCAAACCCTCTCGTGAAGCATCACAATAAACCGCATAACCTAAACCACTCTTCGAATAATCAACACCGAGCGGTGGTCAATCTAACCTTCAACTCTTGGAACGACTTTTCACAAGTCTCACTCCACACAAACTTGACCCCTTCCGCCAACCTAGTCAATGGCGGTTAGTCCGAGAAATCCTACACAAACCGACGGTAATACCCACTAATCCCGTAAAATCAGAGATCTCAAAACGCCTTAGGTCAGGCCTAGTCTTGCAATCGCCGCCTTGATGTATCAACAGACACCACTTCTGATACCACATGGCCTAAGAACTTGACTTCCCTAGCCGTAACTCACATTTCCCAAACTTGGCATACAAATTTATGGGCTCGAGCAACTCAAGCACCACTTTCAAGTGTTCCTCGTGCTCCTCCTCAAGGCTTAATAGATAAGAATGTCATCCACGAAAACGACCACAAATTGATCTAAGAATTCTCGAAGATCCGGCTTTATCAAGTCCATAAAGATCGCCGGTGCATTGGTAAGCCCAAATGGCATCACCAGAACTCATAATGGCCATACCGTATGGAATGCCGCTTCTAATATCCTCCTCCCCGACCTCAATCGGTGGTAACCCGATCTCAGATCTATCTTAGAGAAACAACGAACCCTTCAACCGATCAAACAGATCAACTATACGGGCATAGGGTATTTATTCTAACCGTAGCTTGATTCAACTTCCGATAATCGATACACAATCTCAAGGCACCATCTTTCTTTTTAGCAAAGAGGGTCGGTGCTCCCTACGAAACACTAGGGCTAACAAAACCTTTATCTAACAACTCCGGAGTTGAATCTTCAGCTCACTCAGCTCGGCCGGGGTAAAACGATAAGGTGCCATAGAATCGGCCGCGTCGCACTAAATCAATAGAGAACTCTATCTCTCAAGGAGGTGGCAAACTAACGAGGTCCTCGAAAACATCCGAGTACTCAAAACCACCCTCGCAATACAATTGGGTCTCATCACACTCACCACTCAAGAAGCTAGCAAGTAGACCACTAAGCTCATTCCGCCATGATCATACATCGGCGGCAATACACTACCAACCCGATCCCCAAGAAATGGAAACACTCCCGCCAAGGTACAAATTAGACCAAGCGGTAGCAATCAATAACTCGGTATGACGATAGCTACCCATACCCAAAATAACATCAAAACCCTTCATGGGCATAAAACAAAGGAAAAGGAAGCCTATGGTCACGAATCTATATCACAACCTCTACATCCATGTTTCAAAATCAATTCACCCCAACAGTGATACTACACAAATAGAAGATGCTAATAGTGCCAACTCCAACTCCAACACAGATGCAAATGCACAAGTACAAAAGAATGAGACGCACCAGACATTAATCAACACATTAGCAACCGAAGTTGGTAATGTAAAGGTACCTCTCACAACCGATGGAGCGCAGATTAGGTCCTCGCGCAAGAATAAAGATACACGCTACCAGAGGCCCTCGATCCACCGCCACCTCTAGGAGCAAAAGATCGATGCACGCATCGATGACCAAGCTCTGATTGGCCCTCGAGGCTCGCATGCATCGAGCTAGCCGATAACTCAAGGCTCGCTTAGAACCAGACGCCAAGTGGCACTCAATGGGCGTAACCTCTTTAGATGCCCGGCCGACCACACCGATAACAAGACAAAGGCCGCCTCGCTCGACTCGCCCCGAGGTCTAGTCAAGAAGAAGTACTGCTGACCTCCCTTCCTTCAAGGGCAACAGAAGACTTGTGACCCACCGCCACACGAAACAAGTCAAGCCTCCCTAACTACCTCTCCCGAGCTCAGACTCGCAATCGAAAGGTCGATCTAGCCAAACCACCCCGAGATCGCCGAGGGTTAAAACCTCTCGCTCTCGCCATCACCCGCCATCTTGGCTCTTCTTGGAACCTCTATGCTTCTCCTCATCCTCCTCCTGCATCACAATCTCCATATGAGCCGCAAGATCCACCAAACGCCTATACTCGAATAAACGACCTCCAACCTCAACTTGAGTCCACGCCAACTTCCGCCAAACTCAAAGCAACGGCGTTCCTGATGCCACAAGTTCAGTGCAAACTTGGACAGACTAGTAAAAGTAGCCTCAAATCGCCACCGACAGACTTCGCCGCTTAAACCGGCAAACTGTTCACGCCTTTCTCCCTAGCAAATGAAGATAAAACTTCTCCGAAGGCATTCACAAAGACCTCCCATGCACCACCAACACTACCCTTCTCGTAATTCCACCATTGACCCACATCTCCTTCGCTTGAAGGATGCCAAGGTCACCTTTAAAGCCCGCCTCGATGCCAAGCATCTCTAACGCCTTCTCCATCTCTGCTCCAACCACTCGTTAGCCTTAAGTGGCTCTTTTCGATCCCCAATAAACTCGTCCGGATTAGACCGAAGAACTCCTCTTCAAGAAAGAAGGTCCCGCCAACAACCCGATTTTCAACCGAGAATGCCCAAAGCTCTCGCTATCTCTGCCAAGGCGCCCATAGCTCGACCGCTGGTTCGCCACATTGGCCTAATCAACTCCTCTTGCATTGCTTAACATCATCCCGTAGAAAGGCACTTTCGCCTCCTAGGCCTACCACGCCTACCACCTCGCCCTTGTCCCGACGCCCTATTAAAGGAACGAAGACGTTAGCACACTCATAAATGTGTCAAACTAAACACTCAGGCCCTAATGCATGGACAACTATAATTCATTCCACATAAGCACATAAACACATAAGCACTTATTTAATTTCATTCCTGATAATGATGGTCCCAAGGCTATTAGAGTTCCTAGAAACAGGATTGATCAAGTGCTTTTCCAATAGGGCCCACAGGAACCCAAGGAGCCAATCAATATCCTAGAAATCAAATCCCATACCCAAGTAGTCACATAAGCATATATAGCGATCCCGGGTTTTACCCCTTGTTGTACAGTGGTTCCGTAGATATTAGCTGTTGTTTAAATCTTGTTTACATCCTCTCATACTTTGTATTTGAGTTATAGGATGTGTTGAGCAGGTTTGTTATCGTTGGTTGAACTTAGAACCAAAAGTAGTTGCCTGATTTTGGTCTCAGACGCCGAGCGAGCTTTTGACGCCGAGTTGGACCTTTGTTGTCGCTTCTCCACCGAGCAGGGTTTTGGTGCTCGAGCGGAAAATCACCCTTCCAAAGATTTTCCTCAGAAGGTTGTCCGCCGAGCGGGGTTTGGACACTCGAGCGGAGTTTGTGTGTGACGCCGAGCAGGAGTTGGCCGCCGAGCGGACCTGCCTGCAAAGTTCTCGAGAGTGCATCCGCCGCCGAGCCGGGCTTGATGCTCGAGCGGGATTCAGGAGTGACGCCGAGTGGGGCTTTGGCCGCCGAGCGGGAGACTGGTTAAAGCTCGTGTTTTGACTTTTTGAAATCACTTTTTCACATCTCTTCTCTCTTACTTTTCCAAAAACACCATTGTTGAGCTTCTCACTCTAGAGCTCTACCTTCTCTCTAGGTATTGATCTAGTATGAGTGATTTCTCACCTTGGCCTTTATAAAAAAGTTGTTGATCGTCGAGGGCTATCTTTTGATCCGAGAAATTTGTGATTTGGAGCATTTTCGCTTTTCTTCATCTTCTTCGTTGGTGTCACCTTTTGAGGTAGGGATATCTTACTCCTCCTCATGAGTTTTGTCTTTAAATTTGAGCATTTTGATATGTTGGGTTGTTGGGTAGTTTTGAGAAGGTTTGGGCCTTTTGTTTAATTTTACAAAAGTTGGGGTTTGGTTTGTAATAAACCTAAATGCAATTTTGGCATAAAAAAATGAGATAGATGTTGGAATGTGGATGAAAATGGAACCTTAGGGTTGTTTTGTTAGTTAAGGGAATTTGCCCTAATTGACTTAATAAATTAATTCATGTGATTAATTTGAGAAAAGGAGGAATTGAATTAGAAATGTTGGAATTGGGAATGTATGAGATTAAAGGGTGTAGTTGAATTATTTATCGCTCACCAAATCGAAATGTTGATAAATTATCCATTTCTGTGCATTTATTTTCTATCTAGAAAAAACTGCTTTGGGCTATCGGTGGAGGATAGTCTTGATTGTTGTAGACAATGCATGATGATTAGGCAAACGAAAACTAATCAATGGAATGTGTCATAGAGCTTGATGGTTGATAGAATACATTAACTTTATGTATTGGTTGATTGTATATAGAACCCATGTGTTTATATGCATTGTGTGTAGAAGAGGAGATGGGAGATGTACTCCGCGGTTTAGGGAAGATGGGGGATGGACCTCTAAACCGGATAATGTTGGGAGGAGATAGGGGATGAACTCAGAGACACAGCCAGATGCTTGTCTAGAGAAGTGTAGATATAGCTCATATGCTTATCTTTGGTTGCATGATATAGTTCTTATATTTATCTCATAGATGTATTGATTCAAATAGTATGCTTATCTACCTAAAATGGAATAATGAAAAGTGACATAGACTTGTAAGTCATGTAATTGTAATGTGATGTAAGTGGATGTATCCGTGTTGGCCATCTATCAACCGCTAATCTTTAGTCATTGTTCATAGTCGGTTTAGTGTATTTCTACTGGCCGTGGCTCACCCTATATGGGAACATCATTTTCAGCATTGTGTAGCATGCCACCTCCAAGGACATAGCTTGGGAGGCTAGAGGCAAGGCACTTTTTGGATGTTATTTTCCTTTTGATGTATTACATGTAAATTCAAGCCTAGGGCTTAATGTGCATATGAGTTAGTACTCATTTCTTGTAACCAAGTGTTGGCTTGAAAGTTGTAAGCCCATGGGCGCATTACTTTGTTGTCAACATGTAATACTTTTTGTAAGGAAATATTCGATGACTAGAAGGATGTTGACCTTTTATATATTAATGTATGTCAATATTGTTGAGTTTAATGTTATTATTTTGAGGATGCTATAATTTGGTATCGAGCGCATCGGGTTCAATACTTTGGGTACGTGGGAAGTGATTAGGATCACAAAGGGTTTGTCTCGCTCATAGAGACTTAGGTATAGTGTCATATGCTATGTGCTTATGTGATAACATGTCTATGTGATTATTTGGGTATGGAATTTAATTTCTAGGATGTTGATTGATCCTCGGATTTCGGGAGTCTTGTTGGAAAGGTACTTGATCAATGCCGCTTTCTAACCGAACTCTAGTAACGCCTAGACTATCATTATCCTAAATGAAATTGTAAGTGCTTATGTGTTTATGTGCTTACGTGAGTAAATTACGCTTGTCCATGCACTAGGACGCGAGTGTTTAGTTTTGGCACATTTATGAATGTGCTAATATTCTTCGTTTCCTTTGTTAGGATGTCAGGACGAGGAAGAGGTGGTAGGCGTGGTAGGCCTAGGAGGCAGGAAGTGCCTATACCGGATGAAATTCCGGCAGTACAGGAGGGAGTTGGTCAGGCCAATGTGGCCGAACCAGCGGGTCAGCAAGCCATGAGTGCCTTGGCCTGAGAGATAACAGGAGCTTTGGGTATTCTCAAAGCAGGGAATCAGGTTGCTGAGGCAGGGCCTTCTTTCTTGAAGAGGGAGTTCTTCCGGTCTAACCCGGACGAGTTTATTGGGGATCCAAAGGAGCCACTTAAGGCAGATGAGTGGTTGGAACAAATGAGTAAGACGTTCGAGATGCTTGGCATTGAAGACGGAGCACCGAAAGTGACCTTGGCATCCCTCCACCAAGGGAGATGCAGTCAATGGTGGAAGTATGAGAAAGGCCGTGTGGTGGTACGTGGGAGGCTTTTGTAGAGGCTTTCCAGGAGGTTCTTATCTTCACCGCTAGGGAGAAGCCGAGGATCGCTTTAGCCGGCTTAATCGCCAGGTTTGTCTGTGGCCGAGTTTGAGGCTACATTTATTAGCTTGTCCGTGTTTGCACTGAACTTGTGGCGCCCGAGGAACGCCGCTGCTATGAGTTTGAGCGAAGTTGAGGCGTGCCTCAAGTTGAGGGTTGGTGGATCCTTCATTCGAGAATATAGACATCTGGTGGATGCCGCAATCATATGGAGCTCTTGATGCAGGAAGATGAGGAGAAGAATAGAGGCTCCAAGAGAAGCCAAGATGGCTGTGGTGATGGTAGGAGACAGAGGGTTATAACCCCGCCAGCCTGTGGTGGTTTGGCTAGATCAACCTTTCCAAAGGCCGAGTACAGATTTGGGAGAGGTAATCGTGAGGCTTGACTTGTTTTACATGTGGCCACTGGGTCACAAGTCTTCGGCTTGTCTGCAGGGAGGGGTCACGAGCCGCTTCTTCTTCTTCACTAGACCTCGTGGCTGTGAGTCGCATAGGGCCACCTTTGTCTTGTTATCGCAGGGACAACCCGGGCACCAAGAGGTTTTGCCCACGCTTGAGTGCCACTTCAGGCGTCGGTTCTAGGCAGACGCAGAGTTATCACCACCACTGCAGGCAGCCTCGAGGGCCAATCCAGAGCTTGCCTTCCCAACAGGCATCACTGCTTGCTCCTAGAGGTGAGCAGGTGGATCAGGCCCACAGGCACGGTATGTTGTTACCACAGACCTAGTACCGGCTCCATCAAGAGTGAGAGAGGTACCTTCTTTTGCAATTCAGCTAGTGTATTGATTGATATGGGTGCGCCTCATTCTTTTGTATCTCACGATTTGCATCTGTGTTGGAGTTGGAGTTGGCACTGTTAGCATCTCCTATTTGTGTTGTGTCACCTATTGGGGGTGAGTTGATTTTGAAACACGGATGCAGAGGTTGTGATATAGAGGTCGCCGATCATAGGCTTCCGTTTCCTTTTGTAGTTATGCCCATGAAGGGCTTTGATGTTATTTTGGGTATGGACTGGCTATCGTCATACCGAGCAGTTATTGATTGCTACCGCCAGAGGGTCACTTGTTGTACTGTGAGCGGGGAGTGTTTCCATTTCTTGGGGGATCGGGTTGGTAGTGTTTTGCCACCAGGGTATGATCCGCGAGGGCGGAGTAAGCTTAGTGGTCTACTTGCCAGCTTTGAGAGTGGTGAGTGCGATGAGACCCAGATTGTGTTGTCGAGAGTGGTTTGTGAGTATTCGGATGTTTTTCCCGAGGATCTCGTTAGTTTGCCACCTCACCGAGAGACTGAGTTCTCTATTGATTTAGTGCAAGACGGCCACGATTTCTATGGCACCTTACCGTTTTGCCCCGGCAGAGTTGGTTGAATTGAAAGTTCAGCTCCAGGAATTGCTAGATAAGGGCTTCATTTGCCCTAGTGTTTCAGAGAGCACCGCCCTCTTTGCTAAAAAAGAAAGATGGTGCCTTGAGATTGTGTATCGACTACGGAAGTTGAATCGGCTACGCTAAGAATAAGTACCCTATGCCCCGTATAGATGATTTGTTTGACCAGTTGAAGGGTTCCCGTTGTTTCTTTAAGATAGACTTGAGATCGGGTTACCACCAGTTGAGGGTCAGGGAGGAGGATATTCCGAAGATGACTTTCCATACACGGTATGGCCACTATGAGTTTCTGGTAATGCCATTTTGGCTTACTAACGACCGGCCTTTTATGGACTTGATGAACCGGATTTTCCGGAATTCTGGATCGCTTTTGTAGTCGCTTTGACGGATCTACATCCCGATTTATTCACCTTCCGAGGAGGAGCACGAGGAATACTTGAGAGTGGTGCTTGAGTTGCTTAGAACCCATAGGTCAGATGCCAAGTTTGGGAAGTGTGAGTTCTGGCTAGGAGAAGTCAAATTCTTAGGCCATGTGGTATCCGAGGAAGGGGTGTCTGTTGATGCATCCAAGACTGAGGCAGTGCAAGATTGGGCACAGCCTAAGAGTGTGTTTGAGATCCGCAGCTCGATTAGCTGGCATTACCGCCGGCTTTGTGAGGGATTTCTCCAAGTTAGCTTCACTGCTGACTAGATTGACTGTAAGGAGTCAAATTTGTATGGAGGAGACTTGTGAAAAGTCGCTCCAAGAGTTGAAAGTTAGATTGACCACCGCCCGCTTTTGATTATTCCAGAGAGGGTTGGGTTATGCGCTTTATTGTGATGCCTCACGAGAGGGTTTGGGTTGTGTGTTGATGCAAGAGGGAAAGTGGTAGCTTATGGCTCACGCCGCTTGAAAATTCACGAGAAAAATTACCCTACACACGACTCCAGAGTTAGCCGCAAAGGATCTTTGCCTTGAAAATCTGGAGGCACTACCTTTATGGTGAGAGATTCGAGGTGTTCTCGATCATAAGAGTCTCAAATATCTGCTTACATAGAAAGACTTGAATTTGAGGCAGAGGAAATGGATGGTTTATCGAGGATTACGACTTTGAGTTGCATTATTATCCGGGGAAGGCCAATGTGCTGGCCGACGCCCTTAGCAGGAAATCCATAGGTGATGTAGCTTGTATAGCCATCCCGAATGGGAGATGTTGGGAGCACTTGGTGAGTTTGATTTGCATCCGGCGAATCTGCTGAGGTCATGCCTTGTTTTCTGTTGTTGCACAGCCTACACTTGTGACTCGAGTGTTAGAGGCACAGAGAGGTGACCTTGAGGTAGAATCCCTCCGAGGGAAGATCTCCAGTGGGAAGGTTGAGAAAGGTTTGGCGGTGTATCCCGACCTGAGTGTGAGATACCGAGATCGTTTGTTTGTGCCGGAGTCTTGCCGAGAGGAAGTACTCCGAGAATTTCATCATTCGCGCCTTGCGGTGCATCTGGGAGGTACTAAGATGTATCAGGATTTGGGTCGCCAGTTTTGGTGGCGGGGTATGAAGAGGATGTGGCGCTGTGGTCTAAGTGCCTTACTTGTCGCCAAGTGAAGGCCGAGCATCAAAGGCCACGGTTTGTTACAACCCTTGCCTATTGCCGAGTGGAAGTGGAGCATGTCACTATGGACTTCATTGTAGGTCTTCCGAGGACTCAATGGGTAGTGATGCCATTTGGGTGGTTGTAGACCGTTAACTAAGTCGGCGACTTCATTCCTATGTGAGTGAGAGACTCGGTGAGATCATCTTGCCGACTTGTATATTCGGGACATAGTGAGATTGCACGGGGTCCCAAAGGACGATCGCCTCAGATAGAGACCCTCGCTTTACCGCTAGGTTGTGGCAGAGTTTGCAGAGTGCCTTGGGCACTAAGTTGATCCCCTGCTTATCGGTAGGTGATCATGTTTTCCTCAAGATATCACCCAAAGTAGGTTTGATGAGGTTTGGGAAGAGTAGGAAGTTATCCCCTGTTTATCGGTCCCTTTGAGATCCTTGAGAGGATTAGGAGGTTGCTTATCGCTTGGCTTTGCCGCCAGCTTGTCCTGAGTGCATGACGGTTTCATGTGAGTATGCTTGAAAGTATGAGCGGATCCATCCCACGTGTTAGATTGGACCGACTTAGAGGTGGATGAGGATGCCTTGTATGAGGAGAGACCTGTTCAGTCTTGATAGGCGTTCAAGTCTCACGTGGCAAGACCATTCCTTTGGTGAAGGTTTTGTGGAAACATCACGGAGTGGAGGAAGCCACTTGGGAACGTGAGTTGGAAGTCCATGAGAAATATCCTGACTTGTTTGTTGATGTATAGTCATGTATTGAGATTTTGTAATTTTAATGAACTTCAAAAACATTATGTATATGTCTTAAGTTGTAAAACATTGTGAATGTTTTGGTTTATGGTTATATTGTGGAGACTTGCCTTGGAATGGAAGTTGATTATAATATTGCATATGTTGGCTATATTATAGAAATGGAGTTATATCATGAGAACTGAATATGATATGGGAATGCAAATTATGTGTGTTGAAAACTGTTAAAATGGATGAGAAATGCATGTTAATGATGCCCTTGTAATATATGTTGTTTTTACATATAGGGAGATGCCTCTTGATAAGAGATGGAATGACCGGTAATGGGTCGAGTTGTTGAATGTTGTAATATAACATTGTTTAAAATGGAGAAAAACTTGCTTTCCAAAAACTTGCACTTAATTTCGGGGACGAAATTCTTTAAGCGGGGAGGTTATAGCGATCCCGGGTTTTACCCCTTGTTGTACAGTGGTTCCGTAGATATTAGCAGTTGTTTAAATCTTGTTTACATCCTCTCATACTTTGTATTTGAGTTATAGGATGTGTTGAGTGGTGTTTGTTACCGTTGGTTGAACTTAGAACCCAAAGTTGTTGCCCAGATTTTGGCCTGTTCGCGCGAGCGGAGCTTTTGACGCCGAGCGACCTTTGTTGTCGCTTCCGCCGAGCGGGTTTTGGCGCCGAGCGAAAATCACCCTTCCAAGATTTTCCTCAGAAGGTTGTCCGCCGAGCAGGGGTTTGGACGCCGAGCGGAGTTTAGGTGACGCTCGAGCGGGAGTTGGCCGCCGAACGGGACCTGCCTCGCAAAGTTCTGAGAGGTGCATCCGCCGCCGAGCCGGGTTTGACGCCGAGCGGGATTCAGAGTGACGCCGAAGGGCTTTGGCCGCCGAGGGAGACTAGGTTAAAGTCCGTGTTTTGACTTTTTGCAATCACTTTTTCACATCTCTTCTCTCTTACTTTTCCAAAAACACCATTGTTGAGCTTCTCACTCTAGAGCTCTACCTTCTCTTTAGGTATTGATCTAGTATGAGTGATTTCTCACCTTGGCCTTTACAAAAAGTTGTTGATCGTCGAGGGCTATCTTTTGATCCGAGAAATTTGTGATTTGGAGCATTTTCGCTTTTCTTCATCTTCTTCGTTGGTGTCACCTTTTGAGGTAGGGATATCCTACCTCCTTATGGGTTTTGTCTTTAAATTTGAGCATTTTGATATGTTGGGTGTTGTTGGGTAGTTTTGAGAAGGTTTGGGCCTTTTGTGTAATTTTACAAAAGTTGGGGTTTGGTTTGTAATAAACCTAAATGCAATTTTGGCATAAAAAAATGAGATAGATGTTAGAATGTGGATGAAAATGGAACCTTAGGGTTGTTTTGTTAGTTAAGGGAATTTGCCCTAATTGACTTAATAAATTAATTCATGTGATTAATTTGAGAAAAGGAGGAATTGAATTAGAAATGTTGGAATTGGGAATGTATGGGATTAAAGGGTGTAGTTGAATTATTTATCGCTCACCAAATCGAAATGTTGATATATTATCCATTCTGTGCATTTATTTTCTATCTAGAAATAATCGCTTTGGGCTATCGGTGGAGGATAGTCTTGATTGTTGTAGACAATGCATGATGATTAGGCAAACGAAAACTAATCAATGGAATGTGTCATGGAGCTTGACGCTGATAGAATACATTAACTTTATGTATTGGTTGATTGTATATAGAACCCATGTGTTTATATGCATTGTGTGTAGAGGAGGAGATGGGATGTACTCCGCGTTTAGGAGAAGATGGGGATGGACCTCTAAACCGGATAATGTTGGGAGGAGATAGGATGAACTCAGTGAGACACACAGATGCTTGTCTAGAGAAGTGTAGATATAGCTCATATGCTTATCTTTGGTTGCATGATATAGTTCTTATATTTATCTCACAGATGTATTGATTCACTAGTATGCTTATCTACCAAAATGGAATAATGAAAAGTGACATAGACTTGTAAGTCATGTAATTATAATGTGATGTAAGTGGATGTATCAGTGTTGGCCATCTATCAACTGCTAATCTTTTAGTCATTGCTCATAGCTAGTTTAGTGTATTTCTACTGGACTGTGGCTCACCCTATATGGGAACATCATTTTCAGGTACAGGTAGTATGCTACTTCCAAGGACATAGCTTGGGAGGCTAGAGGCAAGCGACTTTTTGGATGTTATTTTCCTTTTGATGTATTACATGTAAATTCAAACCTAGGGCTTAATGTGCATATGAGTTAGTACTCATTTCTTGTAACCAAGTGTTGGCTTGAAAGTTGTAAGCCCATGGGCTTACTTTTGTTGTCAACATGTAATACTTTTGTAAGGAAATATTCCGATGAATAGAAGGATGTTGACCTTTTATATATTAATGTATGTCAATATTGTTGAGTTTAATGTTATTATTTTGAGGGCGCATAAAGATATAACATTACATCTAAGTCTCTAACAAACGAGGCAAACCCATTGTGATACTAATCACTACCCACGCATCAAAGTATTCGAACCCTAGACGCCTCGATACCAAGTTGTAACGCCTCAAAATAATACATAAAACCCACCACTTTAGACATGCATTAATATAAGAGAAATCAACCATTTCTATTCATTGGAGTAGTTCTTACAACAGCATTACATGTTAACAACAAAAGCAAATGCCCTACGGGCTCACAGCTTTCTAAGTCAACACTTGGTTGCACAAAAGAGGAGTACTAACTCTGTACAAAAGGAGCCCGTGGCTTGATATACATGTAATATGCATAAAATAATCAAAAGAAAGAGTCTTCAACTCTCATATCCATCCAAGCTACGCCCTGGAGGTGGCAAGCCACCTGCACAAAAATAATGTCCTATATAGGGTGAGCCAACGCCCAAAGAGTGACATGCTAAACACAAGATGAGCAATAACTAAGACATTAGCAATTGATAAATGTTTAATTCCCATAAATCAATTCATAATTCATTTCCATTACAAGACCACTATGTCCATGTTTCATTTCATTTCCCATTCCTTATCAAATTCACACTTTACAACAACGGCCGTAACTCCGCCAACAATTTACATGAGATAGAGACTCATATTAAACATTTCCCATTTCACAATAGATAAGCATACAAGTCGCACTCCACACTTCAACAGATAAGCATATGAGCTATATCAACACTTCCATAGATAAGCATACGAGCTATATCAATACATTAGCTGACAAGCATATGAGCTGTATCAACGAAGTCCACCCCCTATCTCCTCCCTAACAACATCCGGTTTAGAGGGTCATCCCCTATCTTCCCCTAAACCGTGGGGTAAATCCCCCATCTCCTCCCCCATACACACACAACGTATATACACATAGGTCATATACATAATCAATTAATACATAACGTTAATGTATTCTTTCAACCGTCATACTCTATGACACATCCAATTGATTAGTTTTAGTTTTCCTAATCATCATGCATTGTCTACAACAATCAAAACTACCCTCCACCGATAGCCCAAAACAATTATTTCTAAACAGATAATAAAAGCTCCAACAGATAAAATACCAATGTTTTCACAAGTGAGCGATTAATAAATTCAACTCCACTATTTTACAATATAATGAGCCAATTTCATTATTTCCAACTCAATTCCAAATAATCACAATTTTCCCAAATTAATTATACCAATTAATTTAGACAACAAATTAGGGTTTTCTACCCCATTTCCCTATATTGACCCAATGGTCTATATATCAACAACCAACAACGATATCATTGTTTTGGAAGTCAAAATACACATTTTAGAATCAAAACAACAAAACCCCCTTTCAACATTTTCAAACCCTAACTTCCCAAAATCAACCATTTAACAAAATGCCTAATAATCTAGGTCAAAACCCATAATAGTGAGTAGAAATCCCTACCTCAAAAGTTGACACCCAACGAAGAAGATGAAGAAAACGGAAATGCTCCAAATCCCGAGATTCTAGGATCAAAAGATGGCCCTCGACGATCAACAACTTTTTTTGTAAAGGCCAAAGGTTTGGAAAACACTCTAACTAGATCAATCCTAAGAGAGAAGTTAGGTTTTAGAGTGAGGTGCTCTCCAATGGCTTTTTCGGAAAAGTAAGAGAGAGAGAAGAATTGTAGAAAATGATTCAAAAATGCCCAACTGCTATCTGATATACGACAGGTCCGCTCGAGCAGAAAACACAACGCTCGAGCATCAAGAACAAAAATCTGGATCCGCTCGAGCGCAAGAAGGCCCGCTCGAGCGCCAAGACACAAAGACAAAACACACCCGCTTGAGTGTGAAAACTAGTCCGCTCGAGCGTAGATTTCCATCTCCCAGAACTTACACCAAGAATGCACTACCAGCTCGAGCGCCAACAAGCCCGCTCGAGCGCGACCCGCTCGAGCGCAGGAAACCCGCTCGAGCGTAGAAATCACCCTTGCAGAAGTTTTGCAGAGCACGAAAATACTAGAAGTGTGCAATCTCCGCTCGAGCAGAACGACCAAAAACCTGGCAACAAGGATTTAGACCAAGGCTCAACCTACTGCCAAAACATACCTAACACATCCTAAAACTCAAACATAAAGAATTAAAGGATAACAACAAGGTATACAACCATTAACTCCACGAAACCAAAGTTCGAATACAACAAATACAAAGGAAAACCGATCGCTATACTATAGCGATCCCTGGTTTTATCCCTTGTTGTATAGTGATCCGGACTTGCTTCCGTGGATGTTAGCAGTTATTTATATCTTGTTTGCATCCTTTCATACTTCGTATTTGAGTTATAGGATGTGTTGGGCAGGTTTGTTACAGGTTGGTTGTAACAACCCTCACTTTGAATCATTTTGCTTGCATGTATTTTGTATGATCTTGAATTGTCAAGTTTGAAATCTTGATACTTGCCTTTGTTTTGCTTTTGTCTTATTGTAAGTTGTTGGAATTCGTGTTTTGTTTGGAGTGTAGCCGAGGTCAACTCAAAGATAGTTTGCCTTTGAGCCTTTGCGCTTTTGAGCGCTTTTGGAACCTTAGCCGACCTCCATCTTCACCCCTGCATGTTTGCCGAGATGTTACCTTTGGGTCAAGTGTGTATCGCCGAGGTCGTGATGTTTTGTGCTTGTAATCTTTGTCCTCAAGGTGTATGGCCTAGGCCGAGATGTGGTACACCTGTGCCAAGGTGTGGCACGCCTTAGTCAAGTGTCGCCCTCCCTAACCTTTTGTCTTTGTTGACCTGCTGTCAAGTCTTGTCTTTGGCCGAGGTCATTTCTAGCTCAAGGCTTAGCCGCCAAGCGTGTTGTGTACGCTTTGTCGAGACTTGTCTTGTCTAGCGCCACCTTTCTAATCGCACTCAATCCTGATGCCACGTGTCCGAGCCGAGGCTATGACCGACATGTGCCTATAATGCATCATTGTGTATCTTTTGATTATGATTTGGTCTCAAATCTTTGTCTTGTTTAGAGAGAGAAGCTCTAGAACTTAGAGTTAGAATTTTAGTGTGAGAGTTGAGCTCCGAGCTTGATCGTGGAAGATCGAACTGCTGATTTCAGCTTTTGAGGTTAGATTCTTGTTCTACATCGATTGTTCCTATTGATCATCTAGATGCATTGCATGATTGGATCTGCTGGCATGTCATGCATTGATTTGAACTTGGTTTTGAAAGAGAAAAATGTTGTTCTTGTGTTCTTAAAGGAGAACCTTGTTTTGATCCGAAAGTTTGGAACAAGAATCATGTTTTGTGTTTGTTCTGCATAATTTTCTCGAATGAGTACCCTAGTCCACGTTTTTGAACTCTTAGCTTGAAAACCCCAGATTTCAGATATGTGAGTTGGATTTCAAAGATGCATGATCTTGTTCTTCGTGTCCTTTGAAAGGAAACCTGTGTTTTCCTAACTTTGCCTTTGTTTGCTTTTCGAGTCCACACCCTACGGGAGGTGTAGGACTCTGGCTAGACCTCGATGGTACCCAAGGCACTTCCTCGTGATGGGAAATAATGTTTTGATTCCTTGCATGTATGTGAAGCCTGCTTTTGAGAGTATGGTTTGCTATGTGATTGTAGGACTTTGATCTTTGCTTGAGCCTACACCGAAGACCGAGGTGAGTGGTGCTTTTAATAAAGCTATGTTATAAAGCTTTTGATAAATCTTGCTTGTTTCGCTTTGGTAAAGTAATTGCTAAGCATGAATGATTAGCCTATTTTGATGTTTTGTATATGAGCTTGTTTTGATGGTATTCTTGAAAGTCCCTCAGGCCGGAGGACTCTAAACTTTAGCAAAGACTAGAGGAAAAGGTAAGTATGAACTTCGCCTTGATGATGTCCTTGTAATGGGTTGAGCGTTGTTTCGGATCTTTGGAAAGTCCCTTGTACCGAGGACTCTAAACTTTCGCAAGACATCTTGTTAAAAGGATACGGTCCTTTCTTTGGAAAGTCCCTTGTGCTGGAGGACTCTAAACTTTCGCAGTACATCTTGTTAAAAAGGATACGGTCCTTTCTTTGGAAAGTCCCTTGTGCTGGAGGACTCTAAACTTTCGCAGTACATCTTGTTAAAAGGATACGGTCCTTTCTTTGGAAAGTCCCTTGTACTGAAGGACTCTAAACTTTCGCAGTACTTCTTGTTAAGAGGATACGGTCCTATCTTGCTAAGATAAATGTTAAAACGGGCTACGGGCCTAAGTAACACAAGTCCCTTGTGCTAGAGGACTTTAAACTTTTGTAGCACCACTTGGTGAAAAAGGGCTACGGGCCAAGTCATATAAGCTTGATATGTGTTGTCTTGAAGATTACCTCGCTACTACTTGTGCTATCTCGCAAATGTTTTGACTTGTAAGACTTGTTGGATGAATACGGTTCATCACTTGATTCGATACAACTTGATTTGTTTTGTTTTGGAAGGAACCTCGCTACTACTTGTTTAATCTTTGTATTGCTTTGTCCGGTAGGATTTGGATGATGAATACGGTTCATCTCTTGTTCGCATGCCTTGATATTCTTTGCTTGGCAGAACCTCGCTATTGTTTGAATGGTTTTGATATGCTTTGTTTTGGCATCTCGCTATTATTCATGCAAACCTTTATTTCTAGTACCATTCATCGAGTTTCCAAGCTCACCCTCTCTATATATATGTAGGTGATGAGCGTGACGGCATGACGCCTAGAAGTATTTGTACAAATTTTGTTTTGGGATTTTTGTTATGCCGACTTGACTTGCTTACATCGCCTGCTTTTGTGATTACCTCAAGATATGTGTTACTTCGCGCATTCTTGAAAATCATGCTTCTTTGCTCAGAATCAACAGATTTGTATATGCTACCGAGAAGCCTTTTGATCAGATGTAACTTGTATTTGTTTTGTTATCCGCCGAGGTGCGCTCATTATGTATGCATTTACATTTGATCTATGCACGCCTCAAGGACCATTTGTATTTAGTTTATTCGCTCGCATATGTGAGCCCCTATGATTACTCGATGTGTGTGAAATTTTGTTTCGGCCTTTGGTAATTACTTATCACATCTCGGCACCAAATTTACTAGGGCAAAGTTGGGGTCGTGACAGAGTGGTATCAGAGCACAAGTTCCTCATAGTACGCTGATTCACACACTCGAGTCCTAAAGAGCATAGGATTCCATTTAGAAAGATGCTAGGGTTGCATCATATTGCTTGCTATTTGAACAAGGTGTGCATTGTCTTGACTTGCTTAATTGTTACTTGCTCATGGAGTTATTTGTTTACTTGCTTTAAAGTCACACTTTGTATACTCATAGTATCATGAGGAGAGGTAGACCTCCACTTGCCCGAGATCACCAAGACAGATTGGATGTAATGGAAAGATTAATGGAAGGATTGACCCGTGAGTTAAGGCAAATAAGACAAGAAGACGCTTAGTGCTACATCGACCCAGCCGAAAGTGCATTTAATGGTCGAAATGTAGTCCCTCCTCCACCTCCCCAACGCCACAAAGTTCCTCTACAACCAAATTTTATATGGAGATGGCACAATAGCTTTGACCAGGGACTTCAAGAAGATGAGACCACCAAGGTTTTCTGGAGGTATTGAGCCAATGAAGGCCGAGGCATGGGTTTTGGAAATGGAGAAACTGTTTGAGATTTTCCCAAAGACCGATGTTCGAAGGTGACTTTAATCAGATTCACCGGACGACATTTATGCTCGGAGATGGTGGATGATGACCAGAGAAACTAACCCCGGTTTAACTCGGGCAAGGTTTTTGGAACTATTTTACAAAAAGCATTTTCCTCGCCGCTCGGAATCGCAAGGCTACCGAATTTCGCACCTTGACACAGGCGTACCAACAAAGAGCGTAATATGATCGCGTTTTCATCAATTGGTAAGGTTTGTACCTCACATGATCAACGATGAATACATGAAGGCTAGGAAGTTTGAAAGTGGGCTTCATGGACCGATTCAAGACCAAGTTAGCTCGCCGATATGCCGACCTATGCCGGCGTCAACAAAGCCGTTGGCTTAAAACTAACTTGAACAGTATCGTAATCTCGGAGAGAATCAAATAAAGAGGCGTAACTATGACAATCACCAACCCAGCTTGAACACCAATAAGAAGATGAACAAGGGCAAGGCGGTTATCCAAAGCAGAAGGTAATACTAAGCCGACATGTTCAGATTGTGGGAAGCAACATTTTGGGGTTTGTCGCCTGACATCCGGAGCTTGCTATGAATGTGGAGAAATGGGTCATTTTGTGAGAGATTGTCCTAAGACAAAGGTCAAACCAAAGAAGAAGGGTGAGAATACCTCACCTACGGTTCACAAGAATAATCCTGGGAAAGCACAGATGAGACACAGCAGAGTGTTTGCACTAGTGCCAGGCGATACTCAGAATGCTGAGGCAGTGGTGTCAGGTATACTGCTAATTTGCTCCCGAAATGCTTATGTGTTAGTTGATTCGCCTCACGACTCGCTTGTTTCTACTAAGTTTGCCGAGAAGATTAATAGGAAATTAGAATCTCTTGATTATGTGCTATCTCGTGGTTCACTCGTGCCCTGGGAGATCCATGATTGTTGCATCCATTTATAGAGCATGTGTTGTTGTTATTGAGCATGTTGAATCGCTAGTTGATTTAATGCCCTTGAATATAGATCAATTCGATGTTATATTGGGAATGGATTGGTTAGTAGCAAACCACGACTCATTGATTGTGTTTCAAGAGTGTCACATTGAAACCCCAAACCTAGCCAAGTTATTTTTCAAGGTAAAGGAGTAATTCCCCACCTTACTTAATCTCATCCATGAAGGCCTCGTAAGTTGATCCAAAAAGGTCAGAAGGGTTATTTGTGTAGTATATTGAAAGATCAGGATGGAAATGTTAGTTTAGCCGACATCCCGCTTGTTCATGAGTTCGCCGACGCTCTTTCCTAATGATTTACCCGCCATTTGGTCGATAGAGAAATAGAGTTTATCGTTGATGTTATATCGAGAACACACGATCTCCAAAACACCATATAGAATGGCCCCAAATTAACTTAGAGAATTGAAACTACAATTGCAAGAGTTGTTGGACAAGGGATTTATTAGGCCGAGCACATCACCATGGGGAGCACCTGTTATTTGTTAAGAAGAAGGATGGCACACTTCGCCTTTTGTATTGATTATAGAGAACTCAATAAGGTCACCATTAAGAATAAGTACCCATTACCTAGGATTGATGATTTACTTGATCGCCATAAGGAGCACGAGTCTTTTTCCAAGATTGACCTTAGGTCTGGCTACCATCGCCTTAAGGTTAAGGCAGAGGATGTTGAGAAGATCGCTTTCTGACTAGATATGGCCACTACGAATTTTTAGTGATGCCTTTGGATTGACCAATGCCCCCGCCAGATTTATGGATTTAATGAACAGAGTCTTCAAGCCCCACTTAGATGAGTTTGTGGTCGCTTCATCGATGATATATTGATTTATTCCAAGAGTGAAGTTGAACATGAAAACCATCTCGAGAATTTCTTTGCAGATATTGAGAGACCGAACCGTATGCTAAATTTAACAAGTGTGAGTTTTGGCTTTCTACTATTTCATTTCGGGTCATGTAATAAATGAAGAAGGTATTTCAGCTTGATCCGAGCAAAATAGAAGCCGGGTAAATTGGCCGAGGCCACCAATGTGTCCGAGGTTCAAGTTTTCGGGTTTGGCAAAGTTACAGAAGTTCGTGAAAGATTTCTCCAGATTGCAACTCCATTGACACAATTGACTAGGAAGGAGCACCGATAAATGGATCAAGATCGAGTCACTTTTCAGAACTAAAGACGAGGTTGGTTACAAAGACCAAGATCGGTACTTCCATCGTAATGAGGAGTTTCATGTTTACAAAGTGATGCGCCGCATAAGGGTTTGGGTTGTGTATTAATGCAAGGAGGTAAGGTTATAGCATATGCATCTCGCCAATTGAAGCCACATGAGAAGAACTATCCTACCCATGACTTGGAGCTAGCACCGTGGTATTTGCTTTGAAGATTTGGCGCCATTACTTGTATGGAGCTTCTTGTCGTTTTACAGATCATCGAGCTTGAAGTATCTATTCACTCGTATGAATTGAACTTGAGACAAAGAAGATGGCTCGAGTTGTTGAAGGACTACGATATGCGATTCAATATCACCT
Source organism: Camellia lanceoleosa (assembly GCA_025200525.1). Classification (NCBI taxonomy): domain Eukaryota; kingdom Viridiplantae; phylum Streptophyta; class Magnoliopsida; order Ericales; family Theaceae; genus Camellia; species Camellia lanceoleosa. The sequence goes on along the minus strand of JANUSC010000028.1, from coordinate 1,597,256 downwards.
GTGGAAAGCCAACAAAGGGCCGACGCCCGAAAGCGTAAAATCGCTTGGAAATTTGGCATGCCTAACATTGATTTCGGCAGTAACCAACCATTGTTGAAGAAGTAAAGGCAAGACAAATGGAGGATGAATTCTTCGTAAAAGTAGCCGATGAGATTGTTACCAAGCCGAGATCCCGCACACCTTTGAAAACCAAGTGCTTAAGTTTGAAGGAAATTGTGTGGCCGATGTCCCGAGTCAAAAGGAAGATTTTCCGCCGAAGCCCATAATTCCAAGTTTGTTGCTCATCCAGAAATACCAAGATGTACCATGATGTGAAACAGATGTTTTGGTGGCTTAACATGAAAAGAGAGATAGCCGAATTTGTGTCCCAAAGGTTTGCATTGCCAAAGAAGTAAAAGGTAACATCGAGAGACCAAGCAGACTTCTACAACCTTTGCCGATCCTCGAGTGGAAGTGGGAACACATCTCTATGGATTTTGTGACCGGACCGCCGAGAACACGTAAAGGTATGGATTCGATTTGGGTTGTGGTAGATAGACTAACCAAGTCAAGACACTTTTTGCTCGTTAAGACTACTTTCAACGCCGATCAACTTGCCCTACTTTATGTGAATGAGATTGTTAGGCTTCATGGAGTGCCGATGTCAATAGTGTCTGACAGAGATCCTAAATTTGTTTCAGATTTTGGCAGAGTCTACAGAGGGCCTTTGGAGCCGAATCGAGATTTAGTATGCCTTTTCATCCCCTGCATGTATGGGCAAACAGAAGAAACGATTTATACACTTGAAGATATGCTTAGACTCAGGTATTGATTTCCAAGGAAATTGGGGAATGCATTTGCTATTAGTGGAATTCGCCGCTAACAACAAGCTATCACGCGAGTATTGGTATGGCGCCGTATGAAGCTCTATATGGAAGAAAATGCATCGCCGATATGTTGGACCGAAGTTGAGATAAGGCTCGCTTGGTCCCGAACTCATTCAAGTAACAACAGAGAAGATTAAACTTATTCAAGAGAGAATTAAATCGCCAGAGCCGACAAAAGAGTTATGCCGACCAGAGAAGAAATGAGCTAGAATTCGGTTGGGGATCACGATTCCTAAAGGTTTCACCAATGAAAGGGGTTTCAGATTTGGGAAGAGAGGTAAGTTAGCACCCCGTTATATTGGTCCATTTGAAGTCCTTGACAAGGTTAACTCCGCTGCTCATGCACTTGCTTTGCCACCGTAATTGAGCCAAGTCCATAACGTGTTTCATGTTTCGATGTTAAGGAAGTATATTCGGGATCCACCGCATGTAATTAAGCATTCTCGAATCGAAGTTAATGAGAATTTGGGCTATGAAGAGAAGCCGACGCCTATTGTGATGCAAGTTAAGCAATTGAGAAACAAGTCGATACCAATGGTAAAGGTGGAATGGAAAGAGCACTATGGCAAGGACGCCACATGGGAAATGGAAGAGGAAATGAGAATTGACATCCAGAGTTATTCTTGGACTCAAGGTATTGTAAGTTTGGGGTCCAAACTTCCTTAAGGGGGTAGGATGTAACAACCCTCACTTTGAATCACTTTTGCTTGCATGTATTTTGTATGATCTTGAATTGTCAAGTTTGAAATCTTGATACTTGCCTTGTTTTGCTTTTGTCTTATTGTAAGTTGTTGGAATTCGTGTTTTGTTTGGAGTGTAGCCGAGGTCAACTCAAAGATAGTTTGCCTTTGAGCCTTTATGCTTTTGAGCGCTTTTGGAACCTTAGCCGACCTCCATCTTCACCCCAAGATGTTTGCCGAGATGTTACCTTTGGGTCAAGTGTGTATCGCCGAGGTCGTGATGTTTTGTGCTTGTAATCTTTGTCCTTGGTGGTATGGCCTAGGCCGAGATGTGGTACACCCGTGCCAAGGTGTGGCACGCCTTAGTCAAGTGTCGCCCTCCCTAACCTTTTGTCTTTGTTGACCGCTGTCAAGTCTTGTCTTTGGCCGAGGTCATTTCTAGCTCAAGTGCTTAGCCGCCAAGCGTGTTGTGTACGCTTTGTCGAGACTTGTCTTGTCTAGCGTCACCTTTCTAATCGCACCAATCCGGTGATGCCACGTGTCCGAGCCGAGGCTATGACCGCGATGTGCCTATAATGCATCATTGTGTATCTTTTGATTATGATTTGGTCTCAAATCTTTGTCTTGTTTAGTGAGAGAAGCTCTAGAACTTAGAGTTAGAATTTTAGTTTGAGAGTTGAGCTCGAGCTTGATCGTGGAAGATCGAACTGCTGATTTCAGCTTTGAGGTTAGATTCTTGTTCTACATCGGTTGTTCCTAATGATCATCTAGATGCATTGCATGATTGGATCTGCTTTGCATGTCATGGATTGATTTGAACTTGGTTTTGAAGGTGAAAAATGTTGGTCTTGTGTTCTTAAAGGAGAAACTTGTCTGGCTCCGAAAGCTTGGAACAAGAATCATGTTTTGTGTTTGTTCTTGCATAATTTTCTCGAATGAGTACCCTAGTCCACGTTTTGAACTCTTAGCTTGAAAACCCAGATTTCAGATATGTGAGTTGGATTTCAAAGATGCATGATCTTGTTCTTCGTGTCCTTTGAAAGGAAACTCGTGTTTTCCTAACTTTGCCTTGTTTTGGCTTTTCGAGTCCACACCTCTACGGGGAGGTGTAGGACCTCGGCTAGACCTCGATGGTACCCAAAGGCACTTCCCCGTGATGGGAAATAATGTTTTGATTCCTTGCATGTATGTGAAGCCTGCTTTTGAGAGTATGGTTTGCTATGTGATTGTAGGACTTTGATCTTTGCTTGAGCCTACACCTGAAGACCGAGGTGAGTGGTGCTTTTAATAAAGCTATGTTATAAAGCTTTTGATAAATCTTGCTTGTTTCGCTTTGGTAAAAGTAATTGCTAAGCATGAAAGATTAGCCTATTTTGATGTTTTGTATATGAGCTTGTTTTGATGGTATTCTTGAAAGTCCCTCAGGCCGGAGGACTCTAAACTTTAGCAAAGACTAGAGGAAAAGGTAAGTATGAACTTCGCCTTGATGATGTCCTTGTAATGGGTTGAGCGTTGTTTCGTATCTTTGGAAAGTCCCTTGTCCGAGGACTCTAAACTTTCGCAGACATCTTGTTAAAAGGATACGGTCCTTTCTTTGGAAAGTCCCTTGTACCGAGGACTCTAAACTTTCAAGACATCTTGTTAAAAGGATACGGTCCTTTCTTTTGAAAGTCCCTTGTACCGAGGACTCTAAACTTTCAAGACATCTTGTTAAAAGGATACGGTCCTTTCTTTGGAAAGTCCCTTGTGCCGAGGACTCTAAACTTTCAAGATTTCTTGTTAAGAGGATACGGTCCTATCTTGCTAAGATAAATGTTAAAGCGGCTACGGGCCTAAGTAACACAAGTCCCTTGTGCTAGAGGACTTTAAACTTTTGTAGCACCACTTGGTGAAAAAGGCTACGCCTAAGTCATATAAGCTTGATATGTGTTGTCTTGAAGATTACCTCGGCTACTACTTGTGCTATCTCGCAAATGTTTTGACTTGTAAGACTTGTTGGATGAATACGGTTCATCACTTGATTCGATACAACTTGATTTGTTTTGTTTTGGAAGGAACCCGCTACTACTTGTTTAATCTTTGTATTGCTTTGTTCGGTAGGATTTGGACAGATGAATACGGTTCATCTCTTTGTTCTGCATGCCTTGATATTCTTTGCTTGGCAGAACCTCGCTATTGTTTGAATGGTTTTGATATGCTTTGTTTTAAGGCATCTTCGCTATTATTCATGCAAACCTTTATTTCTAGTACCATTCATCGAGTTTCCAAGCTCACCCCTCTATATATATGTAGGTGATGAGCGTGACGGCATGACGCCTAGAAGTATTTGTACATTTTGTTTTGGGATTTTTGTTATGCCGACTTGACTTGCTTACATCGGCTATTTTGTGATTACCTCAAGATATGTGTTACTTCGCGCATTCTTGAAAATCATGCTTCTTTGCTCAGAATCATCAGATTTGTATATGTCTACCGAGAAGCCTTTTGATCAGATGTAACTTGTATTTGTTTTGTTATCCGCCGAGGTGCGCTCATTATGTATGCATTTACATTTGATCTATGCACGCCTCTCATGACCATTTGTATTTAGTTTATTCGCCTCGCATATGTGAGCCCCTATGATTACTCGATGTGTGTGAAATTTTGTGTCGCCTTTGGTAATTACGGACATCGGCCATCTCGCACCCAAATTTACTAGGCAAAGTTGGGGTCGTGACATTGGTTGTGTTTGGGAGCCAAGTGTTGCTGCCCAGATTTTTGGACCTTCGCTAGAGCGAGCATTTTGTCGCTCGAGCGAGCTCTTTGTTTTGGTCCTTCGCTCAAGCCAGGGTTTGGTCGCTCGAGTGAGAGTGGAGTCTTGTGCCTGGTGGATCGAGCCAGAGTGGCTTCGATCGAGCGAGCGATTGCGTCTGGTTCTGGACCTGAGAGTTGCATTTCTTGGCTCGAGCGAGCTTTTCTTCACTCGAGCGGTCTGGTTTGTTCTTCGCTCGAGCGAACAGTCCGTCGCTCGAGCGTGCGTCTGGTTGCAGACCTGAGGGTTTGAGTTGGTGGCTCGAGCGAGCATTCTGTCGCTCGAGCGTGCTTCTGGGTTGTTGGCTCGAGCGAGAGTTTTCTGTGTCTGGTCGCTCGAGCGACCAAGTCTTCGCTCGAGCGAGCCTGTTTTATATCAGCAGACAGCAGCGATTTTAAACATCACTTTTTCATTCCCTTTTCTTTTCAAACCCTAGATCTGAGACTCTCTCTCTCTTAACTTACTCTCTCTCTAAGATTTGATCTCTCTAGAGTGTGAATCTACCCTAGGGCCTTTGTTAAAAAGATAGAGGGTGTTGAGAGCTTCGATTTAATCTGAAAAACTTTGGATTTAAAGCAAGTTGGTCTTTGGGTCTTCATCTCTGTTTGGGCTCAAACTTCAAGGTAGGGATATCCTACTCCTCTTTATGAGCTTTGTCTTTGAATTTTAGCATTTTGATATGTTGGGGGGTTGTTGGGTAATTTTGAGAAAGTTTGGGTCTTTTGTGTAATTTTACAAAAGATGGGGTTATATATATATATGAACCTAGAGGCATGTTAGGTATGGAGAAGTGAGATAAATGATGGGTTATTGGTAGAAATGGAACCTTAGGGTTGTTTTTTGTTAATTATGGAAATGCCCTAATTACATTGATAAGTTAATTTGTGAAATTAATTTGAGAAATGAGAAATTGAGTTGAAAATGTTGGAATTGGTAATGTATGGGATTAAAGGGTGTAGTTGGATTATTTATCACTCACCGAATTGAAATGTCGATACCTTATCCATTTGATGCATTTATTTTCTGTTTAGAGATAACTGCTTTGGGCTATCGGTGGAGGATAGTCTTGATTGTTGTAGACAATGCATGATGATTAGGCAAACTAAAACTAATCGATTGAGCATGTTAATGAACATAGCGATTGGAATAATACATTAATTTTATGTATTGGATGATTGTATATGACCTATGTGTATATACATTGTGTGTGTGTGGGAGGAGATAGGGGATGTACTCCATGGTTTAGGAGAAGATATGGGATGGACCTCTAAACCGGATTGTGTGTGACATTGATACAGCATTACAATGTGTATCAAGTGTTTGACTACGGAAGTGTTTAAGTTGATTTGATATAGCACTAAAATATATATCGTTATCAATTGTGAAATATGGAAGTGTTTATATGTTATGTTGATATAGCACCAAAATGTGTATCTTCGGTAAAGTATGAAAGCGTTTTAAAGATGAGTTGCATTCTCATTAAATTATTTGGCTAAGTGTTGAACCTTGTTTCAAACTCAAAGTTGAAAAAGAAGTGGAAAGAGAATTGTTACATGGACTTAAATGTCATGAAACCGGAACGTGATATAAGTGGATGTATCTGTGTTGACCATCTATCAACCGCTAATCCTTTAGTCACTGTTCATAGCCGGGTTTAGTGTACTCCTACTGGCCGTGGCTCACCCTATATGGGACTTCATTTTCGTGCACAGTAGCATGCCACCTCCAAGGACATAGCTTGGGAGGCTAGAGGCGCATGACTTTTTGGTTGTTTGATCTCCTTTTTGATGTATTACATGTAATTTCAAGCCAAGGGCTTAATATGTATTTGAGTTAGTACTCTCTTTTTGTAACCAAGTGTTAACTTGAAAGTCAGAAGTCTGTAGGGCATTTGCTTTTGTTGTTAACATGTAATACTTTTGTAATGAGTTACTCTGATGAATAGAATGATGGTTATCTTTCATATCAATGCATGTCTAGATTGATGGGTTTAATGTTATTATTTTGAGGGCGTTACATATACTAATGATTTATTTGGAAATTGAATAAAAATGAAAGTTGCATAAAATAAAAAATGGAAGTTGCATAAGATTAACAATGGAAGTTCATTGAAGAAACCACTATACCTTAACAATCTATTTGGAAATTAAAGAAAAAAGGAAGTTGAATAGAAATGGAAATTGAATAAAATTAAAAATTAAATGAAAAAGGTAATTGAATAAAGATGGAAGTTGAATAAAAATAAAAATGAAAGTTGCACAAAATTAAAAAGGGAAGTTCAATCAAGAAACCACTATACCTTAATGATCTATTTGGAAGTTCATTCAAGAAAGCACTATATCTTAACGATCTATTTGGAAATTAAATGAAAAAAAGAAGTCGAATAGAAAAAGAAATTGAATAAAAACAGAAGTTGAATAAAAATAAAAATGAAAATTGCATCAAATTAAAAATGGAAGTTCATTCAAAAAACCACTATACCCTACAGATCTATTGGGAAATTAAATAAAAAAGGAAGTTGAAGAGATAAAATAATTGAATACAAATGGAACTTGAATAAAAATAAAAATTGAAGTTGCATAAAATTAACAATGAAAGTTCATTCAAAAACCACTATACTTGAATGATCTATTTCGAAATTAAATAAAAACAGAAGTTGAATAGAAAAGCAAATTGAATAAAAATGAAGTTGAATAAAAGTAAAAATGCAAATTGCATAAATTAACAATAAAAGTTCATTCAAGAAACCACTATACCATAGCGATCTATTTGGAAATTACATAAAAATGAAGTTGAATAAAAAATGAAATTGAATCAAAATGGAAATTGAATAAAAATAAAAATGGAAGTTGCATAAAATTAAAATGAAAGTTCATTCAATAAACCACTATACGTTAACGATCCATTTGGAAATTAAATAAAAAATGAAGTTGAATAGAAAAACAAATTGAATAAAAATGGAAGTTGAATAAAAATAAAACTGGAAGTTCATTCAAGAAACCACTATAATTTAACGATTTATTTGGAAATTAAATAAAAAAGGACGTTGAATAGAAAAGGAAATTGAATAAAAATAAAAATGGAAGTTGCATAAAAATGACAATGGAAGTTTATTCAAGAAACTACTATACCTTAACAATCTATTTGAAAATTAAATAAAAAGGAAATTGAATAAAAAAAAAATGGAAGTTTGCATAAAACTAACAATGTAAGTTCATTCAAGAAAAAACTATACCTTAGCGATCTATTTGGAAATTAAAGAAAAAAGGAAGTTGAATAGAAATAGAAGTTGAATAAAAATAAAAATGGAAGTTGCATAAATTTAACAATGGACGTTCATTCAAGAAACCACTATACCTTAGCGATCTATTTGAAAATTAAATAAAAAATGAAGTTGAATAGAAAAGGAAATTGAATAAAAATGGAAGTTGCCTAAAATTAACAATTGAAGTTCATTCAAGAAACCACTATACCTTAATGATCTATTTGCAAATTAAATAAAAAAGGACGTTGAATAGAAAAGGAAATTGAATAAAAATAAAAATGGAAGTTGCATAAAAATAACAATGGAAGTTTATTCAAGAAACCACTATACCCTAACGATTTATTTGGAAATTAAGTAAAAATGAAGTTGAATAAAAATAGACATGGAAGTTGCATAAGATTAACAATGGAAGTTCATTTAAGAAACCACTATACTTCAACGATCTATTTGGAAATTAAATAAAAAAGGAAGTTGAATAGAAATGGAAATTGAATAAAAATGGAAGTTGAATAAAATTAAAATGGAAGTTGCATAAAATTAACATTGAAAGTTCATTCAAGAAACACTATACCTTGACGATCTATTTGGAGATTAAATAAAAAAAAGGAAGTTGAATAGAAAAGGAAATTTAAAATGGAAGTTGCATAAAATTAAAAATCGAAGTTCATTCAAGAAACTACTATACCTTGACGATCTATTTGGAAATTAAATAAAAAAAGAAGTTGAATAGAAAACAAAATTGAATAAAAATGCAAGTTGCATAAAATTAAAAATGGAGGTTCATTCAAGAAACCACTATACCTTAACGATCTATTTGGAAATTAAATAAAAAAGGAAGTTGAATAAAAATGGAAATTGCATATAATTAAAATTGAAGTTCAAAAAATTAAAAATTGAAGTTCATCCAATAAACTACTATACCTTGACGATCTATGTGGAAATTAAATAAAAAAAAGTTCAATAGAAAATGAAATTGAATAAAAATGGAAGTTGCATAAAAATGAAAATGGATGTTGTATAAAATTAAAAATGGAGGTTCATTCAAGAAACCACTATACCTTAACGATCTATTTGGAAATTAAATAAAAAAGGAAGTTGAATAGAATGGAAGTTGAATAAAATTAAATAAAAAAGCAAGATCAATAGAAAAGGAAATTGAATAAAAATGGAAGTTGAATAGAATAGGAAATTGAATAAAAATGGAAGTTGCATAAATGTCACGACCCCAAACCGCCCCTAGTAGAATGGCGCTGTGATGGCCAGTAACCCGTGATTACCGAAGGCCAACTTTCAAAGATTTAACACAATCAGAGTATAATATATGGGGCTCACCAATGCGGAAGAAATAAATCAAAATACAAGTGGTCCATAAGAGTCATGCATAGATCAAATGTAATGACGTACATGACATAGTTTCACATTCGGTTGATAATAAACAAAATACATATTAGAATCTTGATCAAAAGGCTTCTAAAGCCGACATGTGCAAATACAATGATTTCAAGCCAAAGAAGCATAATCTTCAAGATTTGCCGACGTAAATACAAATTTTTCGACATGAAACAAGTCAAGCCGACATGTCAAGAATCCAAAACAAGCTTTGCAAAGCACATCTAGGCGTCGCCGCCATCCTGCTCATTACCTACATATATATAGAGAGGGTGAGCTTGGATACTCAGTGAATGGTACTAGTAATAAAGGTTTTGCATGAATACAGCCGAAGTCTTTTCAAAACAAAACATGCAAAAATCATACGAATATTAGCCGAGATCCTTTTAGAGCAAAACACATCAAAACTTTATCAAATCAAGAGATGAACCGTATTCATCTATCAAGTCTTACAAGTCTCAAGGGATGCTTCTTCGCATCGCAAAACACAAATCAAGCTTTCGAACAAACAAATCCACGTGTAAACCGTCAGTGGCAAAACAGATACTACAGGATCTCCAATCCATTACCCAAAGTTACTGCGAAAGTTTTTACTCCCCCAACAAAAGGTACTTCTGTTACTTAAGCCCGTACCGCTTTTTAACACTATCGTCTTGTGTTACTTAGGCCCGTGAGTCTGCCTTAACACGATAGTCATTCCAAGAAAGGACCGTATCCTTTTATACTTAGTCTTTGCGAAAGTTTAGAGTCCTCCAAAGACAAGGACTTTTCAAAGATGACATCCAAATAAAGCTTATACTTGATACATCAAAATAGAGCTAATCATTCATGCTTAACAAATACTTTCATCAAAACAAAGCAAAGCAAGATTTATCAAAACAAGATAACATAGCTTTATTAAAAATACCACCCACATAGTTCTTCTCGGATGTAGGCTCAAAGCAAAGATCAAGGACCTACAATCACATGGCAAATACATTCTCAAAACGAGCTTTACATGCATGCAAATGATCTCGGCATTCACACCAAATCTATGCCAATAACAAAGGTAACTTCTTTGGGAGTTAAAACACTGCTTTCCATCTCATGAAAACACACTGGGTACCAACCAAATTTGCCGAGGTCCCACACCTCCTGCCGAGGTGTGGTCCCGATGGCCACATTCAAAAGCAAAGTCGGGAAAAACACGGGTTTCTTTGAAGAACATGAAGAACATGATGAACATGATCATGAAGAAGATGAATGCAAAGATCATAACTTGTTACAAAGTCTGAGATTTCATGCCATGAGTTTAAAACATGGACCTGGGTACCCATACAAGAAGATCATGCAAGAATAAACACAAAAACATGGTTCTTGTTTCAAACTTTCGGATCAAAACGAGACTTTTCTTCAAGAACCCATGAATACTATTTCTCTCTTCCAAAACCAACTTCAAATCGATGCATGACATGCAAAACAGATTTGATCATGCAGTGCAGCTAGATGATCAATAAGAACAACAAGAGTAGGCTGAGATTCAAACCTCAAGACACGAATCTAATGGTTCAAACTCCAAAGATCAAGCTTGAAAATCAACTTTTCTCTCTAGAACTCTACCTTCTTCCTCAAGAGCTTCTCTCTTTAAAGGCAAAGATTTGAGACAAAATGATTTGTTTCTAGGTCTGTCGGCTGTCTTAACACTCAGCTCGGACACGTGGCACTATCGAGTTGGTTCAACTCAAAAAGGTGACTGGTTGATAAGACAAGTCTCTGACAAAGCGTATTCAACAAGCTAGATGGCAAGACACATCGGCAAGTACTGATATCGGCTAAAGTCAAATCTTGACAGGTAACAAAGACATCGGCTAGGAGGACGACACTTGACTAAGTCATGCCACACCTTGGCTCGGTGTGCCACACCCGGTCTAGGCCATACTTGCCCAAGGACAAAGATCACTAAGTGCAAAACATCTCGGCCTAGATGATACACTCATCGCCTTGGTTCCCAACACCTCGCCAAGATAGTGACATCTCGCAAACATGCCCGGTGAAGATGGAGGTCAACCAAGTGGTTCCAAAATAGTTCTAAGTACAAAGGTCCAGCGGTGAACTAAGCTCAAGATGACCCCGGCTACACACCAAGCAAGGAACAAAATCATGCAAGCAACACTTTAAACAAAGCAAGGCAAAACAAGATAAACAAGATTTGCAACATCACAAGACAAGATCATACAGAATGTATGCAACAATGGCTAAGTCAAAATGAGGGTTGTTACATCCTACCCCCTTAAAGAAGTTTTGTAATAACCCGACCTCGTACATGTTTTCCGATATATTTTTTTAGTTTTTGATTGAGCGTTTAAATGTTTCTTGTGAAATTCAGAGAAAATTAAAGTGATGTAAGTGAAATCCATGTTTAAGGAAGTCTATCTCTCTCAAGAAACGATTCGTTACAATTAAAAGCTTTGACACAGAATTGGAAGCCTTAAAGGTGTAATTATCTGAAATTGATTATATATCTGTGATCAGCATAGTTTTTAGATAATATTAAGGATGTTTACACAATTTCAATTTTGGAATGATTAAACAATTAGATTTTGTCCTTATTCACCTATTATATAAATGTTATCTTGTTTGACTATAAACTTAGACCCATTTCAAGAAATCTTGTGGGAGAGAGAGAGAGTTAGGGAGAAAGGGGCTTGCAAGGAAAGTCTTCAAGAAGAGGGTTGAGAAACCTTGTGAGGGGTGTAGATTATGAACTCAAGGTATGTTAAATTCACCTTCTCTTGATTATGTATGAAAATCTTCTTTCCATTGGTGAGGAAGGGTTGTTAGTTTCTTTTGGAATTGAGGATGATGTATGATTTGTAGTTGATTACAAAGGGGCTTCTCATTAATTAGTTGTTTTGACACTAATTTAAGTGTTGTATGAAATTTGCTTTGGTTTTCATGCCAATCCCATGAGATTATATCTATGAATTGTATTATATTTTGTGGATGTAAGAAACTTCGATCAAAAGATGAAATTTGATAAGGGTATGACTTGATGAAGCTTCGAATCATGTTTATTTTGTGATGTTCAAATGGTAATCCATATTATAGAGAAGTTTGGGGCAATATTTCGCATTAATTTCATCTTGGATTGCATGAAAATGGCATGAAAATGGAGTTAGGTTACGAAATGGGAAGTTCAGAACTCCAGAAATTTGCCTGGTCCACTGAGCGCGAGGGAAGTCCCGCCGAACGGAAAACGACCTTCTAGCTTTTGTAGTTTAGTGCGATTCGCTCGGCTGCCAAAGTGGCGCTCAAGCGGGAGGCTTATTTTCGCAAAAAATAACTGTTGTTCTTTTTTGCATCCTTGTCCCTCTGGTATTTTTAGAATATTTTTCTGAAGATTTTAAGATGGTTGTAAATTCACATGAAGTGTAGTGACACAGGGAATGATTCCTCAATGATTTATGCAGAAAGAACACTAATGTACAGTTATGCCGTGTGCAGGGCACACTTCAGAAGGAACTAGCACGCCAACACAACGCAGTGAGTGATAGTACCTCAATGTACCTTTACTCAATTTATTATTATTGACGTTGTGATTATGTATTAATGTTATATCTTGACGTTATTTAACTTCGTTGTCAAACTTGTGATGGTACGAAATATATATACGCTTATAAGTGAACCATTATGAAATTGTGGAAACATCAAAAGGTTGTGAAGTTATGCACGTCATATGTGAAATCTTGTGACTTTTGGATCAGATTGTGAAATTGTGAATTTGTGAACTAATGTGGCCTAGAGCCATTTAGAACCAATGTGGCCTAGAGCCCTTTAGAACCAATGTCGCCACAAGCCTTTTAGAAACTATATGACCAAGGGTCATTTGTGAACTATGGAACGATGTGGCCAAGGGCCATTTGTGAACGACAATATTGTGAGGCCAAGGGCCGATGTGTGATATATGAATTTATGAATTGTGAACTTGTGAAACAAGAAGGACCAAAGCCCATGTGATAACTTGTCAGTTTATGAAACTGATGATTCTGTGTGAATATGTGAACTCTTGAGGCCAAGGGCCAAATTATGAAATTGTGAATCAACTGAGTTGTCCAACAAAGCTATACAGAAACGGACTGATTACATGATTACGGTATTAATTATGTTCTACATGCATGCAAGTACTATTATTCACTGAGCTTGACTCACTCCATATTATGTCTGTTTCTGTAGGTAACCAACCAGGGGGTCGATCTTAACTCGGCGTCGTCATATTTTCGTCAGCCTAGGCACAGCCAAGCTTGGGGTCGAAACCCTACTTTTGTGGAGTTTGTTAGATGAGGGCTTACACTTTTGCTATTGGCTTCAGATATTATGTACTTAATATTTTTGTTATATACCCCACCTCGGGGATGGGATTTGTATATGCATGTAAATAACTAATTCTCTAATGTATTTTTGCCTTTGATGTACTAGTCTTATGAGATGTTTATGATCCTGGCATAACTTAGTAGCTCAATGGATGACATATTTTCTGGTTTATATCCTTTATTCTTACAGCTTCCGGTTAGGCCCCTCTATGAAATCAGGTTAAGTGTCCTTTTCTGTGCATAGATCAAATGTAATGACGTACATGACATAGTTTCACATTCGGTTGATAATAAACAAAATACATATTAGAATCTTGATCAAAAGGCTTCTAAAGCCGACATGTGCAAATACAATGATTTCAAGCCAAAGAAGCATAATCTTCAAGATTCGCCGACGTAAATACAAATTTTCCGACATGAAACAAGTCAAGCGACATGTCAAGAATCCAAAACAAGCTTTGCAAAGCACATCTAGGCGTCGCCGCCATCCCGTCATCACCTACATATATATAGAGAGGGTGAGCTTGGATACTCGATGGAATGGTACTAGTAATAAAGGTTTTGCATGAATACTGACCAAGTCTTTTCAAAACAAAACATGCCAAAATCATACGAATATTAGCCGAGATCCTTTAGAGCAAAACACATCAAAACTTTATCAAATCAAGAGATGAACCGTATTCATCTATCAAGTCTTACAAGTCTCAAGGGATGCTTCGGCATCGCAAAACACAAATCAAGCTTTCCAAACAAACAAATCCACGCGTAAACCGTCAATGGCAAAACAGAGACTACACGATCCGCAATCGATTAGTCAAAGGTATCTGAAAGTTTATAGTCCTCCAAAGACAAGGGACTTGTGTTACTTAAGCCCGTAGCTCTTTTTAACACGATGGTCTTGTGTTACTTAGGCCCGTAGTCTGCCTTAACACGATAGTCATTCCAAGAAAGGACCGTATCCTTTTATACTTAGTCTCGCGAAAGTTTAGAGTCCTCCAAAGACAAGGGACTTTTAAACTTGGTGTCATAAAGTTTAGAGTCCTCCAAAGACAAGAGACTTTTCAAAGATGACATCCAAACAAAGCTTATACTTGATACATCAAAATAGAGCTAATCATTCATGCTTAACAAATACTTTCATCAAAACAAAGCAAAGCAAGATTTATCAAAACAAGATAACATAGCTTTATTAAAAATACCACTCACATAGTTCTTCTCGATGTAGGCTCAAAGCAAAGATCAAGGACCTACAATCACATGGCAAATACATTCTCAAAACGAGCTTTACATGCATGCAAATGATCTCGGATTCACACCAAATCTATGCCAATAACAAAGCGTAACTTCTTGGGAGTTAAAACATTGTTTTCCATCTCATGAAAACACACCGGTACCAACCAGGTCTTTGCCGAGGTCCCACACCTCCTTTCCGAGGTGTGGTCCTGATGGCCACATTCAAAAAGCAAAGTCGGAAAACACGGTTTCCTTTGAAGAACATGAAGAACATGATGAACATGATCATGAAGAAGATGAATGCAAAGATCATAACTTGTTACAAAGTCTCGAGATTTCATGCCATGAGTTTAAAACATGGACACGGGTACCCATACAAGAAGATCATGCAAGAATAAACACAAAAACATGGTTCTTGTTCCAAACTTTCGGATCAAAACGAGACTTTTCTTCAAGAACCCATGAATACTATTTCTCTTCCAAAACCAACTTCAAATCGATGCATGACATGCAAACAGATTCGATCATGCAAAGGCTTTAGATGATCAATAAGAACAACAAGAGTAGGTTGAGATTCAAACCTCAAGACACGAATCTAATGGTTCAAACTCCAAAGATCAAGCTCAAAATCAACTTTTCTCTCTAGAACTCTACCTTCTTCCTCAAGAGCTTCTCTCTCTAAAGGCAAAGATTTGAGACAAAATGATTTGTTTTAGGTTCCGCTACTGTCTTAACACTCAGCTCGGACACGTGGCACTATCGGGTTGGTTCAACTCAAAAAGGTGACTGGTTGATAAGACAAGTCTCTGACAAAGCGTATTCAACAAGCTAGATGGCAAGACACATCGGCAAGTACTGATATCGGCTAAAGTCAAATCTTCGGCAACAGGGTAACAAAGACATCGGCTAGGGAGGACGACACTTGACTAAGCTGTGCCACACCTTGGCCTGGGTGTGCCACACCTCGGTCTAGGCCATACCTGCCCATGGACAAAGATCACTAAGTGCAAAACATCTCGGCCTAGATGATACACTCCTCGGCCTTGGTTCCCAACACCTCGGCCAAGATAGTGACATCTCGGCAAACATGCCCGGGGTGAAGATGGAGGTCAACCAAGTGGTTCCAAAATAGTTCTAAGTACAAAGGTTCAGCAGTGAACTAAGCACAAGATGACCTCGGCTACACACCAAGCAAGGAACAAAATCATGCAAGCAACATTTTAAACAAAGCAAGGCAAAACAAGATAAACAAGATTTGCAACATCACAAGACAAGATCATACATAAATGTATGCAACAATGGCTAAGTCAAAATGAGGGGTGTTACAATAAAACTAAAATGGAAGTTCATTCAAGAAACCACTATACCTTAATGATCTATTTGGCAATTAAATAAAAAGGATGTTGAATAGAAAAGGAAATTTGATAAAAATGAAAGATGAATAAAAATAAAAATGGAAGTTGTATAAAATTAACAATGGAAGTTCATTCAAGAAACCACTATACCTTAACGATCTATTTGGTAACTAAATAAAAAAGGATGTTGAATAGAAGAACAAATTCAATAAAAACAAAAATGGAAATTGCATAAAATTAAAAATGACAATTCATTCAAGAAACTACTATACCTTAATGATCAATTTGGAAATTAAATAAAAATGGAAGTTGAATAGAAATTCAATTGTGAATTTTATGGAACTTTTTATTTTTATTTTTATTCAACTTCCATTTTTATTCAATTTCATTTTCTATTCAACTTCCTTTTTTTATTTAATTTCCAAATAGATTGTTAAGGTATAGTAGTTTTTGGAATGAACTTTCATTTTTATTCAATTTCCTATTCTATTCAACTTTATTTTTTTATTTACTTTCCAAATAGTGTCAAGCCTCGTATTTTATTACTCGGATAACCTTACCAATATTCATTAATTAAGTCCATTTACAAATAACATTTCATCATTGGATGAAATGATGAATAATTAAATATACATATTCCCTCTCATTATACAACAATGACATTACATACAAATAAAAGAAATGTCCTGAGGCTTACAATAAAATAGAGGACACTACTCTTTACAAAAAGATAGCACTCAGCCAAACAACAAATGAAGTAATACAATCCATTTCTACATTACACTTATGAAATGGTAAAACCCATTGATTGATCTTCAATTCCGAAAAGCATTCCCTGTACACATGTACAGGCAGGGGGTGAGCAAAACTCACCGAGTAATCCCATGTTAAAACATTAAAAGATATGCGAGTACAAAAATATTTATACATTTTCGTGAAATTATATCATGTCAAAATCATAAGGTTTTATCACATAATCTCTTAAATCCATTTTATTTAATTAACCACAACCAGTTAACTTAAATAAATAAACATGCTTCAATAGTGACATGACATTCTTTTTAATCCTTTCAATTACATGACAAATGTATCCATGTTTCATAACAATTTCCATTTTTAATTCCTAATCGGCTCGTAACCTAACCATACCCTTTAAGTGAGATTACATCTCATATCAACAAGATTTCCATTTCAATTGAGATAAAGACTCAAATTAAACATTTCCTACTTCACAATAGATACACATATTTGTCAGATCAATCTCAAACAAAACACTTCCATACTTCATATATGATATCTGATTTGCTATATCAATACTTCAATAGATACACTTATTTGTCAGATCAATCTCAAACAAAATACTTTCATACTTCATATATGATATACAAATTTGCTATATCAATACTTCAATAGATACACATTTTAGTGTTGTATCAATGGAGTCCATCCCCTATCTCCTCCCAAACAGTATCCGGTTTAGAGGTCCATCCCCTATCTTTCCCTAAACCGTGGAGTACATCCCCTATCTCCTTCCACACAACACAATGCATATAAACATTCATCATATACATGTTCAATCAATACACAAATTCGATGTATTATTCCAACCATCATATTCAATGACATAATCAATCGATTAGTTTTAATTTTCCTAATCATCATGTGTTGTCTACAACAATCAAGACTATCCTCCACCGATAGCCCAAAGCAATTATTTCTAAGCAGATAATGAATGCATCAACAAATAATGTTATCAACATTTTCAAAAGTGAGCGATTAATAAATCCAACTCCACCATTTTATCATATAATGAGCTAATTTTATTATTTCCAACTCAATTTCATAATTCCATGATAAATGTCATTAATTACACTAATGACCCAATTATACCCAAACATGGCATTTTTTCCCTTTTTTCCAATATTGATTCAAAGGTCCAAATATTATCATTTCCAACTCAATTTCATAATTCCATGATAAATATCATTATTTACACTAATGACCCAATTATACCCAAACATGGCATTTTTTCCCATTTTTCCAATATTGACTCAAAGGTCCAAATATTATCATTAACATCAAATACCTCATTTTGAAACCCAAAATACACATTTGTGAATCAAAGATTTAAAACCCCTCTTTATACATTTTGAAACCCTAACTTCCAAAATCAAACCATTTATACAAAATACCCAAAATTTATGTTAAAGCCCATAAAGATGAGTAGGAATCTCTACTTATTAAACATTACCATTTTGATCAAAATCCTCATTTAAATGCAATATGGTAAATTTTCACCGATAGCCAAAATAGTTATCTCTAACATATTAATTAAAAGATAACAACATGGGTATATAATCCAACATATAACTATAACTTAGAATCTCCCATGATTCCCAACATTTAGAAACCAATCATATTCCACATTTTATCAAATATGAATAACTACACTAGTTTTCATATCACAATTACGTCCGGTAAACTCTCAAGGTCCATTTCTAACCGTGTCGGTTTTATTCCAACAAATACATTAAGTAAAATAATATCGTTAATGCCCAAGAAAACATCATTTTCTTTCCAAACTCATTCTCCAAGCATTATCTAACTATGACATCCTATTTTGATTGAAAGCCCCGAAAGTTAAACGTAATTCCTTTGTTTTCTTTAAAAATGCTCTTTTGGCCACAAACTGGTAAAAATTTCAAAACCAATCGAATCGAAGTCCGTTTTTGTTCAAATTAAAAACATAACTCTTTCATAACCTTACAAACATATTCCAAGTTTACACTTTCGCAATTTGGACATCAACTTTTTATTTTCTTCAAAATTTCTCTTTTAAGCAAATAAAACACAAAATTTCCAAAAATTCTAATTAAATCATATACAACTCTAAACTCCATATAATCAAGCAAAAGTGCATAAAGAAGTGTAAGAAAAATCTCTAATTAACACTTTACACAATATTCCTCAATATCAATTTATTTTTCTCAAAAAATAAATTCCAAACTCAAGGATGAGATAAATATTTCAACCTTAATTTCTCAAAATAAATTATCTAACCATAATATGATGTAGATATAATCCATACAACTATTAAATTCTATTTTCGGATTTCGTTTACAAAATTAACAGCACAAATGATTTTTTTAAAATCAATCTCAAAATACCAACATTCTTAACATTTCAACATAATTTTTCTTCCAAAAATTACCAAACAAAAATCTGAAAATATATCTATATGCAATACTTCTTACAATGATATATTTTCTCAAAATAACATAATATAGCTTTAATGTAAAAATATGAAGAAAGTCACTACCTCAAATATGAAGAAAAACAAATCTGAAAATGCAAACGTCGCCCGATCATGAATCCGAGAACACCGTTGCAAAGATTACGACGAGTTCTCCAACTTTCATTTACAACACTTTTACAAAATCTCACTCTAAGGACTCCCATTTGAAGCTCAACCATTGAGCAACAATGGAAAGAGAGAGAGAGAGAGAGAGAGAGAGAGAGAGAGATAGATACACGTTGGTAGAGAGACCAAGAGATCAGAACTCTCTGCTCAATTCAACAAAGAAGAAAGAAATGATGAAAAGGAAAGGAAGGGGAAAAAGAAAGAGGAGTGGGGAACAACCCCATGTGACTTTGCTTTTCCAATGATGGTTTTTATTTAAAAAAAATAATTTAATTTTTATAATAATAATTCAAAATTTTATAATATAAATTATAAAATGATATAATTTTTCTCACCACAAAAATATAACATTTTTGTACACCACAAAATATAATATTTTGCTCATTTCACAATATATACATGTTTCATTCTTTATAAAATATATAATTTTTCACCGTATGGTACACATCATAAATTTAACTTTTAAATATTTATTATAACCCTATATAATAAATAATAACAACTCCCAAGGTGGTTACTACCAATCATATAATTAAAAAGGACCAAACACCCAAAACTCACTTTCAAATTCTGCTATACACTAGATCGAACACCGATCAGTCCGCAAATTTTCATAAAATAAATACTCATCAATAAATCTTGAAATTTTTACCCAATGTGCTAGACTCGTATGTGAACAACATACAAACATTTCATAATTTTCTGAGATCGGTAACTATTTTTAAAAAATATAAAACCGAACTGTTTTCGCACAGAATTTACACAGCACTCAAATTCGAAAATTTGCTCAATTAAATTATGCACTGGCTATTTTAAAAAAAAAATTTCTGGGTCATTACAAATAGATTGTTAATTTTATGCAACTTCCATTTTTATTTTTATTCAACTTCCATTGTTTTTTTAATGAACTTCCATTTTTAATTTTATGCAACATCCATTTTTATTGAATTTTTTTTTTCTATTCAACTTCCTTTTTTTATTTAATTTCCAAATAGATCATTAAGGTATAGTGGTTTCTTGAATTAACTTCCATTGTTAATTTTATGCAACTTCCATTTTTATTTTTATTCAACTTCCATATTTATTCAATTTACTTTTCTATTCAACTTCTTTTTTTATTTAATTTCCAAATAGATCGTTAAGGTATAGTGGTTTCTTGAATGAACTTACATTTTTAATTTGATGCAATTTTCATTTTTATTTTTATTCAACTTTCATTTTTACCCAATTTCCTTTTCTATTTAATTTCCGAATAGATTGTTTAGGTATAGTGGTTTCTTGAATAAACTTACATTTTTAATGTTATGCAACTTCCAATTTTAATTCTATGGAACTTCCATTTTTCTTCAATTTCTTTCTATATTCAACTTCTTTTTTTTTTTATTTAATTTTCAAATAGATTGTTAAGGTATAATGGTTTTTTGAATTAACTTCATTGTTAATTTTATGCAACTTCCATTTTTATTTTTATTCAATTTCATTTTCTATTCAACTTTCTTTTTTATTTAACTGCCAAATAGATCGTTAAGGTATAGTGGTTTCTCGAATGAACTTCCATTTTTAATTTTATGAAACATCCATTTTTAATTCAAGAAACCACTGTACTTTAATGATCTATTTGGAAATTAAATAAAAAAAGGAAGTTGAACAGAAAAGACAATTGAATAAAAATAGAAGTTGCCTAAAACTAAAAATGGAAGTTGCATAAAATTAAAAATAGAAGTTGCATAAAATTTTATTCAACAAAAAAAGGAACTTTCATACAACTTCCATTTTTCTTTAATTTCCTTTTCTATTCAACTTCATTTTTTTTTTTATTTAATTTACTTTTCTATTCAACTTTATTTTTTATACAATTCCCTTTTTATTCAACTTCCTTTTTGTTTAATATCCAAATAGATCATTAAGGTATGGTGGTTTCTTGAATGAACTTTCATTTTTAATTTAAGGCAACTTCCAGTTTTTTTTTTATTCAACTTCGATTTTTATTCAATTACCTTTTCTATTCAACTTCCTTTTTTATTTTATTTCCAAATAAATCGTTAAGGTATAGTGGTTTCTTGAATGAACTTCGATTTTTATTTTTATTTAACTTCCATTTTTAATTTTATTCCACTTCCATTTTTATTCAATTTCTTTTTCTATTCAACTTACTTTTTTATTTAATTTCCAAATAGATCGTTAAGGTATAGTAGTTTCTTCAATGAACTACCATTTTTAATTATATGCAACATCCATTTTTATTTTTATTCAACTTCCATTTTTATTCAATTTACTTTTCTATTCAATTTCATTTTTATATTAAATTTCCAATTTTATCGTTAAGGTATAGTAGTTTTTTGAATTAACTTCCATTATTAATTTTATGCAACATCCATTTTTATTTTTATTCATCTTCCGATTTTATTTAATTTCCAAATAGATCGTTAAGGTATAGTGGTTTCTTAAATGAACTTACATTGTTAATTTTATGCGACTTCCATTTTTATTTTTATTCAACTTCCATTTTTATTCAATTTCTTTTTCTATTCAACTTTCTTTTTTATTTAATTTCCAAATAAATCGGTAAGGTATAGTGGTTTCTTGAATGAACTTCCATTATTATTTTATACAACTTCCATTTTTATTTTTATTCAACTTCCATTTTTAATTTTATGCAACTTTTATTTTTATTTAATTTTGTTTTCTATTCAACTTCCTTTTTTATTTAATCTCCAAATAGATCGTTAAGGTATAGTGGTTTCTTGAATGAACTTCCATTGTTAATTTTATGCAACTTCCATTTTTATTCAACTTTCATTTTTATTTATTTCCAAATAGATCGTTAAGGTATAGTGGTTTCTTGAATGAACTTCCATTTTTAATGTTATGCAACTTCCATTTTTATTTTTATGCAACTTCCATTTTTATTTTTATTCAACTTCCATTATTAATTTTATGCAACATCCATTTTTATTTTTATTCATCTTCCATTTTTATTCAATTTCCTTTTTCTATTCAACTTTCTTTTTTTATTTAATTTCCAAATAGATCGTTAAGGTATATAGTGGTTTATTGAATAAACTTCTATTGTTAATTTTATTCAATTTCCATTTTTATTCAATTTGTTTTTCTATCTATCTTTCTTTTTTATTTAATTTCCAAATTGATCGTTAACGTTTAGTGGTTTCTTGAATAAACTTTCATTTTTAATTTTATGCAACTTCTATTTTTATTCAATTTCATTTTCTATTCAACTTCCTTTTTTTTATTTAATTTCCAAATAGATCGTTAACGTATAGTGGTTTTTTGAATGAACTTCCATTTTTAATTTTATGCAACTTCCATTTTCAATTTTATGCAACTTCCATTTTATTTTTACTCAACTTCCATTTTTATTCAATTTCCTTTTCTATTCAACTTCCTTTTTATTTAATACCCAAATAGATCGTTAAGGTATAGTGGTTTTCTGAATGAACTTCCATTGTTAATTTTAGGCAACTTCCATTTTTATTTTATTCAACTTCCATTTTTATTCAACTTCCTTTTCTATTCAACTTCCATTTTATTCAATTTCCAAATAGAAGTTAGGGTATAGTAGTTTCTTCAATGAACTTCCATTTTTATTTTTATTCAACTTCCATTTCTATTCAATTTCCATTTCTATTCAACTTCCTTTTTTCTTTAATTTCCATTTTTATTTTATTCAACTTCCATTTTTATTCAACTTCCTTTTCTATTCAACTTCCATTTTTATTCAATTTCCAAATAGAAGTTAGGGTATAGTAGTTTCTTCAATGAACTTCCATTTTTATTTTTATTCAACTTCCATTTCTATTCAATTTCCATTTCTATTCAACTTCCTTTTTTCTTTAATTTCCAAATAGATTGTTAAGGTATAGTGGTTTCCAAAAAGATCGTTAAGGTATAATGGTTTCTTGAATTAACTTCAATTTTTATTTTTAGTCAACTTCCATTTTTATTCAATTTTCTTTTCTATTCAACTTCCTTTTTTATTGAATTTGTTTTTTTATTTAATTTCCAAATAGATCATTAAGGTATAGTGGTTTCTTGAATGAACTTCCATTTTTAATTTTACGCAATTTCCATTTTTATTTTATTCAACTTCCATTTTTATTCAATTTTCTTTTTTATTCAACTTCCTTTTTCATTCGACTTCCATTTTGATACAATGTCCTTTTGTAGTCAATTTCCCTTTTTATTTAACTTTCAAATAGATTGTTCAGGAATGAACTTCCATTTTTAATTTCCTTTTGATTTCTTGAATGAACTTCAATTTTTAATTTTATGAAATTTTCATTTTTACTTAACTTCCATTTTTATTCAATTCTCTTTTCCATTCAACCTCCTTTTTTATTCAATTCTATTTTCTATTCGACTTCATTTTTTACTTAATTTCCAAATAGATTGTTCAGGTATAATGGTTTCTTGAATGAACTTTCATTGTTAATTTTATGCAAATTCCATTTTTATTTTTATTCAACTACATTTTTTGTTAAATTTCCTTCTCTATTCAACTTCCATTTTTATTTTTATTCAGCTTCCATTTTTATTTTTATTCAATTTCCTTTTCTATTCAACTTCCTTTTTTATTTAATTTCCAAATAGATCGTTAAGGTATAGTGGTTTCTTGAATGAACTTCTATTTTTAATTTTATTCAACTTCCATTTCTATTCAACTTCATTTTTTATTTAATTTCCAAATAGATCATTAAGGTATATTGTGGTTTCTCGAATGAACTTCTATTTTTAATTTTATTCAACTTCCATTTCTATTCAACTTCATTTTTTATTTAATTTCCAAATAGATCGTTAAGGTATATTGTGGTTTCTCGAATGAACTTCCATTGTTAATTTTATGCAACTTCCATTTTTATTTTTATTCAACTTCAATTTTTATTCAATTTCTAAATAGATCGTTAAGGTATAGTGGTTTATTGAATGAACTTCCACTTTTAATTATATGCAACTTCCATTTTTATTTTTATGTAACTTCCATTTCTATTCAACTTCCTTTTTTATTTAATTTCCAAATAGATCGTTAAGGTATAGTGGTTTCTTGAATTAACTTCCATTTTTAATTTTATGCAACTTCCATTTTTGTTTAATTTTCAAATAGATCGTTAAGGTATACCGGTTTCTTGAATTAACTTCCGTTTTTAATTTTATTCAACTTCCATTTCTATTCAACTTCATTTTTTATTTAATTTCAAAATAGATCGTTAAGGTATAGTGGTTTCTTGAATTAACTTACATTTTTAATTTGATGCAACTTCCATTTATATTTTTATTCAACTTCTATGTTTATTCAATTTCCAAATAGATCGTTAAAGTATAGTGGTTTATTGAATGAACTTCCACTTTTAATTATATGCAACTTCCATTTTTATTTTTGTGTAACTTTCATTTTTATTCAATTTAATTTTCTATTCAACTTCCTTCTTTATTTAATTTCCAAATAGATCGTTAAGGTATAGTGGTTTCTTGAATTAACTTCCATTTTTAATTTTATGCAACTTCCATTTTTATTTGTATTCAACTTCCTTTTTTATTAAATTTCCTTTTCTATTCAACTTCCTCTTTTTTTTTAATTTACAAATAAATCCATTTTTATTTTTCTTCAACTTCCATTTTTATCCAATTTTCTTTTCTATTCAACTTCCTTTTTTCTTTAATTTCCAAATAGATTGTTAGGTATAATGTTTCTTGAAACAACTTCCATTGTAAGTTTTACGCAACTTCCATTTTTAATTTTATTCAACTTCCATTTTTATTCAATTTTCTTTTTTATTCAACTTCCATTTTTATTCAACTTCCAAATAGATCGTTAAGGTATAGTGGTTTCTTGAATTAACTTGGAAGTTCATTCAATAAACCACTATAACTTAGCAATCTATTTGGAAATTAAATAAAAAAGGAAGTTGATTCAAGAAAACACTATACCTTAACGATCTATATAGAAATTAAATAAAAAATGAAGTTGAACAAAAAAGGAAACTGAATAAAAATTGAAGTTGAATAAAAATAAAAATGGAAGTTGCATAAAATTACAATGTAAGTTCTATACCTTAACGATCTATTTGGAAATTAACTAAAAAAGGAAGTTGAATAGAAAATGAAATTGAATAAAAATGGAATTTGCATAAAATTAAAAATGGAAGTTCATTCAATAAACTACTATACCCTAACGATCTATTTGGAAATTAAACAAAAAAAGAAGTTGAATAGAGAAGGAAATTGAATAAAAATGGAAGTTGCATAAAATTAACAATGGAAATTCATTTAAGAAACCACTATACCTTAACATTCTATTTGGAAATTAAATAAAAAAAGGAAGTTGAATAAAAAAACAAATTGAATAAAAAGGGAAATTGAATAAAAATGGATGTTGAATAAAAATAAAAATGGAAGTTGAATAAAAATAAAAATGAAAGTTCATTAAAAAAACCACTAAAAATGGAAGTTCATTCAAGAAACCATTATACCTTAACGATCCATTTTTATTCAACTTTCTTTGAATGGTTTCTTAAAATGGAACTTCCATTTTTATTTTTATTCGACTTCCATTTTTGTTCAATTTCCTTTTCTATCTATCTTTCTTTTTTATTTAATTTCCAAATAGACTGTTAAGGTATAATGGTTTCTTAAATGAACTTCCATTGTTAATTTTGTGGAACTTCCATTTTTATTTTTATGCAACTTCCATTTTTAATTTTATTCAACTTCCATTTTTATTCAATTTCCTTTTCTTGAATCAACTTCCCTTTTTATTTTTATAGTGGTTTCTCAAATGAACTTCCATTTTTAATTTTATGCAACATCCATTTTTATTTTTATTGAACTTCCATTTTTATTCAATTTATTTTTCTATCTATCTTTCTTTTTTATTTAATTTCCAAATAGATCGTCAAGGTATAGTGGTTTCTTGAATTAACTTCCATTGTTAATTTAAGGCAACTTCCAGTTTTATTTTTATTGAACTTCCATTTTTATTCAATTTGTTTTTCTATCTATCTTTCTTTTTTATTTAATTTCCAAATAGATCGTCAAGGTATGGTAGTTTCTTGAATTAACTTCCATTGTTAATTTAAGGCAACTTCCAGTTTTATTTTTATTGAACTTCCATTTTTATTCAATTTGTTTTTCTATCTATCTTTCCTTTTTATTTAATTTCTAAATAGATCGTCAAGGTATGGTGGTTTCTTGAATTAACTTCCATTGTTAATTTAAGGCAACTTCCAGTTTTATTTTTATTGAACTTCCATTTTTATTCAATTTGTTTTTCTATTTATCTTTCTTTTTTATTTAATTTCCAAATAGATCGTTAAGGTATAGTAGTTTCATGAATGAACTTCCATTTTTATTTTTATTCAACTTACATTTTCAATCAATTTCCTTTTCCATTCCACTTCCATTTTTATTTAATCTCCAAATAGATCGTTAAGGTATAGTGATTTCTTGAATGAACTTCCATTTTTAATTTACTTTTCAATTCAACTTCTTTTTTTATTTAATTTCCAAATAGATCGTTATGGTATAGTGTGATCTTGAATGAACTTCCATTGTTAATTTTATGCAACTTCCATTTCTATTCTTTTTTTTTTTTTTTTTTTTCAAAAAATTCATTAAGGTATAGTAGTTTCTTCTGATGAACTTTTTTTTTTTTTTTTCATAACTTTCATTTTTTTTTATTCAATTTCCTTTCCTATTCAACTTACTTTTTTATTTAATTTCCAAATAATTCATTAAGGTATAGTGGTTTCTTGAATGAACTTCCATTTTTAATTTTATGTAACTTACGTTAACGATCTATTTGGAAATTAAATAAAAAAAGGAAGTTGAATAGAAAAGAAAATTGAATAAAAATGGAAGTTGCATAAAATTAACAATGTAAGTTCATTCAAGAAAGCAATATACCTTAACGATCGTTCATTCAAGAAACGACTATACCTTAACGATCTATTTGGAAATTAAATAAAAAAAGTAAGTTGAATAGGAAAGAAAATTGAATAAAAATGGAAGTTGAATAAAAAAAATGGAAGTTGTGTAAAATTAAAAATGAAAGTTCATTCAAGAAACCACTATACCTTAATGAATTATTTGGAAATTAAATAAAAAAAGGAGGTTGAATAGAAAAGGAAATTGACTACAAAAGGACATTGAATCAAAATGGAAGTTGAATAGAAATAAAAATGGAAGTTCCATAAAATTAACAATGGAAGTTGATTCAAGAAAAGGAAATTGAATAAAAATGGAAGTTGAATATAAAAGGAAATTGAATAAAAATTGAAGTTGAATAAAAATAAAAATGAAAATTGCATTAAATTAAAAATGGAAGTTCATTCAAGAAACCACTATACCATAACGATCTATTTGGAAATTAAATAAAAAAAATCACTATAACTTAACGATCTATTTGGAAATTAAAGAAAAAAAGAAATTGAATAAAAATGGAAGTTGAATAAAATTAAAAATTGAAGTTGCATAAAATTAACATTGGAAGTTCATTCAAGAAACCACTATACCTTGACGATCTATGTGGAAATTAAATAAAAAAAGAAGTTCAATAGAAAAGGAAATTGAATAAAAATGGAAGTTGAATAAAAATAAAAATGGAAGTTGCATATAATTAAAAATGGAAGTTGAATAAAAATAAAAATGGAAGTTGCATAAAATTAAAAATGGAAGTTCAGTCACCTAACCAATATACCTTAACGATCTATTTGAAAATTAAAGAAAAAAGGAAGTAGAATAGAAATGGAAATTGAATAAAAATGGAAGTTGAATAAAAATAAAAATGGAAGTTGCATAAAATTAACAATGGAAGTTAATTTAAGAAACCACTACAACTTATTTTTATTCAATTTTGTTTTCTATTCATTTGGGGGGAGGTTATAGCGACCCCAGTCTCTTTCCATTTGGTGGTTGTGTCTAGACTTACGTTCCGTAGATTCTGTTGTTACATATTTGTTGTTGTCATCCTTTAATTCCCTATTTTTTTTGAGTTATAGGATGTTTTGGGCAGGTTTGTTACAGGTTGGTTGGGTTTGGAAACCAAGTGTTGCTATCCAGAATTTTGTGTCTTCACTCGAGCGAGGAGTTGGTCGCTCGAGCGAGCGATTGCGTCTAGTATAGACCTGAAAGCAGGGTTTCTTGGCTCGAGCGAGCTTTCCTTCGCTCGAGCGAGTTTCGAGTTCTTCGCTCGAGCGAGCATTCTGTCGCTCGAGCGTGCTTCTGGGTTGCAGACCTGAAGCATTGCATTCTTGGCTCGAGCGAGACTTTCTTCGCTCGAGCGAGTAATTCTTGTGTCTGGTCGCTCGAGCGACCAATCCTTCGCTCGAGCGAGCCTGTCGGGTTTAAATAGGCAGCAGCGGTTTTTAAAACACTTTTTCACCCTTTTTCTGATTCCAGAACCCTAGGTACGACTTTTCTCTCCCTCCACTCACCTTCTCTCTTAGGTTTGATCTATTTAGAGTGTGTTTCTACCCTAGATCCTTTATTAAAAAGATAGAGTGAGTCGAGGGCTTTCTTTTAATCTGAACAATCTTGGGTTTGGAGCACTTTGGATTTTCATCATCTTCTCCATCCGGGTTCTTCGCTTCGAGGTAGGGATTTCCTACTCCATATTATAGGTTTTGTCCAAAGTTCTAGTATTTTGATATGTTGGGGGTTGTTTGGTAATTTTGGGAAAAACCCTAGTGGTTGAAATAAATTAATTTGTATAATTAATTTAGGGAAAAATGTGGAATTGAGTTTAATTCAAGGAATTGGGGAACTTAGTGATTTAATGGTGTAGCTGGTTAGTTTAATTACTCACCTATGAAAATGTTAAATTTACATTTGTTGATACATTTATTTTCTACTTAGAAATAACTGTTTTTGGCTATCGGTGGAGGATAGTCGTGATTGTTGTAGACATTGCATGTGGATTAGGGAAAACTGAAACTAATCACATTGGTTAAGTCATTGATTTTGACTATTGAATTAATACAGAAAATATGTGTATTGATTGTGTGTTGCATATGCATTTTGTTTGGGAGGAGATAGGGATGTACTCACGGTTTAGGGGAAGATAAGGGATGAACCTCTAAACCGGATTTTGTTTGGGAGGAGATAGGGGATGGACTCCATTAGCATCACTATATGTGTGCTTATTGATTTGAAGTGTTTTTACATATTGTTGATACAGCACTAAAATGTGTATCAATCGGGAAGTATGGAAGTGTTTTGATATGAGCCTTTGTCTCATTTATTTTGTTGATATTGGAATAAACGTTAATGTGATATATAGTTCACTGTTACGGTTTGGCCAGGTTCTGAGCCATATTGATATAAATGGAAAGTTGAATAGATAATGGAAAATGAAACGTGTCATAGACACTAAGGTCATGAAACTGTATGTTGGTGAAATGAATAGTTGTGTTAACCATCTATTGAATGCTATTGCTTTATTCAATGCTTATATTTGGTTTAGTATATTTCTACTGGGCTGTGGCTCACCCTATATGGGAACATCATTTTCAGGTTCAGGTGATGTGCTACCTCCAAGGACTTAGCTTGGATGGATTGGGAGTTGAAGACTCTGTTTAGATTAGTTGTTTATTTTGTTTTATTTTGATGTTACATGTAAACTCAAGCCTAGGGCTTAATGTGTAAATGAGTTAGTACTCATACTTTTGTGTCCAAGTGGTGGCTTGGAAAGATGTAAGCCCGTAGGGCATTTACTTTCATTATTATATGTAATGTCTTTTGTTAAGGTTACTCTGATGAATGAAATAATGTTTTGTTTTCTTATAACGTTGCATGTTAATAATATATATTATGGGTTTAATTTTGAGGGCGTTACAACTTGGTATCAGAGCGTACCGGGTTCGAATACTTTGGGTACGTGGGAAGTGATTAGTATCACAATGGGTTCGTCTCGTTTGATAGAGACTTAGTGTAATGTTATATGCTTACATGATAACATGTTTATGTGACTATGTGGGTATGGAATGTAGTTTCTAGGATATTGGTTGGACCCTTGAGTTGCTAGTAGTCTTGTTGGAAAGGCACTTGATCAATGCTGCTTCCAACCGGAACTATAGTAACGCTTCGGGACTGTCATTATCCAGGAATGAAATTCGTAGGTGCTTATGTGATTATGTGCTTACGTGGAATGAATTACTGTTGTCCAATGCATTAGGACGCGAGTGTTATAGCTTCGGCACATTTATTAATGTGCTAACGTCTTTGTTTCCTTTATTAGGATGTCAGGACGAGGACGAGGACGTGGTAGGCGTGGTAGGCAAGGTAGGCAAGAAGTACCTATACCGGATGAGATTCCGGAACAGCAGGAGGAAGTTGGCTGCCAATGTGGGCCCCAGAGGAAGAAAGTTATGGGCGCTTTGGCCCGAGAGATAGCAGGGCATTCAGGGAGTCAGTTGGCATTCTTAGGGCTGGGAATCAAGCCCATGGTGTTGTTATGATGGAGGACCTTCTTTCTGAAGAGGGAGTTCTTCCTGCCTAACCCGGACGAATTTTTAGGTGATCCTAAAGAGCCACTTAAGGCAGATGAATGGCTCGAACAGACAACGAAGACATTTGAGATGCTTGGCATCGAAGACGAGGGGTTGAAAGTGACCTTGGCATCATTCCAACTGAAAGGGGATGCAGGTTAGTGGTGGAAGTTTACAAAGGGTCGTATAGAGGGTACGTGGGAGGCCTTTGTGAATGCTTTCCAGGAGAAGTTCCTGTCCTCAGCTGTTAAGGAGAGGTTGAGAGATCAGTTCTGCCAGCTTAAGCAGAACAGTTCTTCTGTGGCCGACTTTGAGGCCGCATTTACTAGCTTGTCCAGGTTTGCAGCTGAGTTGGTGGCGTCTGAGGAACGCCGTTGTATTGAGTTCGAGAAGAAGTTGAGGCGTGGCCTCAAGTTGAGAGTTGTAGGGACTATGATTCGAGATTATAGGCGTCTGGTTGATGCTGCAGCCCACACTGAGATCATGATGCAGGAGGAGGATGAAGGGCAGAAAGGCTCCAAGAGGAGTCAGGATGGACAGAGTGATGGCAGGAGACAGAAGGGTTTTAACCCTCAGCAGTCTCAGGGTAGTTTTTCTAGATCGACTTTTCCTGTGCCGAGTGCTAGTTCTAGGAAAGGCAGCCAGGGAGACATTACCTGTTTCAAGTGTGGTCAGTTGGGCCACAAGTCTCCAGTTTGTCCTCAGAGGGGAGGAGTATAGAGAGCAGCATCTTCTTCGGCTCGATCTGAGAGCCAGAGTCAGGGTAGAGGCCAGCCGCTCTCTGGTTTTCAGTGGTCAGCAGGCACATGAAGAGGTATTGCCCGCAGTTGAGTGGCACATCTGGTGCACCTGGTTTGAGGCAGACCCAGAGTCATCAGCCAACTCAGTCAGTTCAGGCCTCGAGGACCAATCAGGGGGCTTCATCGTCCCAGTCTGTACAGCAGTCTTATGCTCCTAGGGGTGAGCAGGTTGATCAGAGATCGTCTGCTGCGTGTATGCGTTATCACAAGATCTTGTATCAGCTCCATCGGGCCAGAGAGGTACCTTCTTGTTTTGCAATTTGGTTGCTAGTGTATTAATTGATACGGGTGCATCTCATTCCTTTGTGTCTGCTGCATTTGCATCTGTTTTGGAGTTGGAGTTAGCACAATTAGCATCTCCTATTTGTGTAGTGTCACCTCTTGGGGGTGAATTGATCTTGAAACAAGGTGTTAGGGGTTGTGATATAGAGGTCACTGATCATAGGCTTCCCTTTCCTTTTGTAGTTATGCCCATGAAGGGCTTTGATGTTATTTTGGGTATGGACTGGTTATCATCATACCGAGCAGTTATTGATTGCTACCGCCAGAGGGTCACTTGTTGTACCGTGAGCGGGGAGTGTTTTCATTTTCTGGGGGACCGGGTTGGTAGTGTTTTGCCACCGGGGTATGATCCGCGAGAGCGGAGTGAGCTTAGTGGTCTACTTGCTAGCTTTGAGAGTGGTGAGTGTGATGAGACCCAGACTGTGTTGCCAAGAGTGGTTTGTGAGTACTCAGACGTCTTTTCCGAGGACCTTGTTGGTTTGCCACCTCACAGAGAGATTGAGTTCTCTATTGACTTAGTGCCCGGCATGGCGCCGATTTCTATGGCACCTTATCATTTTGCCCTAGCTGAGTTAGTTGAGTTGAAGATCCAACTCCAGGAGTTGCTAGATAAGGGCTATATACGTCCTAGTGTTTCGCCGTGGGGAGCACCAGCCCTCTTTGCTAAGAAGAAAGGTGGTGCTTTGAGATTGTGTATCGATTACCGAAAATTGAATCGGGCTACGGTCAAGAATAAGTACCCTATGCCTCATATAGATGATCTGTTCGATCAATTGAAGGGTTCTCGTTGTTTCTCTAAGATAGATTTGAGATCGGGTTACCACCAGTTGAGAGTTAGGGAGGAGGATATTCCAAAGATGGCATTCCGTACGCAGTATGGCCACTATGAGTTTCTGGTGATGCCATTTGGGCTCACCAGTGCACCGGCAGTCTTTATGGACTTGATGAACTGGATATTCCGGGAATTCTTGGATCGTTTTGTAGTAGTCTTTGTAGACGATATTCTTATCTATTCATCTTCAGAGGAGGAGCACGAGGAGCACTTGAGAGTGGTGCTTGAGTTACTTAGAGCCCATAAGCTTTATGCTAAGTTTGGGAAATGTGAGTTCTGGCTAGAAGAAGTGAAGTTTTTAGGCCATGTAGTTTCTGGGGAAGGGGTGTCTGTTGATTCATCCAAAATTGAGGCAGTGCAAGATTGGGCACAGCCTAAGAGTGTGTTTGAGATCCGCAGTTTTCTGGGATTAGCTGGGTACTACCGACGGTTTGTGAAGGATTTCTCAAGTTAGCTTCAGCTGACTAGATTGACTCAAGGAAGTCAAATTTGTATGGAGTGAGACTTGTGAAAAGTCGCTTCAGAGTTGAAGGTTAGATTGACCACCGCCCGGCTTTTGATTATTCCGAGAGAGGGTTGGGTTATCTTGTTTATTGTGATGCCTCACGAGAGGGTTTGGGTTGTGTGTTGATGCAAGAGGGAAAGTGGTAGCTTATGGCTCACGCCGCTTGAAAATACACGAGAAGAATTACCCTACCCATGACCTAGAGTTAGCAACTGTGATCTTTGCCTTGAAGATTTGGAGGCATTACCTTTATGGTGAGAGATTCGAGGTATTCTCGGATCATAACAGTCTGAAATATCTGTTTACACAAAAAGACTCGAACTTGAGGCAGAGGAGGTGGATGGAGTTTATTGAGAATTATGACTTCGAGTTGCATTATCATCCGGGGAAGGCCAATGTGGTGGCCGATGCCCTTAGCAGGAAATCTGTTGGTGACGTAGCTAGCATAGCCATCCGGGAATGGGAGATGTTGGGTGCACTTGGGGAGTTTGATTTACTTCTGGGCGAATCCGTTGAGGCTGCGGCCTTGTTTTCTGTTGTTGCGCAGCCTACACTTGTGACTCGAGTGTTAGAGGCACAGAGAGGTGACCTTGAGATGGAATCTCTCCGAGAGAAGATCTCCAATGGGAAGGTTGAGAAAGGTTTGACGGTGTATCCCGACCAGAGTGTGAGATACCGAGACCGTTTGTTTGTGCCGGAGTCTTGTCGAGAGGAAGTACTCCGAGAGTTTCATCATTCACGCCTTGCGGTGCATCCGGGAGGCACTAAGATGTATCGGGATTTGGGTCACCAGTTTTGGTGGCGGGGTATGAAGAGAGATGTGGCAACTTTCGTGTCCAAGTGCCTTACTTGTCAGCAAGTGAAGGCCGAACATCAGAGGCCAGCGGGTTTGTTACAACCCTTGCCTATTGCCGAGTGGAAGTGGGAGCATGTCACTATGGACTTCGTGGTAGGTCTTCCGAGGACTCAGCGAGGTAGTGATGCTGTTTGGGTGGTTGTAGACCGGTTGACTAAGTCGGCGCACTTCATTCCTATGCGCGTGGGAGATTCGGTAGATCATCTTGCCGACCTGTATATTCGGGACATAGTGAGGTTGTACGGAGTTCCAGTGACGATCGTCTCGGATAGAGATCCTCATTTTACTGCTAGGTTGTGGCAGAGTTTGCAGGGTGCCTTGGGCACTAAGTTGACCTTTAGCACAGCTTATCATCCTCAGACTGACGGGCAGCCCGAGCGTACTATTCAGATCCTTGAGGATATGCTTCGGGGTTGTGTTCTTGACTTTAGTGGGTCGTGGGAGAGGCACTTGCCTTTGGTGGAGTTTGCCTACAACAATAGTTTCCAGTCTAGTATCGGTATGGCACCGTTTGAGGCCTTGTATGGCCTAATCGTAGATCTCCAGTTTGTTGGGCCGAGGTAGGTGATGCACCTTTGTTGGGTCCGGAGCTGGTGAGGGAAAAGACGGAGAAAGTTGAGCTTATCCGTAGGAGGCTTGTTACAACCCAGAGTCGTCAGAAATCTTATGCCGACCGTAGGAGAAGACCTTTGGTGTTTGAGGTGGGTGATCATGTCTTTCTGAAAATATCACCTAGGCGGGGATTGATGAGGTTTGGGAAGAGCGGGAAGTTGTCCCCTCGGTTTATTGGCCCTTTTGAGATCCTTGAGAGGATTGGCGAGGCTGCCTATCGTTTAGCTTTGCCGCCGCAGTTATCCGGAGTACATGACGTGTTTCATGTGAGTATGCTTCGGAAGTATGAGCCGGATCCATCACATGTGTTGGATTGGACCGACTTAGAGGTTGACGAAGATGTCTCATATGAGGAGAGACCGGTTCGGGTTTTGGATAGGCGGGATCAAGTTTTGCGAGGCAAGACCATCCCTTTGGTAAAGGTTTTGTGGAAACATCACGGAGTGGAGGAAGCCACTTGGGAGCGTGAGTTGGAAGTCCGTGAGAAATATCCGGACTTGTTTGTTGTTGTGTAATCATGTATTGAGATTTTGTAATTTTAGTGAACTTTAAGAACATTATATATATGTCTTAAGTTGTAAAACATTGTGAATGTTTTGGTTTCATGGAAGTTTATAGCAACATTGCATATGTTGAATACGTTGTAGAATTGGAGTTATATGATGAAATTAAATATGATATGGGAATGGGAATCAGGTGTATTGAAAACTGTTGAAATTGAAAGAGATGCATGTTGACGATGCAAGTTAAATATATATTGTTTTACTTATTGTGAGATGCCTCTTGATAAGAGATGAAATGACCGGTATTGGGTCAAGTTGTTTATTATTGTAATGTAATACCATTGGAAATTGAGAAAAACTTGTTTTCAAAAACTTATGCTTAATTTCGGGGACGAAATTCTTTAAGGGGGGGGAGGTTATAGCGACCCCGGTCTCTTTCCATTTGGTGGTTGTGTCCGGACTTACGTTCTGTAGATTCTGTTGTTACATATTTGTTGTTGTCATCCTTTAATTCCCTATTTTTTTTGAGTTATAAGATGTTTTGGGCAGGTTTGTTACAGGTTGGTTGGGTTTGGAAACCAAGTGTTGCTGTCCAGAATTTTGTGTCTTCGCTCGAGCGAGGAGTTGGTCGCTCGAGCGAGCGATTGCGTCTAGTATAGACCTGAAAGCAGGGTTTCTTGGCTCGAGCGAGCTTTCCTTGGCTCGAGCGAGTTTCGAGTTCTTCGCTCGAGCGAGCATTCTGTCGCTCGAGCGTGCTTCTGGGTTGCAGACCTGAAGCATTGCATTCTTGGCTCGAGCGAGACTTTCTTCGCTCGAGCGAGTAATTCTTGTGTCTGGTCGCTCGAGCGACCAATCCTTCGCTCGAGCGAGCCTGTCGAGTTTAAATAGGCAGCAGCGGTTTTTAAAACACTTTTTCACCCTTTTTCTGATTCCAGAACCCTAGGTACATTTTCTCTCTCCTTCCACTCACCTTCTCTCTTAGGTTTGATCTATTTAGAGTGTGTTTCTACCCTAGATCCTTTATTAAAAAGATAGAGTGAGTGAAAGTATTTTGTTGAAAGTATTTAAGTATGAAAGTGTTTTGATATGAGCCTTTGTCTCATTTATTTTGTTGATATTGGAAGAAATGTTAATGTGATATATAGTTCACTGTTACGGTTTGGCCAGGTTCTGAGCCATATTGATATAAATGGAAAGTTGAATAGATAATGGAAAGTGAAACGTGTCATAGACACTAAGGTCATGAAACTGTATGTTGGTGAAATGAATAGTTGTGTTAACCATCTATTGAATGCTATTGCTTTATTCAATGCTTATATTTGGTTTAGTATATTTCTACTGGGCTGTGGCTCACCCTATATAGGAACATCATTTTCAGGTTCAGGTGATGTGCTACCTCCAAGGACTTAGCTTGGATGGATTGGGAGTTGAAGACTCTGTATAGATTAGCTGTTTATTTTGTTTTATTTTGATGTTACATGTAAACTCAAGCCTAGGGCTTAATGTGTAAATGAGTTAGTACTCATACTTTTGTGTCCAAGTGGTGGCTTGGAAAGATGTAAGCCCGTAGGGCATTTACTTTCATTATTACATGTAATGTCTTTTGTTAAGGTTACTCTGATGAATGAAATAATGTTTTGTTTTCTTATAACGTTGCATGTTAATAATATATATTATGGGTTTAATTTTGAGGGCATTACAGGTATATTGGTTTTTCTTAAATGAACTTACATTGTTAATTTTATGCAACTTCAATTTTTATTCAATTTCCTATTCTACTCAACTTCATTTTTTTATTTACTTTCCAAATAGATCGCTAAGGTATAATGGTTTCTTGAATTAACTTCCATTGTTATTTTTATGCAAATTCCATTTTTATTTTTATTCAACTTCAATTTTTATTCAATTTCTTGTTCTCCTCAACTTCCTTTTTTCTTTAATTTCCAAATAGATTGTTAAGGTATAGTGGTTTCTTCAATGCAACTTTCATTTATATTTTTATTCAACTTCCATTTTTATTCACTTTCCATTTCTATTCAACTTCCTTTTTTCTTTAATTTCCAAATAGATCATTAACGTATAGTGGTTTCTTGAATGAACTTCCATTTTTAATTTTATGCAACTTCCATTTTTATTCAATTTCTTTTTCTATTCAACTTCCTTTTTTATTTAACTTCCAAATAGATCGTTTTGGTATATTCGTTTCTTGAATGAACTTCCATTGTTAATTTTATGCAACTTCCTTTGTTTTTTAATTTCCAAATAGATCGTTAAGGTATTGTGGTTTCTCGAATGAACTTCCATTTTTAATTTTATGAAACATCCATTTTTAATTTTATGCAACTTCCATTTTTATTTTATTCAACTTTCATTTTCCATTTTTATTTAATTTCCAAGTAGACCGTTAAGGTATAGTGGTTTCGTTACTGAACTTCCCTTTTTAATTTTACGCAACTTCCATTTTTATTTTTATTCAACTACCTTTTTTGTTAAATTTCCTTCTCTATTCAACTTCCATTTTTATTTTTATTCAATTTCCTTTTCTATTCAACTTCCTTTTTTATTTAATTTCAAATAGATCGTTAAGGTATAGTGGTTTCTTGAATGAACTTCCATTTTTAATTTTATTCAACTTCCATTTCTATTCAACTTCATTTTTTATTTAACTTCCAAATAGATCGTTAAGGTATATTGTGGTTTCTCGAATGAACTTCCATTTTTAATTTTATTCAACTTTCATTTCTATTCAACTTCATTTTTTATTTAATTTCCAAATAGATCATTAAGGTATATTGTGGTTTCTCGAATGAACTTCCATTATTAATTTTATGCAACTTCCATTTTTATTTTTATTCAGCTTCAATTTTTATTCAATTTCCAAATAGATCATTAAGGTATAGTGGTTTATTGAATGAACTTCCAGTTTTAATTTTATGCAACTTCCATTTTTATTTTTATGTAACTTCCATTTTTATTCAATTTCATTTTCTATTCAACTTCTTTTTTATTTAATTTCCAAATAGATCGTTAAGGTATAGTGGTTTTTTGAAAAGGAAGTTTATTCAACTTCCATTTTTTTTCAATTTCCTTTCCATTCAACTTCCTTTTTAATTCAATTTCCTTTTCTATTCAACGTCCTATTTGGAAATTGAATTTTATTTTTATTCAATTTCCTATTCTATTCAACTTCCATTTTTATTTTATTTCCAAATAGATCTTTAAGGTATAGTGGTTTCTTGAATGAACTTTCATTTTTAATGTTATGCAACTTCCAATTTTATTTTTACTCAACTTCCATTTTTATTCAATTTTATTTTCTATTCAACTTCCTTTTTTATTTAACTTCCAAATAGATCGTTAAGATATAGTGGTTTCTTGAATGAACCTGCATTTTTAATTTTATGCAACTTCTATTTTTATTCGATTTCCTTTTCTATTCGACTTCATTTTTTACTTAATTTCCAAATATATCGTTAAAGTACAGTGGTTTCTTAAATGAATTTCCATTTTTAATTATATGCAACTTCCATTTATATTTTTATTCAACTTCCATTTTTATTCAATTTCCTTTTTTATTCAACTTCATTTTTTATTTGATTTCTAAATAGATCGTTAAGGTATAGTGGTTTCTTGAATTAACTTCCATTGTTACTTTTAGGCAACTTGCGTTTTTATTCAATTTTGTTTTCTATTCAACTTTTTTTTTTATTTAATTTCCAAATAGATCGTTAAGGTATAGTGGTTTCTTGAATGAACATCCACTTTTCAATTTTATGCAACTTCCTTTTCTATTAAATTTCCTTTTCTATTCAACTTCTCTTTTTTTTAATTTCCAAATAGATCGTCAAGGTATAATAGTTTATTGAATGAACTTCGATTTTTATTTTATTCAACTTCCATTTTTATTCAATTTCTATTTCTATTCAACTTCCTTTTTATTTGGTTGCCAAATAATTTGTTAAGGTATAGTGGTTTCTTTAATGAACTTCCATTTTTAATTTTATGCAACTTCCATTTTTTTATTTACCTTCCAAATAGATCGCTAAGGTATAGTGGTTTCTTGAATGAACTTCCAATGTTAATTTTATGCAACTTCCATTTTTATTTTTATTCAATATCCCACTATACCTTAATTTCCAAATAGATTGTTAGGGTATAGTAGGATATTGAATCAATTTCGATTTTTATTTTTATTCAACTTCCTTTTTTATTCAATTTCCTAATAGATCGTTAAGTTATAGTGATTTCTTGAATGAACTTTCATTTTTAATTTTATGCAACTTCCATTTTTATTTTTATTCAATTTTTTTTTCTATTCAACTTCCTTTTTTTATTTAATTTCCAAATAGATCGTTAAGGTATAGTGGTTTTTTGAATGAATTTCCAATTTTAATTATATGCAATTTCCATTTTTATTCAATTTCCTTTTCTATTCAACATCCATTTTGATTCAATTTCCAAATAGATCGTTAAGGTATAGTGGTTTCTTGAATAAACTTCCATTGTTAATTTTAGGCAACTTCAATTTTTATTTTTATTCAACTTCCATTTTTATTTAATTTTTTTTCTATTTAACTTCCTTTTTTATTTAACTTCCAAATAGATCATTAAGATATAGTGGTTTCTTGAATGAACCTCCATTTTTAATTTTATGCGACATCCATTTTTATTTTTATTCAATTTCCTTATTATTCAACTTCCTTGTTTTTGTTTAATTTCTAAATAGACCGTTAAGGTATAGTGGTTTCATGATTGAACTTCTATTTTTAATTTTATACAACTTTCATTTTTATTTTTATTCAACTTCCATTTTTATTCAATTTCCTTCTCTATTCAACTTCTTTTTTTGTTTAATTTCCAAATAGATCGTTAAGGTATGTTGTTTCTTGAATGACCTGCCATTTATATTTTTATGCAACTTCCATTTTTATTTTTATTCAACTACCATTTATATTTAATTTCACTTTCTATTCAACTACCTTTTTTATTTAATTTCCAAATAGATAATAATCGTATTGACGTTTCTTGAATGCAGGTCCATTGTTAATTTTATACAACTTCCTTTTTTATTCAACTTCCAAATAGATCGTTAAGGTATAGTAGTTTCTTGAATGAACTTCCATTGTTAATTTTATGCAACTTCCATTTTTATTGAATTTCATTTTCTATTCAACTTCTATTTTTATTTAATTTTCAAATAGATCGTTAAGGTATAGTGGTTTTCTGAATGACCTTTCATTGTTAATTTTATGCAGCTTCCATTTTTATTTTTGTTCAACTTCAATTTCTATTCGACTTCATTTTTTATTTAATTTCCAAATAGATCGTTAAGGTATAGTGGTTTCTTGAATGAATTTTCATTTTTATTTTTACTCAACTTTCATTTTTATTCAATTCTATTTTCTATTCAACTTCCTTTTTTATTTAATTTCCAAATAGATCGTTAAGTTATAGTGGTTTTTTGAATGAAATTCCATTGTTAATTTTATTCAACTTCCATTTTTATTTTTATTCAACTTCTATTTTTAATTTTATGTAACTTCCATTTTTATTTTATTTTGTTTTCTATTCAATTTCTTTTTCTATTCAACTTCCTTTTTTTTATTTAATTTCCAAATAGATTGTTAAGGTATAGTGGTTTCTTCAATGAATTTTCATTTTTAATTTTATTCAACTTCCATTTTTATTTTTATTAAACTTCAATTTTTATTCAATTTACTTTTCTATTCAACTTCTTTTTTTTTTTAATTTCCAAATAGATCGTTAAGATATAGTTTTTTCTTGAATGAACTTCCATTTTTAATTTTATGCAACTTCCATTTTTATTTTTATTCAACTTCCTTTTTTTATTTAATTTCCAAATAGATCATTAAAATATAGTGGTTTATTGAATGAACTTCTATTTTATTTTTATTCAACTACCTTTTTTGTTAAATTTCCTTCTCTATTCAACTTCTTTTTTTATTTAATTTCCTTTTCTATTCAACTTCATTTTTAATTTTATGCAACTTCCATTTTTATTTTTATTCCACTTCCATTTTTATTCAATTTTCATATTTATTCAATTTACTTTTCTATTCAACTTCTTTTTTTTTT
Organism: Camellia lanceoleosa; assembly: GCA_025200525.1. Classification (NCBI taxonomy): domain Eukaryota; kingdom Viridiplantae; phylum Streptophyta; class Magnoliopsida; order Ericales; family Theaceae; genus Camellia; species Camellia lanceoleosa. Next base: position 1,555,923 of record JANUSC010000028.1, on the reverse strand, counting down.
TAATTTCCAAATAGATCGTTAAGGTATGGTGGTTTCTTGAATGAACTTACATTGTTAATTTTATGCAACATCCATTTTTATTTTTATTCATCTTGAATGAACTTACATTGTGGAATAAATAAAAATGGAAGTTCATTGAAGAAACCACTATTCCTTAACGATCTATTTGGAAATTAAATAAAAAAGGAAGTTTAATAGAAAAGGATATTGAATAAAAATTGAAGTTGAATAAAAATAACAATGGCCAAATAGATCGTTAAGTTTTACTGGTTTAGTAAATGAACTTCCATTTTTAATTTTATACAACTTCCCATTTTATTTTTATTCAACTACCTTTTTTGTTAAATTTCCTTCTCTATTTTTAATTTTATGCAACTTCCAGTTTTATCCAATTTACTTTTCTTTTCAACTTCCTTTTTTATTCAATTTCCAAATAGATCGTTAAGTTATACTGGTTTATTGAATGAACTTCCATTTTTAACTATATGCAACTTCTATTTTTATTTCTATTCAATTTCCTTTGCTTTTTAATTTTCTAATAGATCGTTAAGGTATAGTGGTTTCTCGAATGAACTTCCATTGTTAATTTTATGCAACTTTCATTTTTATTGTTATTCAACTTCAATTTTTATTTAATTTCCTTTTCTATTCAACTTCCTTTTTTATTTAATTTCTGAATAGATCGCTAATGTATAGTTTTTTCTTGAATGAACTTACATTGTTAATTTTATGCAAACTTTCATTTTTTTTTTTATTCAATTTCAATTTTTATTTAATTTCCTTTTCTATTCAACTTTCTTTTTTATTTAATTTCCAAATAGATCGTTAAGGTATAGTGGTTTCTTGAATGAACTTCCATTTTTAATTTTATGCAACTTCCATTTTTATTTAATTTCCTTTTCTATTCAACTTCCTTTTTTTTTATTTAATTTCCAAATAGACCGTTAAGGTATAGTGGTTTCTTGAATGAACTTCCATTTTTAATTTTATTGAATATCCCCTTTTATTTTTATTCAACTTCCATTTTTATTCAATTTCCTTTTCTATTCAACTTCTTTTTTTATTTAATTTTCAAATAGACCATTAAGGTATAGTGGTTTCTTGAATGAACTTTCAATTTAAATTTTATGAAACTTTCATTTTTATTCAATTTCCTTTTCTATTTAACTTCCTTATTTATTTAATTTCCAAATACATCGTTAAGGTATAGTGGTCTCTTGAATGAATTTCAATTTTTATTTCTATTCAACTTCGATTTTTAATTTTATGTAACTTCCTTTTTTATTCAATTTCCTTTTCTATTGAACTTTTTTTTTTTAATTTAATTTCCAAATAGATCGTTAAGGTATGGTGGTTTCTTAAATGAACTTTCATTTTTAATTTTAGGCAACTTCAATTTTTATTCAATTTCCATTTCTATTCAACTTCCTTTATTCAACTTCCATTTTTATTTCTATTCAACTTTCTTTTTTATTTAATTTCCTTTTCTACTCAACTTCATTTTTTATTCCATCAAATTTACAAGAATAAGATATTACTTTTGTAAACCAATTTATCAAATCAATTTTTGATGTGGTCGTTGGATAATAGAAGCCATAATATCATATAGTTTTCAAAATTCAGGACTTTTGACAAAATAAACAATGCCAAAAATTTCAAATTCAACAAATGTGGGTTGTTCATGATTTTCAATCATGTTTGGCATAAAATCATGCCCCCCAATGTAAGTTCATTCAAGTAACCACTATACCTTAACGATCTATTTGGAAATTAAATAAAAAAGGAAATTGAATAGAAAAGTAAATTGAATAAATATGGAAATTGAATAAAAATAAAAAGGGAAGTTGTATAAAATAAAAAATGGAAGTTCACTCAAGACACCACTATACGTTAACGATCTATTTGGAAATTAAATAAAAAAGGAAGTTGAATAGACAAGGAAATTCGATAAAAATAGAAGTTGAATAAAAATAAAAATGGAAGTTCATTCAAAAAACCACTATACCTTAACGATCTATTTGGAAATTAAATAAAAAAGGAAATTGACTACAAAAGGACATTGAATCAAAATGGAAGTTGAATAAAAATAAAAATGGAAGTTGAATAAAAATAAAAATGAAAGTTGTATAAAATTAACAATGGATGTTTCATAAAATTAAAAATGGAAGTTCATTCGAGAAACCACTATACCCAAACGACTTATTTGGAAATTAAATAAAAAAAGGAAGCTGAACAAAAAAGAAAATTGAATAAAAATAAAAATGGAAGTTGAATAAAATTAACAACGGAAGTTCATTCAAGAAACCACTATACCTTAACGATCTATTTGGAAATTAAATAAAAAAGGAAGTTCAATAGAAAAGTGAATTTAACAAAAATTGAAGTTGAATAAAAATAAAAATGGAATTTGCATAAAATTAAAAATGAAAGTTGCAGAAAATTAAAATTTGAAGTTCATTTAAAAAACCACTATACCATAACTATCTATTTGGAAATTAAATAAAAAAGGAAGTTGAATAGAAAAAGAAATTGAATAAAAACGGAAGTTGAATAAAAATAAAAATGAAAATTGCATCAAATTAAAAATGTAAGTTCATTCAAGAAACCACTATACCTTAACGATCTATCTGGAAATTAAATAAAAAAGGAAGTTGAATAGAATAGGAAATTGAATAAAAATGGAAGTTGCATAAAATTAAAAATAGATGTCGCATAAAATTAAAAATGGAAATTGCATAAAATTAAAATTTGAAGTTCATTTAAAAAGCCACTATACCATAACTATCTATTTGGAAATTAAATAAAAAAGGAAGTTGAATACAAAAGGAAATTGCATAAAAATGGAAGTTGAATAAAAATAAAATAGAATTTGCATGAAAAAAAAAATAGAAGTTCATTCAAGAAACCACTATACCATAACGATCTATTTGGAAATTAAATAAAAAAATGTTGTTGAATAGAAAAAGAAATTGATTAAAAATGAAAGTGAAATAAAAATAAAAATGAAAGTTGCATAAATTTAAAATTGGAAGTTCATTCAAGAAACCACAATATACCTTAACGATCTATTTGAAAATTAAATAAAAAGTGAAGTTGAATAGAAAAGGAAATTGAATAAAAATGAAAGTTGCATAAAATTAACAATTGAAATTCATTCAAGAAACCACTATACGTTAACGATGTAATTGGAAATTAAATAAAAAAGAAAGTTGAATAGAAAAGGAAATTGAATAAAAATGGAAGTTAATTCAAGAAACCATTATACCTTAACGATCTATTTGGAAATTAAATAAAAAAGAAAGTTGAATATAAAAGGAAATTGAATAAAAACAAAAATGGAAGTTGCATAAGATTAACAATGGAAGTTCATTGAAGAAACCACTATACCTTAACAATCTATTTGGAAATTAAAGAAAAAAGGAAGTTGAATAGAAATGGAAATTGAATAAAAATAGAAGTTGAATAAAAATAAAAATAGAAGTTGTATAAAATTAAAAAGGGAAGTTCAATAAAGAAACCATTATAACTTAATGATCTATTTGGAAATTAAATAAAAAAAGGAAGTTGAATAGAAAAAAAAAATTGAATAGAAATGGAAGTTGAGTAAAAATAAAAATGGAAGTTGCCTAAAGTTAACAATGGAAGTTAATTCAAGAAACCACTATGCCTTAATGATCTATTTGGAAATTAAATAAAAAAAGGAAGTTGAATAGAAAAAAAAAATTCAATAAAAATGGAAGTTGCATAAAATTAAAAATGGAAGTTCATTAAAAAAAACCACTATATCTTAACGATTTATTTGGAAATTAAGTAAAAATGAAGTTGAATAGAAAAGGAAATTGAATAAAAATGGAAGTTGCATACAATTAAAAATGGATGTTTCATAAAATTAAAAATGGATGTTTCATAAAATTAAAAATGGAAGTTCATTCGAGAAACCAGTATACGTTAACGATCTATTTGGAAATTAAAAAACAAAGGAAGTTATATAAAAATGGAAGTTGCATAAAATTAAAAAGCGAAGTTCAATCAGGAAACCACAATACCTTAATGATCTATTTGGAAATTAAATAAAAAACGGAAGTTGATTAGAAAAAAAAAAATTGAATAGAAATGGAAGTTGAGTAAAAATAAAAATGGAAGTTGCCTAAAGTTAAGAATGGAAGTTAATTCAAGAAACCACTATACCGTAATGATCTATTTGGAAATTAAATAAAAAAAGGAAGTTGAATAGAAAAAAAAATTCAATAAAAATGGAAGTTGCAAAAAATTAAAAATTGAAGTTCATTCAGGAAACCACTATACCTTAATGATCTATTTGGAAATTAAGTAAAAATGAACTCGAATAGAAAAAAGAATTGAATAAAATGGAAGGTGCATACAATTAAAAATGGATGTTTTATAAAATTAAAAATGGAAGTTCATTTGAGAAACAACTATACTTTAACGATCTATTTGGAAATTAAAAAACAAAATAAATTGAATAAATATGGAAGTTGAATAAAAATAAAAAGGGAAGTTGCATAAAATTAACAATGGAAGTTCATTCAAGAAACCACTATACCTTAACGATTTATTTTGAAATTAAATAAGAAAGAAAGCTGAATGAAAAAGTAATTGAATAACTATGGAAGTTGAAGAAAAGAAAATTGAATACAAATGGAAGTTGAATAAAAATAGAATGGAAGTTCATTCAAGAAACAACTATACCTTAATGATCTATTTGGAAATTAAATAAAAAATGATGTTGAATAAAAATAAAAATGAATGTCGCATAAAATTAAAAATGGAGGTTCAAGAAACCACTATACCTTAACAATCTATTTAGAAATTAAATAAAAAATGAACTTGAATAGAAAAAGGAAATTGAATAAAAATGGAAGTTCATTTGAGAAACCACTATACCTTAACGATCTATTTGGAAATTAAATAAAAAAGGAAGTTGAATAAAAATGGAAGTTGAATAAAAATAAAAATGGAAGTTGCATAAAATTAACAATGTAAGTTCATTTAAGAAACCAATATACCTTAACGATCTATTTGGAAATTAAATAAAAAAGTAAGTTGAATTGGAAAGGAAATTGAATAAAAATGAAAGTTAAATAAAAATAAAAATGGAAGTTGCGTAAAATTAAAAATGGAAGTTCATTCAAGAAACTACTATACCTTAAAGATCTATTTGGAAATAAAATAAAAATAGAAGTTAAATAGAACATCAAATTGAATAAAAGTTGAAGTTGAAGTTTAATAAAAATAAAAACGGAAGTTGCATAAAATTAATAATGGAAGTTCATTCAAGAAACCACTATACCTTAACGATCTATTTTGAAATTAAACAAAAAAAGTAGTCGAATAGAGAAAAAAATTGAATAAAAATGGAAGTTGAGTAAAAATAAAAAAGGACGTTGCATAAAATTAAAAAAGGAAGTTAAATAGTAAAGGAAATTGAATAAAAATGGATGTTGAATAAAAATAAAAATAAAAATGGAAGTTGCATAAAATTAACAAATGGAAGTTCATTCAATAAACCACTATAACTTAATGATCTATTTGGAAATTAAATATAAGAGAAAGATAGACAGAAAAACAAACTGAATAAAAATGGAAGTTGAAACAAATAAAATGAAGTTGCATAAAATTAACAATGTAAGTTCATTTAAGAAACCAATATACCTTAACGATCTATTTGGAAATTAAATAAAAAATGAAGTTGAATAGAAAAGGAAATTGAATAAAAATGGAAGTTCATTCAAGAAACCACTATACCTTAATGAATAATTTGGAAATTAAATAAAAATAAAGTTGAATAAAAATGGAAGTTGAATAAAAGTAAAAATGGAAGTTCCACAAAATTAACAATGGAAGTTCATTTAAGAAACCAATATACCTTAACGATCTATTTGGAAATTAAATAAAAAAAGAAGTTGAATAGAAAAGGAAATTGAATAGAAATGGAAGTTGAGTAAAAATAAAAATGGAAGTCGAATAAAAATAAAACTGGAAGTTAATTCATGAAACTTCTATGCCTGAACAATCTAGTGGGAAATTAGATAAAAAAAGGAAGTTGAATAGAAAAAAAAATCCAATAAAAATGGAAGTTGCGTAAAATTAAAAATGGAAGTTGATTCAAAAAACCATTATACCTTAGTGATTTATTTGGAAAGTAAACAAAAAAATGAAGTTGAATAGAATAACAAATTTAATAAAAATGGAAGTTCATTCAAGAAACTACTATACCTTAACGATTTATTTCTAAATAAAAAAGAGGAAGTTGAATAGAAAAGGAAATTTAATAAAAAGGAATTTGAATAAAATAAAAATGGAAGTTGCATAAAATTAAAAATGGAAGTTCATTCAAGAAACCACTATACCCTAAAGATCTATTTGGAAATTAAATAAAAAAGGAAATTGAATAAAAATGGAAGTTGAATAAAAATAAAAATGGAAGATGCATAAAATTAACAATGTAAGTTCATTTAGGAAACCACTCTACCTTAACTATCTATTTGAAAATTGAATAAAATCGGAAGATGAATAAAAATAAAAATGGAAGTTAAATAAAAATGGAAGTTGCATAAAACTAAAAATGGAGTTCATTCAAGAAACCACTATACCTTAATGATCCATTTGGCAATTAAATAAAAAAGAATGTTGAATAGAAAAGGAAATTGGATAAAAATGGAAGATGAATAAAAATAAAAATGGAAGTTGCATAAAATTAACAATGGAAATTCATTCAAGAAACCACTATACCTTAATGGTTTATTTGTAAATTAAAAAAAAAAAAAAGAGGATGTTGAATAGAACAGAAAATTGAATAAAAAGGGAAGTTCAATAAAAAAAAAAATGGAAGTTGCATAAAATTAAAATAGAAGTTCATTCAAGAAACCAATATAACTTAACGATCTATTTGAAAATTAAATAAAAAAGTTGAATAAAAATAAAAATGAAAGTTGCATAAAATTAAAAATGGCAATTCATTCAAAAAATCACTATACCTTAACGATTTATTTGGAAATTAAATAAAAAAAGAAGTTGAATAGAAAAGAAAATTGAATAAAAATGGAAGTTGTACTTCAATTTTTAATTTTATCTGACTTTCATTTTTATTTTATTTAACTTCGATTTTATTTAATTTCCTTTCGTTAAGGTATTAGGGTTCCTTGAATGAACTTCCATTTTTAATGTTACGTAACTTCCATTTTTATTTTTATTCAACTTCTAGTTTTATCCAATTTCCTTTTGTATTCAACTTCCTTTTTTATTTAATTTCCAAATAGATCGTTAAGGTATAGTGGTTTCTCGAATGAACTTCCATTTTTATTCAACATTCTTTTCTATTAAACTTCCTTTTTATTTAATTTCCAAATAGATCGTTAAGGTATAGTGGTTTCTTCAATGAACTTCCATTTTTAATTTTATGCAACTTCTATTTTTATTTTTATTCAACTTCTATTTTTATTTTATTTCCAAATAGATCTTTAAGGTATAGTGGCTTCTTGAATGAACTTTCATTTTCAATTTTATGCAACTTTCATTTTTATTTTTATTCAACTTCCATTTTTATTTTTATTCAACTTCCATTTTTTATTTAATTTCAAAATAGATCGTTAAGGTACAGTGGTTTCCTGAATGACCTTCCATTGTTAATTTTATGCAACTTCCATTTTTATTCAACTTCCTTTGTTTTTTAATTTCCAAATAGATCGTTAAAGTATAGTGGTTTCTCGAATGAACTTCCATTTTTAATTTTATGAAACATCCATTTTTAATTTTATGCAACTTCCATTTTTATTTTTATTAAACTTCCATTTTTATTCAACTTCATTTCTATTCAACAACCTTTTTTATTTAATTTCCAAATGGATCTTTTTGATATAGTGGTTTCTTGAATGAACTTCCATTGTTTATTTTATTCAATTTCGTTTTCTATTCAACTTCCTTTTTTTATTTAATTTCCAAATAGATTGTTAAGGTATAATGGTTTTTTGAATTAACTTCCATTGTTAATTTTAGGCAACTTCCATTTTTATTTTATTCAACTTCCATTTTTATTCGATTTCCTTTTTTATTTAATTTCTAAATAGATCGTTAAGGTATAATGGTTTCTTGAATGAACCACCATTTTAATTTTTGCAACTTCCATTTTTATTTTTATTCAATTTCCTTTTCTATTCAACTTTTTTTTTTTATCTAATTTCCAAATAGATCGTTAAGGTATAGTGTGATCTTGAATGAACTTCCATTTTTAATTTTATGCAACTTCCATTTTTATTTTTACTCAACGTCCATTTTTTTTTTTTACTCAACTTCCATTTTTATTCAATTCTATTTTCTATTCAACTTCCTTTTTTATTTAATTTCCAAATAGATCGTTAAGTTATAGTGGTTTTCTGAATGAACTTCCAATTTTATTTTTATTCCACTTCCATTTTTATTCAATTTCCAAATATATCGTTAAGTTATAGTGGTTTCTTGAATCAACTTCCATTTTTAATTTTATGAAACATCCATTTTTAATTTTATGCAACTTCCATTTTATTTTTACTTAACTTCCATTTTTATTCAATTCACTTTTCCATTCAACTTCATTTTTTATTCAATTTCCTTTTCTATTCAACTTCATTTTTTATTTAATTTCCAAATATATCGTTAAAGTATAGTGGTTTCTTGAATGAACTTCCATTGTTAATTTAAGGCAACTTCCATTTTTAATTTTATTCAACTTTCTTTTTTATTAAATTTCCTTTTCTATTCAACTTCTTTTTTTTTTTAATTTACAAATAAATCGTTAAGGTATAGTAGTTTCTCGAATGAACTTCCATTTTTAATTTTGTGAAACATCCATTTTGAATTTTATGTAACTTCCATTTTTATTCAATTTCCTTTTCTATTCGACTTCATTTTTTACTTAATTTCCAAATAGATCGTTAAGGTATAGTGGTTTCTTATTCAATTTTTAATTTTATGCAAATTTTTATTTTTATTTTTATTCAACTTCCCTTTTTATTAAATTTTCTTTTCTATTCAACTTCCTCTTCTTTTTTTTTCTTTTTTTTTTAATTTACAAATAAATCGTTAAGGCATAGTGGTTTCTTGAATTAACTTCCATTTTTCATTTTATGCAACTTCCATTTTTTTTTTTTATACAACTTCCATTTTTATTCAATTTCCTTTTCTATTCAACTTCCTTTTTTATTTAATTTCCAAATAGATCGTTAACATATAGTGGTTTCTTGAATGAACTTTCAATTTTAATTTTATGAAACTTTCATTGTAAGTTTTACGCAACTTCCATTTTTAATTTTATGCAACTTCCTGTTTATTTTTATTCAACTTCAATTTTTAATTATATGCAACTTCCATTTATATTTTTATTCAACTTTCATTTTTAGTTTATTTCCAAATAGATCGTTAAGGTAGAGTGGTTTTTTGAATAAACTTCAATTTTTAATTAGGGTAAATTACAAACACCCCCTCGAGGTTTAGTAAAAATACAGATTCCCCCCTGAGGTTTGAGAAATTACAAATTCCCCCCTGAGGGTCAAATTTTCATAATAAATTAGAAAAAATTAGGGGGAAATCTGTAGGAAAATAAAAACCCTAGGGGGCAATTTGTTATGAAAATGTAAACATCAGGAGGCGGGATGTAATTTCTCAAACCTCAGGGGGGAATCTGTATTTTCACCAAACCTCGAGGGGGGTGTTTGTAATTTGCCCTTTTAATTATATGTAACTTCCATTTATATTTTTATTCTACTTCTATTTTTATCCAATTTCCTTTTCTATTCAACTTCCTTTTTTATTTAATTTCCAAATAGATCGTTAAGGTATAGTGGTTTCTTGAATAACCTTCCATTGTTAATTTTATGCAACTTTCATTTTTATTTTTATTCATCTTCCATTTTTATCCAATTTCCTTTTCTATTCAACATCCTTTTTTATTTAATTGAGAAATAGATTATTAAGGTATGGTGGTTTCTTGAATAAACTTCCATTTTTAGTTTTATGCAACTTCCATTTTTATTCAATTTCCTATTCTATTCAACTTCATTTTTTATTTACTTTCCAAATAGATCACTAAGGTATAATGGTTTCTTGAATTAACTTCCATTATTAATTTTATGCGACATCCATTTTATTTTTATTCATCCTCCGATTTTATTCAATTTCCTTTTCTATTCAACTTTCTTTTTTATTTAATTTCTAAATTGATCGTTAAGGTATAGTGGTTTCTTAAATGAACTTACATTGTTAATTTTATGCAACTTCCATTTTATTTTTACTCAACTTCCATTTTTATTCAATTTTTAATTTTATTCAACTTTCATTTTTATTTAATTTCCAAATAAATCGTTAAGGTATAGTGGTTTCTTGAATTAACTTCCACTTTTAATTTTATGCAACTTCCATTTTTATTCAATTTCTTTTTTATTCAATTTCTTTTTCTATTCCACTTTCTTTTTTATATAATTTCCAAATAGATCGTTAAGGTATAATGGTTTCTTGAATGAACCTCCATTTTTAATTTTATGCGACATCAATTTTTATTTTTATTCAACTTACATTTTTATTCAACGTCATTTTTATGCAACTTCCATTTTTAGTTGAATGCAACTTCTATTTTTATTCAATTTCCTATTCCATTCAACTTCCATTTTTTTATTTAATTTTCAAATAGATCATTAACATATAGTGGTTTATTGAATGAATTTCAATTTTTAATTATATGCAACTTCCATTTTTATTTTTATTCAACTTCCCTTTTTATTCAATTTTCTTTTTTATTCGACTTCCTCTTTTTTTTAATTTACAAATAAACCGTTAAGGTATAGTTGTTTCTTGAATGAACTTCTATTTTTAATTTTATTGAATTTCCCCTTTTATTTTTATTCAATTTCCATTGTTATTCAATTTCATGTTCTATTCAACTTCCATTTTTATTTTATTTCTAAATAGATCTTTAAGGTATAGTGGTTTCTTGAATGAACTTTCATTTTTAATTTTATTCAACTTCCATTTTTATTTTTATTTAACTTCCATTTTTGTTCAATTTCCTTGTCTATTCAACTTCCATTTTTATTCAATTTCCAAATAGATCATTATGGTATAGTGGTTTCTTGAATTAAATTCCATTGTTAATTTCATGCAACTTCCATTTTTATTTTTATTCGACTTCAATTATTATTCAATTTTGTTTTCTATTCAACTTCCATTTTTATTTAATTTCCAAATAGATCGTTAAGGTATAGTGATTTCTTGAATGAACTTCCATTGTTAATTTTATGCAACTTCCTTTTTTATTTAATTTCCAAATAATTCATTAAGGTACAGTGGTTTCTTGAATGAGTGTCCATTTTCAATTTTATGCAACTTTCATTTTTGTTCAATTTCCTATTCTATTCAACTCATTTTTTTATTTACTTTCCAAATAGATCGCTAAGGTATAATGGTTTCTTGGATTAACTTCCACTGTTAATTTTAGGCAACTTGCATTTTTATTCAATTTTGTCTTCTATTCAACTTCTTTTTTTATTTAATTTCCACATAGATCTTTAATATATACTGGTTTCTTGAATGAACTTCTAATGTTAATTTTATGCAACTTCAATTTTTAATTTTATTCAACTTCCATTTTTATTCAATCTCCATTTCTATTCAACTTTCTTTTTTCTTTAATTTCCAAATAGATTGTTAAGGTATAGTGGTTTCTTCAATGAACTTCCATTGTTAATCTTATGCAACTTTCATTTTTGTTTTTATTCAATTTTCATTTTTATTCAATTTCCTTTTCTGTTCAACTTCATTTTTTATTTAATTTCCAAATAGATCGTTAACGTATAGTGGTTTATTGAATGAACTTCCATTTTAATTTTATGTAACTTTCATTTTTATTTTTTATTCAACTTTCATTTTTATTCAATTTTGTTTTTTATTTAATTTCCAAATATATCGTTAAGGTATAGTGATTTTTTGAATAAACATCAATTTCTAATTTTATGCAACTTCCATTTTTATTTTTATTCAACTTCCATTTTTATTCAATTTTCTTTTCTATTCAACTTCCTTTTTTATTTAATTTCCAAATAGATCGTTAAGGTAGAGTAGTTTATTGGATGAACTTCAATTTTTTATTTTATGCAACTTCCATTTTTATTTTTATTCAATTTCGATTTTTATTCAATTTTCTTTTCTATTCAACTTCTTTTTTTTATTTAATTTCCAAATAGATCGTTAAGGTGTAGTGGTATCTTGAATGAACTTCCACTTTTAATTTTATGCAACTTCCATTTTTATTTTTATTCAACTTCCATTTTTATTTTTATTCCACTTCCATATTTATTCAATTTCATTCTATTCAACTTCCTTTTTATTTAATTTCCAAATAGATTGTTAAGATATAGTCGTTTCTTGATTGAACTTCCATTTTTAATTTTATGCAACTTCCATATTTATTTTTATTCAACTTCCATTTTTATTCAATTTTCTTTTCTATTCAACTTTCTTTTTTATTTAATTTCCAAATAATTCGTTAAGGTATAGTGGTTTCTTAAATGAACTTCCATTTTTAATTTTGTGCAACTTTCTTTTTTGTTTTTATTCGACTTCCATATTTACTTTTATTCAACTTCAATTTTTATTGGATACCTTAACGATCTATTTGGAAATTAAATAAAAAAGGAAATTGAATAAAAATGAAAGTTGCATAAAATTAACAATGGAATTCATTCAATAAACCACTACAAATTAAAGATCTATTTGGAAATTAAATAAAAAAAGAAGTTGAATGAAAAAGTAAATTGAATAAAAGTTGAAGTTTAATAAAATAAAAATGGAAGTTGTGTAAAATTAAAAATTGAAGTTCATCCAATAAACTACTATACCCTAACGATCTATTTGGAAATTAAATAAAAATAGACGTTGAATAGAAAAGGAAATTGAATAAAAACAAAAATGAAAATTGCATAAGATTAACAATGGAAGTTCATTGAAGAAACCACTATACTTTAACAATCTATTTGGAAATTAAAGAAAAAAGGAAGTTGAATAGAAATGGAAATTGAATAAAAATGGAAGTTGAATAAAATTAAAAATTGAAGTTCATAAAATTAACAATGTAAGTTCATTTAAGAAACCACAATACCTTAACAATCTATTTGGAAATTAAATAAAAAAAAAAGTTGAATAGAAAAGGAAATTGAATAAAAAATGGAAGTTGAATAAAAACAAAAATGGAAGTTGCAAAAAAATAACATTGGAAGTTTATTTAAGTAACCACTATACCTTAACGATTTATTTGTAAATTAAAAAAAAGAGGAAGTTGAATAGAAAAGGAAATTTAATAAAAAAGGAAGTTGAGTAAAAATAAAAATGAAATTTGCATAAAATTAAAAATGGAAGTTGAATAAAAATAAAATGGAAGTTGCATAAGATTAACAATGGAAGTTCATTCATGGAACCACTATATCTTAACGATTTATTTGGAAATTAAATAGAAAAGAAAGTTGAATAGAAAAGAAAATTGAATAAAAATCGAAGTTGAATAAAAATAAAAATGGAAGTTGCATAAAATTAAAAATGGAAGTTCATTCAAGAAAACACTATACCTTAATGATCTATTTGGAAATTAAATAAAAAAGTAAGTTAAATAGGAAAGAAAATTGGATAAAAATGGAAGTCAAATAAAAATAAAAATGGAAGTTGTTTAAAATTAACAATGGAAGTTCATTCAAGAAACCATTATACCTTAGCGATCTATTTGGAAAGTAAATAAAAAGATGAACTTGAATAGAAATACAAATTGAATAAAAATGCAAGATGAATAAAAATAAAAATGGAAGTTCATTCAAGAAACCACTATATCTTAACGATCTATTTGAAAATTAAATAAAAATGGAAGTTGAATAGAAAAAAAAAATTGAATAAAAATAGAAGATGCATAAAAATAAAAATGGAAGTTGCATAAAATTAAAAAGGGAAGTTCAATCAAGAAACCAGTATACCTTAACGGTCTATTTGGACATTAAATAAAAAAAAAAGAAGTTGAATAAAAAGGAAATTAAATAAAAATAGAAGTTGCATAAAATTAAAAATGGAAATTCATTCAAAAAACCACTATACCTTAACGATCTATTTGGAAATTGAATAAAAAAAGAAGTTGAATAGAAAAGTGAATTTAATAAAAATGGAAGTTGAGTAAAAATAAAAATGGAAGTTGCATAAAATTAACAATGGAAGTTCATTTAAAAAACCTCTATACCTTAACGATCTACTTGGAAATTAAAAAAAAAAAAAAAACAGGAAGTTGAATAGAAAAGGAAATTTAATAAAAAAGGAAGTTGAATAAAAATAAAAATGGAAGTTGCATAAAATTAAAAATTGAAGTTCATACAAGAGACCACCATACCTTAACGATCTATTTGGAAATTAAATAAATAAGGAAGTTAAATAGAAAAGAAAATTGAATAAAAATGAAAGTTTCATGAAATTAAAATTGAAAGTTCATTCAAGAAACCTCTATACCTTAACGATCAATTTGGAAATTAAATAAAAAAGGACGTTGAATCGAAAAGGAAATTGAATAATAATAAAAATGAAAGTTGCATAAAAATAACAATGGAAGTTCATTCAAGAAAGCACCATACGTTAACGATTTATTTGGAAATTAAATAAAAAAGAAAGTTGAATAGAAAAAGAAATTGAACAAAAATGGAAGTTCATTCAAGAAACCACTACACCTTAATGAATTATTTGGAAATTAAATAAAAAAGGAAAAGTTCAATTGAAAAGAAAATTGAATAAAAAGGGAAGTTGAATAAAAATAAAAATGGAAGTTGCACAAAATTAAAAATGAAAGTTCATTCGAGAAACCACTATAATTTAACGATCTATATGTCAAATAAATAAAAAAAGAAGTTGAATAAAAATAAAAATGGAAGTTGCATAAAATTAAGAATGAAAGTCCATTCAAGAAACCACCATACCTTAATGATCTATTTGGGTATTAAATAAAAAGGAAGTAGAATAGAAAAGGAAATTGAATAAAAATGGAAGTTGAATAAAAATAAAAATGAAAGTTGCATTAAATTAAAAATGAAAGTTCATTCGAGAAACCACTATCCCTTAACGATCTATTTGGAAATAAAATAAAAAAGGAAGTTGAATAGAAAAGGAAATTGAATAAAAAAGGATGTTGAATAAAAATAAAAATGGAAGTTGCATCAAAATTGAAAATAGAAGTTCATTCAAGAAACCACTATACCTTAACGATCTATTTGGAAATTAAATAAAAAAGGAAGTTGAATAAAAATGGAAGTTCAACAAAATAAAAATGGAACTTGCAAAAAATTAACAATGGAAGTTCATTCAAGAAACCACTATATCTTAACGATCTATTTGCAAATTAAATAAAAAAGAAAGTTGAATAAAAATAAAAATAGAAGTTGCATAAAATTAAAAATGGAAGTTTATTCAAGAAACCACTATATCTTAATGATCTATTTGGAAATTAAATTAAAAAGGAAGTTGAATAGAAAAGGAAATTGGATAAAAATGCAAGATGAATAAAAATAAAAATGAAATTTGCATAAAATTAACAATGGAATTTAATTCAAGAAACCACTATACCTTAACGATCTATTTGGAAATTAAATATAAAAGGAAGTTGAATAGAAAAGGAAATTGAATAAAAATGGAAGTTGAATAAAAATAAAACTGGAAGTTCATTCAAGAAACCACTATACCTTAACGATTTATTTAGAAATTAAAAAAAAAAAGAGGAAGTTGAATAGAAAAGGAAATTTAATAAAAAAGGAAGTTGAATAAAAATAAAAATGGAAGTTACATAAAATGAAAAATGGAAGTTCATTTAAGAAACTACTATACCATAACTATCTATTTGAAAATTAAATAAAAAAGGAAGTTGCATTTAAAAAGAAATTAAATAAAAATGGAAGTTGAATAAAAATAAAAATGGAAATTGCCTAAACTTAAAAATGGAAGGTAATTCAAGAAACCACTATACCTTAACTGTAACGCCCTCAAAATAAACCCATAATATATATAACATTAACATGCATTAATAGAAAAAAACAAATCATTAAATTATCCATCAGAGTACTTTTATTAAGAGACATCACATGTAACATCAAAATAAATGCCCTAAGGGCTTATATCTTTCCAAGCCAATACTTGGACACAAAAGAATGAGTACTAACTCAATTACAAATTAAGCCATTGGCTTGAATGTTTACATGTAATCTCAAATAAAAACTAATAACTAAAGACAAGTCTTCAAAGTCCAAATCCTTCCAAGCTAAGTCCTTGGAGGTAGCATATCGCTTGGACCTGAAAATGATGTTCCCGTATAGGGTGAGCCATAGTCCAGTAGAAATATACTAAACCAAATATAAGCATTGAATAAAGCAATAGCATTCAATAGATGGTTAACACAACTATTCATTTCACCAACATACAGTTTCACTTTCTGTAACGCCCTCAAAATAAACCCATTATATATATATCATTGACATGCAATATTAAAAGAAAACAATTCATTATCTCATTCATCAGAGTATTACTAAATAAAAGCATTACATGTAACATCAAATTAAATGCCCTACGGGCTTACATCTTTCCAATCCAACACTTGGACACAAAAATATGAGTTCTAACTCAAATACAAATAAAGCCCTAGGCTTGAATGTTTACATGTACTATCAAATAAAAACAAATAACTAAAGATAGTCTTCAAGATCCAAATCCTTCCAAGCTAAATCCTTGGAGGTAGCTTATCACCTGGACCTGAAAATGATGTTCCCATATAGGGTGAGCCACAACCCAGTAGAAATGTACTAAACCAAATATAAACATTGAATAAAGCAATAGCATTCAATAGATGGTTAACCAAGATAATCAATTATATCATTATACAGTCTCATGACACTAATGTCTATGACACGTTTCATTTTCCATTATTATCAATATGGCTCAGAACCTGGCCAAACTTACAACAGTGAACTATATATATCATATTCACATTACTTCCAATATCAACCAAACAAATGAGACTCAGGCTCATATCAAAACACTTCATACTTCCCGTTTGATACACATTTTAGTGTTGTATCAATAACATGTAAAAACACTTCAATATCAATAAGCACACATAATAGTGATGCTAATGGAGTCCATTCCCTATCTCCTCCCAAACAAAATCCAGTTTAGAGGTCCATCCCCTATCTTCCCCTAAACCGTGGAGTACATCCCCTATCTCCTCCCACACAATATGCAAATGCAATGCTCAATCAATACACGTATTTTCTGTATTAATTCAATAGTCAAAATTAATGACTTAACCAATGTAATTAGTTTGATTATTCCTAATCTACATGCAATATCTACAACAATCACGACTATCCTCCATCGATAGCCCAAAACAGTTATTTCTATATTGGAAATAAATATAACAACAATTCAATAGGCGAGTGATTTAAATTATCCAACTACACCATTAAATCAATAAATTCCTCAATTCTCCTTAAATTAATTATACAAATTAATTCATTAAAACAACTAGGGTTTTTCCCAAAATTACCAAAATACCCCCAACATATCAAAATACCAAAACTTATGAGATGGAGTAGGAAATCCCTACCTCGAAGAAAATAACCCAAACGGAGAAGACGGAGATGACGACCCAAAGTCCAAAGTGCTCCAAATCCACAAACTCTCAGATTAAAACGAAGCTCTCGACTCACTCTATCTTTTTAATAAAGAACCTAGGGTAGAGACACCCTAAAAGGAGATGAAACCTAAGAGAAAAGGTGAGTGGAGGGAGAGAAAAGTCGTACCTAGGGTTTTGAATCAAAAGAATGTATAAAAAACTAAATTTTCCCTGCTGCTGCCTATTTAAATAAAACAGGCTCGCTCGAGCGAAGACTTGGTCGCTCGAGCGACCAGACACAAGAAATACTCGCTCGAGCGAAGGAAAGCTCGCTCGAGCCAACAATACGATGCTTCAGGTCTGCAACCCAGAAGCACGCTCGAGCGACAGAATGCTCGCTCGAGCGAAGGAAAGCTCGCTCGAGCCAAGAAACCCTGCTTTCAGGTCTATACTAGACGCAATCGCTCGCTCGAGCGACCAACTCCTCGCTCGAGCGAAGACACAAAATTCTGGACAGCAACACTTGATTTCCAAACCCAACCAACCTGTAACAAACCTGCCCAACACATCCTATAACTCAAGAATAGGGAATGAAAGGACGACAACAACAAATATATAACAACAGAATCCACGAAACTTAAGTCCGGATACAACCACCAAATGGAAAGAGACCGGGGTCGCTATAACCTCCCCCCCTTAAAGAATTTCGTCCCCGAAATTAAGCATAAGTTTTTCAAAAACAGGTTTTTCCCAGATTCCAATAATATGACAATTCAACAATAAACAACTTGACCCAATACCGGTCATTTCATCTCTTCTCAAGAGGCATCTCACAATAAGTAAAACAATACGTATTTTAACTTGCATTATCAACATGCATTTCTTTCAATTACAACAGTTTTCTATACACCTGATTCCCATTTCCATATCATATTCAATTTCATGATATAACTCCAATTCTACAATATATATTCAACATATACAATGTTACCATAAACTTCCATAATGAGGCAAGTTTCAAAGTACTTCCATTAAACCAAAACATTCACAATGTTTTACAACTTAAGACATATATATAATGTTCTTAAAGTTCATTAAAATTACGAAATTTCAATACATGATTACACATCAACAAACAAGTCCGGATATTTCTCGCGGACTTCTAACTCACGCTCCCAAGTGGCCTCTTCCACTCCGTGATGTTTCCACAAAACCTTTACCAAAGGAATGGTCTTGCCTCGCAAAACTTGATCCCGCCTATCCAAAACCCGAACCGGTCTCTCCTCATACGAGACATCTTCGTCAACCTCTAAGTCGGTCCAATCCAACACATGTGATGGATCCGGCTCATACTTCCGAAGCATACTCACATGAAACACGTCAGGTACTCCGGATAACTGCGGTGGCAAAGCTAAACGATAGGCAGCCTCGCCAATCCACTCAAGGATCTCAAAAGGGCCAATAAATCGAGGGGACAACTTCCCGCACTTCCCAAACCTCATCAATCCCCACCTAGGTGATATCTTCAGAAAGACATGGTCACCCACCTCAAATACCAAAGGTCTCCTCCTACGGTCCGCATAAGATTTCTGACGACTCTGGGCTGTAACAAGCCTCCTACGGATAAGCTCAACTTTCTCCGTCGTTTCCCTCACCAACTCCGGACCCAACAAAGGTGCATCACCCACCTCGGCCCAACAAACTGGAGACCTACACGGTCGGCCATACAAGGCCTCAAACGGTGCCATACCGATACTAGACTGGAAACTGTTGTTGTAGGCAAACTCCACCAAAGGTAAGTGCCTCTCCCACGACCCACTGAAATCAAGAACACAACCCCGAAGCATATCCTCAAGGATCTGAATAGTACGCTCGGACTGCCCATCAGTCTGAGGATGATAAGCCGTGCTAAAGGTCAACTTAGTGCCCAAGGCACTCTGCAAACTCTGCCACAACCTGGCAGTAAAACGAGGATCTCTATCTGAGACGATCGTCCTTTGGGACCGTGCAACCTCACTATGTCCCGAATGTACAAGTCGGCAAGATGATCTACCGAATCTCTCACGCGCATAGGAATGAAGTGCGCCAACTTAGTCAACCGGTCTACAACCACCCAAATAGCATCACTACCCCGCTGAGTCCTCGGAAGGCCTACAACGAAGTCCATAGTGACATGCTCCCACTTCCACTCGGCAATAGGCAAGGGTTGTAATAAACCCGCTGGCCTCTGATGCTCGGCCTTCACTTGCTGACAAGTAAGGCACTTGGACATGAAAGCTGCCACATCTCTCTTCATACCCCGCCACCAAAACTGGCGACCCAAATCCCGGTACATCTTAGTGCCTCCCGGATGCACCGCAAGGCGTGAATGATGAAACTCTCGGAGTACTTTCTCTCGACAAGACTCCGGCACAAACAGACGGTCTCGGTATCTCACACTCTGGCCGGGATACACCGTCAAACCCTTCTCAACCTTCCCATTGGAGATCTTCTCTCAGAGAGATTCCACCTCAAGGTCACCTCTCTGTGCCTCTAACACTTGAGTCACAAGTGTAGGCTGTGCAACAACAGAAAACAAGGCCGCAGCCTCAACGGATTCGCCCAGAAGCAAATCAAACTCCCCAACTGCACCCAACATCTCCCATTCCCGGATGGCTATACTAGCTACGTCACCAACAAATTTCCTGCTAAGGGCATCGGCCACCACATTGGCCTTCCCCGAATGATAATGCAACTCGAAGTCATAATCCTCAATAAACTCCATCCACCTCCTCTGCCTCAAGTTCAAGTCTTTCTGTGTAAACAGATATTTTAGACTCTTA
Source organism: Camellia lanceoleosa (assembly GCA_025200525.1). Taxonomy (NCBI): domain Eukaryota; kingdom Viridiplantae; phylum Streptophyta; class Magnoliopsida; order Ericales; family Theaceae; genus Camellia; species Camellia lanceoleosa. The sequence continues at coordinate 1,535,436 of JANUSC010000028.1, read as the reverse complement.
TGATCCGAGAATACCTCGAATCTCTCACCATAAAGGTAATGCCTCCAAATCTTCAAGGCAAAGATCACAACTGCTAACTCTAGGTCATGGGTAGGGTAAGTCTTCTTGTGTATTTTCAACTGACGTGAGCCATAAGCTACCACTTTCCTCTTGCATCAACACACAACCCAAACCCTCGTGAGGCATCACAATAAACAAAGATAACCCAACCCTCTCTAGGAATAATCAAACCGGGCGGTGGTCAATCTAACCTTCAACTCCTGAAACGACTTTTCACAAGTCTCACTCCATACAAATTTGACTCCTTTCCGAGTCAATCTAGTCAACGGTGAAGCTAACCTGGAGAAATCCTTCACAAACCGTCGGTAGTACCTAGCTAATCCCAGAAAACTGCGGATCTCAAACACACTCTTAGGCTGTGCCCAATCTTGCACTGCCTCAATTTTGGATGAATCAACAGACACCCCTTCCCCAGAAACTACATGGCCTAAAAACTTCACTTCTTCTAGCCAGAACTCACATTTCCCAAACTTAGCATAAAGCTTATGGGCTCTAAGTAACTCAAGCACCACTCTCAAGTGCTCCTCGTGCTCCTCCTCTGAAGATGAATAAATCAGGATGTCGTCCACGAAGACGACCACAAAACGATCCAAGAATTCCCGAAATATCCGGTTCATCAAGTCCATAAAGACTGCCGGTGCATTGGTGAGCCCAAATGGCATCACCAGAAACTCATAGTGGCCATACTGCGTACGGAATGCCGTCTTCGGAATATCCTCCTCCCTGACTCTCAACTGGTGGTAACCCGATCTCAAATCTATCTTAGAGAAACAACGGGAACCCTTCAACTAATCGAACAGATCATCTATACGAGGCATAGGGTACTTATTCTTGACCGTAGCCCGATTCAATTTCCGGTAATCGATACACAATCTCAAAGCACCACCTTTCTTTTTAGCAAAGAGGGCCGGTGCTCCCCACGGCGAAACACTAGGACGTATATAGCCCTTATCTAGCAACTCCTGGAGTTGGATCTTCAACTCAACTAACTCAACTGGGGCAAAACGATAAGGTGCCATAGAAATCGGCGTCGTGCCGGGCACTAAGTCAATAGAGAATTCAATCTCTCTGTGAGGTGGCAAACCAACAAGGTCCTCGGGAAAGATGTCCGAGTACTCACAAACCACTCTTGGTAACACAGTCTGGGTCTCATCACACTCTCCACTCTCACAGCTAGCAAGTAGACCACTAAGCTCACTCCGCCCTCGCGGATCATACCCCGGTGGCAAAACACTACCAACCCGGTCCCCCAGAAAATGAAAACACTCCCCGCTCACGGTACAACAAGTGACCCTCTGGCAGTAGCAATCAATAACTGCCCGGTATGACGATAACCAGTCCATACCCAAAATAACATCAAAGCCTTTCATGGGCATCACTACAAAAGGAAATGGAAGCCTATGATCGGCAACCTCTATGTCACAACCCCTAACACCTTGTTTCATGATCAATTCACCCCCAAGAGGTGACACTACACAAATAGGAGATGCTAACTGTGCTAACTCCAACTCCAAAATAGATGCAAATGCAGCAGACACAAAGGAATGAGATGCACCCGTATCAATCAAAACACTAGCAACTGAATTGCAAAACAAGAAGGTACCTCTCACAACAGATGGAGCCAGATGCGAGATCTGTAGCAGTAACAACATACACGCGCCAGATGAGCTCGATCAACTGCTCACCCCTAGGAGCATAAGATCTTTGCCGATGGGGACGATGAAGCCTCGATTGGCCTCGAGGCTGGACCGAGGTGGTGATGACTCTGAGTCTGCCTCAAACCAGATGCACCAGACGTGCCACTTAACTGCGGGCAATACCTCTTCATATGCCCTGCCTGACCACACTGAAAACAAGAGAGCGGCTGGCCTCTACCCTGACTCTGGCTCTGAGATCGAGCCGAAGAAGATGCTGCTCTCTGTACTCCTCCCCTCTGAGGACAAACTGGAGACTTGTGGCCCAGCTGGCCACACTTGAAACAGGTAATGTCTCCCTGGCTGCCTTTCCCAGAACTAGCACTCGGCACTGGAAAAGTTGATCTAGAAAAACTACCCTGAGACTGCTGAGGGTTAAAACCCTTCTGTCTCCTGCCATCACTCTGTCCATCCTGACTCCTCTTGGAGCCTTTCTGCCCTTCCTCCTCCTCCTGCATCATGATCTCAGTATGGGCTGCAGCATCAACCAGACGCCCATAATCTCGAATCATAGTCCCTACAACCCTCAACTTGAGTCCGCGCCTCAACTTCTTCTCGAACTCAATACAACGGCGTTCCTCAGACGCCACCAACTCAGGTGCAAACCTGGACAAGCTAGTAAATGCGGCCTCAAACTCGGCCACAGAAGAACTGTTCTGCTTAAGCTGGCAGAACTGCTCTCTCAACCTCTCCTTAACGGTGAGGACAGAACTTCTCTGAAAGCATTCACAAAAGCCTCCCACGTACCCCTATCGACCCTTTGTAAACTTCCACCACTGACCCTCATCCCTTTCAGTTGGAACGATGCCAAGGTCCCTTTCAACCCCTCGTCTTCGATGCCAAGCATCTCAAACGTCTTCGTTGTCTGTTCGAGCCATTCATCTACCTTAAGTGGCTCTTTAGGATCACCTAAAAATTCGTCCGGGTTAGACCGGAAGAACTCCCTCTTCAGAAAAGAAGGTGCTGCACCCGCAACAACAACCTGGGCTTGATTCTCAGCCCTAAGAATGCCAACTGACTCCCGGAATGCCCCTGCTATCTCTCGGGCCAAAGCGCCCATAGCCTGCTGTCCTACCGGCTCGGCCGCATTGGCCTGGCCAACTCCCTCCTGTACTGCCGGAATCTCATCTGGTATAGGCATCTCCTGCCTACCCGGCCTACCACGCCTCGTCCTGACATCCTAATAAAAGAAACAAAGACGTTAGCACATTAATAAATGTGCCGAAGTTAACCACTCGCGTCCTAATGCATTGGACAACAATAATTCATTCCACGTAAGCACATAATCACATAAGCACCTACGAATTTCATTCCTAGATGATAATAGTGCCGAAGAGTTACTATAGTTCCGGTTGGAAGCAACATTGATCAAGTGCCTTTCCAACAAGACTACTAGAAACTCAAGGGTCCAATTAACATCCTAGAAACTACGTTCCATACCCACATAATCACACAAACATGTTCTCATATAAGCATATAACAGTACACTAAGTCTCTATCAAACAAGACGAACCCATTGTGATACTAATCACTTCCCACGTACCCAAAGTATTCAAACCCGGTACGCTCTGATACCAAGTTGTAACGCCCTCAAAATAAACCCATTATATATATATATATATATCATTGACATGCAATATTAAAAGAAAACAATTCATTATCTCATTCATCAGAGTATTACTAAATAAAAGCATTACATGTAACATCAAATTAAATGCCCTACGGGCTTACATCTTTCCAATCCAACACTTGGACACAAAAATATGAGTTCTAACTCAAATACAAATAAAGCCCTAGGCTTGAATGTTTACATGTACTATCAAATAAAAACAAATAAATAAAGATAGTCTTCAAGATCCAAATCCTTCCAAGCTAAGTCCTTGGAGGTAGCTTATCACCTGGACCTAAAAATGATGTTCCCATATAGGGTGAGCCACAGCCCAGTAGAAATGTACTAAACCAAATATAAGCATTGAATAAAGCAATAGCATTCAATAGATGGTTAACCAAGATAATCAATTATATCATTATACAGTCTCATGACACTAATGTCTATGACACGTTTCATTTTCCATTATTATCAATATGGCTCAGAACCTGGCCAAACTTACAACAGTGAACTATATATATCATATTCATATTACATCCAATATCAACCAAACAAATGAGACTCAGGCTCATATCAAAACACTTCATACTTCCCGTTTGATACACATTTTAGTGTTGTATCAATAACATGTAAAAACACTTCAATATCAATAAGCACACATAATAGTGATGCTAATGGAGTCCATCCCCTATCTCCTCCCAAACAAAATCCCATTTAGAGGTCCATCCCCTATCTTCCCCTAAACCGTAGAGTACATCCCCTATCTCCTCCCATACAATATGCAAATGCAATGCTCAATCAATACACGTATTTTCTGTATTAATTCAATAGTCAAAATTAATGACTTAATTAATGTGATTAGTTTCAGTTATCCCTAATCCACATGCAATATCTACAACAATCACGACTATCCTCCACCGATAGCCCAAAACAGTTATTTCTATATTGGAAATAAATATAACAACAATTCAATAGGCGAGTGATTTAAATTATCCAACTACACCATTAAATCAATAAATTCCTCAATTCTCCTTAAATTAATTATACAAATTAATTCATTAAAACAACTAGGGTTTTTCCCAAAATTACCAAAATATCCCCAACATATCAAAATACCAAAACTTAGAACAAAACTTATGAGATGGAGTAGGAAATCCCTACCTCGAAGAAAATAACCCAAACGGAGAAGACGGAGATGACGACCCAAAGTCCAAAGTGCTCCAAATCCATAAACTCTCAGATTAAAACGAAGCTCTCGACTCACTCTATCTTTTTAATAAAGAACCTAGGATAGAGACACCCTAAAAGGAGATGAAACCTAAGAGAAAATGTGAGTGGAGGGAGAGAAAATTCGTACCTAGGGTTTTGAATCAAAAGAATGTATAAAAAACTGAATTTTCTCCGCTGCTGCCTATTTAAATAAAACAGGCTTGCTCGAGCGAAGACTTGGTCGCTCGAGCGACCAGACACAAGAAATACTCGCTCGAGCGAAGGAAAGCTCGCTCAAGCCAACAATACGATGCTTCAGGTCTGCAACCCAGAAGCACGCTCGAGCAACAGAATGCTCGCTCGAGCGAAGGACTCGAAACTCGCTCGAGCGAAGGAAAGCTTGCTTGAGCCAAGAAACCCTGCTTTCAGGTCTATACTAGACGCAATCGCTCGCTCGAGCGACCAACTCCTCACTCGAGCGAAGACACAAAATTCTGGACAGCAACACTTGATTTCCAAACCCAACCAACCTGTAACAAACCTGCCCAACACATCCTATAACTCAAGAATAGGGAATGAAAGGACGACAACAACAAATATATAACAATAGAATCCACGGAACTTAAGTCCGGATACAACCACCAAATGGAAAGAGACCGGGGTCGCTATACTTTCCATTATTTATTCAACTTTCCATTTATATCAATATGGCTCAGAACCTGGTCAAACCGTAACAGTGAACTATATATCACATTAACGTTTCTTCCAATATCAACAAAATAAATGAGACAAAGGCTCATATCAAAACACTTCCATACTTCCCGATTGATACACATTTTAGTGCTGTATCAACAACATGTAAAAACACTTCAAGTCAATAAGCACACATATAGTGATGCTAATGGAGTCCATCCCCTATCTCCTCCGAAACAAAATCCGGTTTAGAGGTCCATCCCTTATCTTCCCCTACACCGTGGAGTACATCCCCTATCTCTTCCCAAACAAAATGCATATGCAACACACAATCAATACACGTATTTTCTGTATTAATTCAATAGTCAAAATCAATGACTTAACCAATGTGATTAGTTTCAGTTTTCCCTAATCCACATGCAATGTCTACAACAATCACGACTATCCTCCACCGATAGCCCAAAACAGTTATTTCTAAACAGGAAATAAATGTATCAACAAATGTAAATTTAACATTTATAGGTGAGTAATTAAACTAACCAGCTACACCATTAAATCACTAAATTCCCCAATTCCTTGAATTAAACTCAATTCCACATTTTTCCCTAAATTAATTATGCAAATTAATTTATTTCAACCACTAGGGTTTTTCCCAAAATTACCAAACAACTCCCAACATATCAAAATACTAGAACTTAGGACAAAACCTATAATATGGAGTAGGAAATCCCTACCTCGAAGTAAATAACCCGAATAGGGAAGATGGAGATGACGACCCAAAATCCAAAGTGCCCAAACCGCCAAACTCTTAGATTAAGACGAAGCTCTCGACTCACTCTATCTTTTTAATAAAGAACCTAGGGTAGAAACACCCTAAAAAGAGATGATACCTAAGAGAGAAGGTGAGTGGAGGGAGAGAGAAGTCGTACCTAGGGTTCTGGAATCAGAAAAATGGTGAAAAAGTGTTTTAAAAACTGCTGCTGCCTATTTAAACCCGACAGGCTCGCTCGAGCGAAGGATTGGTCGCTCGAGCGACCAGGCACAAGAATGACTCGCTCGAGCGAAGGAAAGCTCGCTCGAGCCAACAATACGATGCTTCAGGTCTGCAACCCAGAAGCACGCTTGAGCGACATAATGCTCGCTCGAGCGAAGAACTCGAAAGTCGCTCGAGCGAAGGAAAGCTCGCTCGAGCCAAGAAACCCTGCTCTCAGGTCTATACTAGACGCAAATGCTCGCTCGAGCTAAGAAACCCTGGCTCGAGCGAAGGACCAAAAACACATAGCTCGCTCGAGCGACCAACTCCTCGCCGGCGAAAAGCAAAATTCTGGACAACAACACTTGGTTTCCAAACCAAACCCACTTGTAACAAACCTGCCCAGTACATCCTATAACTCAAGAATAAGGAATTTAAAGGACAGCAACCACAATAATATAACAACGGGATCTACGGAACATAAGTCCAGATACAACAACCAAAAGGAAAAGACCGGGGTCGCTATAACTTCCCCCCCTTAAAGAATTTCGTCCCCGAAATTAGGCACAAGTTTTCAAAAACAGGTTTGTTTCTCAATTTCCAACAACATGACATTACAATAATCAACAACTTGACCCAATACCGGTCATTTCATCTCTTATCAAGAGGCATTTCACAATATATGTCACGCCCTCAAAAATAACCCATAATACATAATGTTAACATGCGGAATTATAAGGAAATAAAGTATCTTATTCCATTCATCAGAGTACCATGAAATAAAAACATCATAATAAATGCCCTATGGGCTTACATCTTGCCAAGCCAACACTTGGACACAATTCCATGAGTTCTAACTCAAAAACAAATAAAGCCCTAGGCTTGAAAGTTTACAAGTTGTTCAAATAAAACAAATAAAATAAAGCAAGTCTTCGAGTCCAAATCCTCACAAGCTAAGTCCTTGGAGGTAGTGAACCACGAACACGAAAATGAAGTTCCCATATAGGGTGAGCCACGGCAAGATGAAAATACTAAACCAAGTATAAGAATTAACTAAAGCATTAGCATTCGATACATGGTTAACACAAGATAATCAATTTCCAATTTCATGACACGTATGTGTACATTGTCTATGACATATTGTCTATGACACCTTTCACTTTCCAATATTTATTCAACTTCCCAATTATATCATTATGGCTCAGAACCTGGCCAACTATAATAGTGATCCAGATGTCACAAAAATAAATGAGACTAAAGCTCAAACCACAACACTTCCATTCTTCCAACTGATACACATTATAATGATGTATCATATCAACAACAAATAGCAATATTGCTATTATCAATAAGCACACATATGAGTGATGCTACTGGAGTCCATCCCCTATCTCCTCCCAACAAATCCGGTCTACAGGTACATCCCTATCTTCCCTAAACCGTGGAGTTCATCCTATCTTCTCCAAATAACATGCATTTGCAATGAAACACACAATTGCCATATACAACACATAATCAATACAAGTAATGTTACGTATTAATTCAACATCAACATAAGTGACTTAATTCCATTATACCTAAGCCACATGCAAGGTCTACAACAATCACGACTATCCTCCACCGATAGCCCAAAAGCAGTTATTTCTAAACAAGAAATAAATACAACAATGAATGTAAAATCAACATTCTCATATGTGAGTATTTAAACTACCCAACTATATCATTAATCTCATAATTTCCCCAACTTCATGAATTAAACCCAATTCCACATTCTTCCCTAAAATTAATTATACAAATTAATCTAAGCCAAAACCCTAAGGTTTCTCCCAAAATTACCAAACTACCCCACATGCGAAATACCAACACTTAGGAATAAAGAGTATAAATGGAGTAGGAAATCCCTACCTCGAAGCAAGAACCCAAAAAGAAGAAGACGAAGATGATAGCCCAAATTCCAAAGTGCTCCAAATTCAAGTTTGTTCAGATTAAATGAAAGCCCTCACTCTCCTCTATCTTATTTGTAAAGGAACTAGGATAAAACCACCCTAACTAGATCAATCCTAGGAGAGAAGATGAGTTGGGAGAGAAAACTTCGTAACCTAGGGTTTTATAAACCGAAATGAAAACGGTTTTAAAACGTCAAAACACGATTTTATACCCAGACGCCCACCTCGAGCGGACAAACCCCCTCGGCGGACACTCCGAACTCCGCTCGGCGTACAACCCTGCGCAAGAAATACTAGATGGGTGTTTTTCCCGCTCGAGCGCCAAAACCCTTCGGCGAGACAAGGAACAACAAGTCCCCGCTCGCGCGTTAAACTCCCCCCTCGAGCGGCCAAGCCAAAAACTGAACATCAACCCCTGGGTTCTTAACCCCACCAACCCGCAATCAACCTGCCCAAAACATCCTATAACTCAAGAATAAGGAATTAAAGGACAACAACAAATAATAATAAGACAATAGAATCTACGGAACATAAGTCCGAATACAATAATCAAAAGGGAAAAGACCGGGGTCGCTATAATATATATTTCAACCTGTATTATCAATATGCAATTTCATTTCAATATCAACAGTTTTCAATATACATGATACCCATTTCCATATCATATTCAATTTCATGATATAACTCCAATTCTACAATATAATCAACACATGCAATGTTACACTAAACTTCCATTATGAGGCAAGTTTCAAAATACTTTCATTAAACCAAAACATTCTCAATGTTTTCCAACTTAAGACATATATATGATGTTCTTAAAGTTCATTAAAATTACAAAATCTCAATACCCGATTACACATCAACAAACAAGTCCGGATATTTCTCGCGGACTTCCAACTCACGCTCCCAAGTGGCTTCCACCACTCCGTGATGTTTCCACAAAACGTTTACCAAAGGGATGGTCTTACCGCGCAAAACTTGATCCCGCCTATCCAAGACCCGAACCGGTCTCTCCTTATACGAGACATCCTCATCTACAACTAAGTCGCTCCAATCCAATACATGCGATGGATCCGGCTCATACTTCCGAAGCATACTAACATGAAACACGTCATGTACTCCGGATAACTGCGGCGGCAAAGCTAAACGATAAGCAGCCTTGCCAATCCTCTCAAGGATCTCAAAAGGACCAATAAACCGAGGGGACAACTTCTCGCTCTTCCCAAACCTCATCAATCCCCGCCTAGGTGATATTTTCAAAAAGACATGATCACCTACCCCAAACTCCAAAGGTCTCCTCCTACGGTCGGCATACGATTTCTGACGACTCTGGGCTGTAACAAGCCTCCTACGGATAAGCTCAACTTTCTCCGTCGTTTCCCTTACCAACTCCGGACCCAACAAAGGTGCATCACCCACCTCGGCCCAACAAACTGGAGACCTACACGGTCGGCCATACAAGGCCTCAAACGGTGCCATACCGATACTAGACTGGAAACTGTTGTTGTAGGCAAACTCCACCAAAGGCAAGTGCCTCTCCCACGACCCACTAAAGTCAAGAACACAACCCCGAAGCATATCCTCAAGGATCTGAATAGTACGCTCGGACTGCCCGTCAGTCTGAGGATGATAAGTCGTGCTAAAGGTTAACTTAGTGCCTAAGGCACTCTGCAAACTCTGCCACAACCTGGCAGTAAAACGAGGATCTTTATCTGAGACGATCGTCACTGGGACCCCGTGCAATCTCACTATGTCCCGAATATACGAGTCGGCTAGGTGATCTACCGAGTCTCTCACGCGCATCGGGATAAAGTGCGCCGACTTAGTTAACCGGTCTACAACCACCCAAATAGCATCACTACCCCGTTGAGTCCTCGGAAGACCTACAACGAAGTCCATAGTGACATGCTCCCACTTCCACTCGGCAATAGGCAAGGGTTGCAACAAATCCGCTGGCCTCTGATGTTCGACCTTCACTTGCTGACAAGTAAGGCACTTGGACACGAAAGCTGCCACATCTCTCTTCATACCCCGCCACCAAAACTGGCGACTCAAATCCCGATACATCTTAGTGCCTCCCGGATGCACCGCCAGGCGTGAATGATGAAACTCTCGGAGTACCTCCTCTCGGCAAGACTCCGGCACAAACAAACGGTCTCGGTATCTCACACTCAGGTCGGGATACATCGTCAAACCCTTCTCAACCTTCCCATTGGAAACCTTCTCTCGGAGGGATTCTACCTCAAGGTCACCTCTCTGTCCCTCTAACACTCGAGTCACAAGTGTAGGCTGTGCAATAATAAAAAACAAGGCCGCAGCCTCTACGGATTTGCCCAGAAGCAAATCAAACTCCCCAATTGTACCCAACATCTCCCATTCCCGGATGGCTATACTAGGTATGTCACCAACAGATTTCCTGCTAAGGGCATCGGCCACCACATTGGCCTTCCCCGGATGATAATGCAACTCAAAGTTGTAATCCTCAATAAACTCCATCCACTTCCTCTGCCTCAAGTTCAAGTCTTTCTGTGTAAACAGATATTTCAGACTCTTATGATCCGAGAATACCTTGAATCTCTCACCATAAAGGTAATGCCTCCTGTAGACACCCCATTTTTGACCGCCCTTAAGACTTGGGCACTACTGATGGTTTACTTGTTGGAGAAAGGTGTGCGATTACAGGAGTTCGATTTCTTTGGCAAAGAGAGGCAAATCTCAACTTCATACCCCATTGTGGACCAAAATTATTTTTGATGGTTTTTATACCTTAAAACCCTCTCTTTCAAAACATTTTTCAAATAAAATTCCCACGATGTTCCGACGCTCGCATTTCGGTAAATGTTGCTTTTAATTAAACCGAGCAAGGACAAAGGGGAGATGAATGAAAGAGAGATGAAATCTTTGAAAAATCTTTCAAAACACCTTACTTAGGGGTTTGAAGTTGAAGAAAAGAGGAGAAGAGGGGAGAAAACTAGTTTGGGAGTGGTTCAGCATGAATCCAGGAAGGAGAAAAGTCTGCGCGGCTTCCCCGAAACGGGCGTAACTCTTTGTACAAGAGGAATTAAAATATGGGGCCACCACCATTGGAAACCTTACTTCTGGGGCTTCATTTTGCACTCAAGAATCTCCTAAGTCCAAATCCGGGGGGAGGAGATATGGTTGGTTGAAGTCCGGTTGGACCGAATCTGCGCGGCTTTACGGAAACTGGCATAACTTTTTCTACAGAAGGAATTTTAATGCAAGGTTTCCGCCATTGGAAAGCTAACTTCCGGGGCTTCAATCTGGACTTCCACCAGAACTTTGTGACCTCATTAGCCACCCATCGGAACTCTATTTAGCCGACCGGCACAAAAGATTGCCGGCCGGCCAAAAGTGTCCAGAGCTCAGATTTTTGACAGATATTTATCAATACACTGTGGCAGATATTTTCAATTGGGATATTTCGACCAAAAGCTCTTCTTTTGACATATATAGGGCCTTATATCTCATATGGCTTAGGGTTAGAACAAAAAAGCAAGTTTTTGGGAGCTTCTCACTCTAAGAAATCCCTCTCTCTTTACACTTCCAAGTTCCAAACCTCTCAAATCCTTGGCCATTTCTTCACCAATCCATAGCACCACCACCACTACTCCATCACAGCAGCTTGGAGCAGTTTTTCAGAGGCAAAAGGTACTACAACTCAAGCCAAGAAGCAACAAAAAGGGTAGTCTTCAAGGGTAAGATCATTTTCCCTCTTTTGTAGCACATTCTTGTCACATTTTTCTATCCTATTTGCTTACTGTTTTGGGCTCTGACCCTAACTGAAAGGGGCATTATTTTGATCCATTCTTCTTGTTTTTTTAAGGGCTCAACCCTATTTGAGCCCTCCATAGTGCACTTGCTTCAATACTCCTTGGTATGCCACATTTTTGCATGAAATTTGTAGCCTATGTGTGATCTGTTTTTGAGCATAATGTAAACTGTAAGTAGGCTCATTTTGAGCCCTTCTTCAACATTGAATAAGGGCTCAAACCTGTTTGGGACCCCTATCTTGCACTTGCTTCATAATCTCTTCTATTTAAGGTAATTTTGCATGATTTGTTTGGCCTACATATAAATTGTTTTGGAGCATGTCATGTATTGAAGTTAGGCTTATTTTGAGCCCCTATTCAACGTTGAAGAAGGGCTCAACACTGTTGGGGGCCTCCATGTTGTGCTTACCATTATACCCCTCTTTGGCCCCCATTTTTGCATGCTTTGTTGGCCAGTCTTTCTTCTATTTTTAGGCCATCATCAGAACTGAAAATAGCCATATTTTGACCTTCTTGGAATATCTCATTAAGGGTCTTTAGCTTTTTGGTGAATGCTTTGTATACCTCATGTTATAGCCTCTTGTTGACCTATTTCTTGCATTGCATTTTGAGCATATTTGTATACTGTTTTGGGGCTTGTCATCTACTGTGAGTAGTCATATTTTTGGTCCCTATTCAGTGTTGTCGAAGGGTCTTTTTCAGTTTGGGCTTTGCATCTACCACTTGCTTCATTACCTAGCTTGAGGGCCCGTTTTTGCATCTTTGTTTTGCCCTATCTATGCTCCTTTGTTTGGCCATGCTTTGAACTGAAAAAATGCTTGTTTTGAGGCTTCCTTGCTTCTTTTTCATGCTTCATGTCCAGATTATGCATGTTTGATATAGCTATAGGTCATTTCATGAGCCTAATCTTGCATTTCGGTCCATTTCATGCACTTAGTGTCATTTCGCTATGTTTTGGGACCGTTTGGCATCATGTTCCAGCGCTGAAATCTGCATGTTTGTATGCCATGTCTCATCATTTGCCATGCTTATATAGAGTTGCATGTTATGCCTTAGGATCGGTTCATGCATTGGACACGTTTATGCATTTGTTGCTTCATTTCACCTAATGGCCTCCTATGTGAGGGTGGTGAGGCTATCTCATATTGGTGTAAGCCCATCTTGCATTGTGTATGCCATGTTTCAATGCGTTGTGCACGTTATGTTGTTAGCATTGTGTACGCCATGTAGTTACATAGCATGTTTGTATTCTTGTTTGCATACCTAGGTTGCATTGCATTGGCATGCATGCCTTGCCTCTTGATCAAGTGATAGAGGTTAGGCTTTATGTGTTTGTTTGGTTTGCATGACATTTGAAATCAAAGTGCATACTTGGTTTCTTGGGCCATCACGCATCGAAATGCGCAATTGGTGGTCCGAGAACCAAGGAACATACCCCTTTGAGTCAAAAGCATGATAAGGGATGTGTTGGTGCACACATTTGCTTGGAATTTCATGCCATACACTGTCTGTCCTTTGTTGCTGTCAAAACTGTCTTCTGTAGGAAGTTTCTGCCGACCGGCAGCATTCAGTGCCGACCGACCATTTATTCAGTGCCGATAGCTTTATCTCCAGCCGATGGATATTGTACACGGCCGGTGGCCATCCCTCCCAGCCGATGATGTTATGCAATGCTCATAGAAGGTTCTCTGGGACTTTGACAGTTTTTCAGAGAAGAAAAGGCAGTAAAACAGAGGCAGCAGTGTTATGGTGTGGATTTTCCGGGCAAGTCGGATTTGAGCATGCATCATTCGCATATCCCGAGGCAGGGCTGAGGCCCCTTTCCTTTTATTTTGGATTTAATTTGATAATTAGAATTTTGTAATAATTTATTCATTTATTCTTCGGATTGTATTATTATTTTGGTCCCTCCGGGTGAGGGCAAATCTGTAATAAGTGTGTGTGAGTGTGTGCATGTCTTCCAACCTCCATTTCTTTCTTCCCTTTTATTTACCTGCTTACGATGGTAGATTAGGGCATGTTTAATTTAGCATACCTTATGCAATGCACGCGTGCATCCATGCATTTGTTGACATGCACCGAGCTCGGTACATCATACAAACTGCATTGTATCTTCAAATCTAACTTGAATACGTGCATCGAATGATTGCATTTCACATGCCATTTTAGGGTTAGCCGAGCCTATCCTAATTGCATTCTGCATGCGATGCATTAGTCATTCTAACATGAACTAGGACACGTATGTTTGCTAACTAGTTATTGTTTTGGCACGGAGTACGATGTGAGTATTTATGCTTTAGCATATCGCATGAGTGTGAATGTTAACATGACAGTAGGCTTACCATGTGGCTAAGTGCTTACATGAGATAAACTGTTTGAATGCCTGTGGGTGAAGGTTGGATTGTTTGAGTTGGAAAAACTCATTGAAATCCGTGTTTTAGCCTACTTACGAGTAGCAAAATCCGAAACACTTTCAAAACGAACGGATATGCAATGTTTGTTTCCAAATTAGGCAATCTAGTCTATACTTGTTTGCTATGCGCGTAACATAGTAATTCTAGGCTAATAATTGGAACAAGAGCGTGTAATGTTTTCAAAATTGGATATCACGGTTAGTAGAGGCCGGTCTTCGGACCGGGCGAAAGGGGGTGCTCATAGCTGACCTTCCCCGATCGTACCCAAGCTCCCGAGCCAAGACCACTTTGGTGATGACGGACATGTGGCCTTCGGCACTGAGTCAGGGTTTCCTAAATTTCCCATTTTAAAATATTTAGGTGGCGACTCTGTAATCTGGCAAAGCAGTCCATGTTTGGCACTACTTTTTCAAAATTTGTTTTTTCTTCAAAACGATTTGCCAGAGTTGGACTCTTTGGTTCAAGATTTAGAACATAAACACACACAAAAGAGTCCGAATCGTAGCATAGAGGCCCCACAGTATTACGGTTTACGGCGACTCATTGGGAGTTTAGAGAGCTTGACTCGAACTCGTGATATCCTGTTTTGACTACACTTATGTGTTTCTTTGCATTGCATGTGCATTGGTGCGCCTAGGACACCGTGTTGGCCATCTGCTATTCCTGAGCGGTTTGCTGGTGGCTTGTCTTGTCAAGGCATGACCATAAGGCTGACCGGTTGCGGGCTCTGCCAGTATGGGAACACAAACCCCGGTTTTACCGGGGCACCCTTTTTGACCATTCGACCTAGTGCATATTCGGAATCCATAGTGACCATTCCAAACTAGGACAGGTTGCTTACCCGATATTAGGTTGTTTGAAACCGCTGCGTGCGTAGTGAAACCCTAGCTCCTGACAAAATAGGACAGGGAAACCCTACCTCAACATAGGGGTGTTTTGGCTCTCTTTACTTGCTATGTGCTTTGAAAGTGTATCTCTACAGGGAGTGCATATACCAGTTTGCAAGTCTGGGTATCAGGCCTGAGGGCACCAGTATCAGTTTTTGAGAATCAGTTATATCTACGGGTATCAGATTCAGTTTTGGGGACGATGATTTGAAACGATGACGATGTGGAAATCTGATCGTTCTGCTATGCTTATATCCGTTCCAGTGAAATTGAGCTGAGATGCTGTCTGTTTTCCCTTTTGCTAGGTAGTCTTGGAACCATAGCTTCAGAAGGCTCCACTATCTCCCGGGTACATTGGACTAGTGCTGATAGACTTTGTTAGATCAGAAATTCAATTCAAGGGCAACCAGTGTTCTTTCGCTGAGGCAAGGCAAAGAAAGGCCAGTTAGGGCTCACCGGTTCATCTGATCCAACAGTCACCAGTCATATCATCAGCAGACCCATGATGGCACAGGGTTCAGAAGAATTTGTGGCCGTGATAGCAGCGTTAAATCAGGGAACTACCATGCAGGCTGAGACCGGTATTGAAACGCAGCGCCTATCTGAGGCATCTTCCTCACATCCAGCCTCGGGACCCCAGCCGAACTTTGATCCACTTCCGCCGGTTGAAGATTTACAGGGTTCGAATCCCCAAGAAGGGTTGGCTCAAGCTCGAGTTGTCAGGCCCCTGGTGCAGCCTATTGAGAGGTTTCAACCCTTTCATGTTGATGAGTTCAATCCGACTATAGCGAAAATTGCGAGCCTTGAGAAGCAATTCAAAAAGGCACAAGGCCTTAACTCCATCCCCGACGGAGGTAGTGAACCACCTGAACCTGAAAATAAAGTTCCCATATAGGGTGAGCCACAGCCCAGTAGAG
Organism: Camellia lanceoleosa; assembly: GCA_025200525.1. Lineage (NCBI taxonomy): Eukaryota > Viridiplantae > Streptophyta > Magnoliopsida > Ericales > Theaceae > Camellia > Camellia lanceoleosa. Next base: position 1,519,243 of record JANUSC010000028.1, on the reverse strand, counting down.
AAATACTAAACCAAGTATAAGAATTGACTAAAGCAGTAGCACCCGATACATGGTTAACACAAGATAATTAATTTGAAATTTTATGACACGAATGTTTACATTATCTATGACACATAGTCTATGACACAATACACCTTCCATTTATACAGACATGGCTCAGAACCTGGCCAAACAACTCAATGAGGATAACAGATCAGGTTGAACCTTTCTTATACAAAATAAACACATGTACTGGTGTTATAACAATCTCAATCAAATCCACTTCCATACTTCCTTACTGATACACATGGTGGTGATGTATCATATCAACAACAAATAGATAAGCATATGAGCTGTATCTCTGCTATAGGCGCGCATATAAGCAGCAACCCTGGGTTCATCCCCTATCTTCCCATAATCGTTAACCGGTTTAGAGGTACATCCCCATCTTCCCTAAACCGTGGAGTACATCCCCTATCTCCTCCCATACACAAGTAATGCATATAAACATAAAGTCATATACATAATAAATCAATACATAAATTTAATGTATTAATCCAACTTTTATACTCAACAACTTAATCAAATGATTAGTCTCAATTTTGTCTAATCCACATGCAATGTCTACGACAATCATGGCTATCCTCCACCGATAGCCCAAAACGATTATTTCTAAACAAAGAATAAATATAACAACAAATGTAATTTCAACATTCTCAAAGGTAAGTATTTAAACTAACCAAATACATCATTAAACCACTAAATTCCCCAATCTCATGAATTAAACCCAATATCACAATCTTCCCTTAAATTACTTATATAAATTAATCTATGACAAACCCTAAGGTTTCTCCCAAAATTTCCAAACTACCCCCACATACCAAAATACCACCACTTAGGATTAAAACGTATAAATGGAGTAGGAAATCCCTACGTCGAAGAAATAACTCAAAAAAAAGGAAGATGAAGACGATGCCCAAACTTCAAAGTGCTCCAAACCAACAATTGCTCAGATTAAATGGAAGCCCTCACTCTCCTCTATCTTATTTGTGAAGGAACTAGGGTAGAAATCCACTCTAGATAGATCAATCCTAGGAGAGAAGGTGAGTTGGGAGAGAGAGAACTCGTAACCTAGGGTTTCATAAACTGAAAGAGGCTGAAAATCTGATCTGAAACACGCTGCTGCGTATTTAAACAAAATACAACTGAACACAGCGAAAAAGACTCAATAACGGAAAAGAAAAGGTAACAACCTAAACACAAACACATACACTTGAAACGACTCAAAACAAGAATTGAGACAAACAAAACGACTGACGCGACGCACAGACGTGTTGCAAAGACAAGAGACTTCTTAGTTACAAGGAGCCAGTTTCTCTGGGTATTATTTCCCACCCTTTCTTATTTGTGACTCACATCACTCGGCCCTCAAGCTCGGTTTTTTCTCCCAAAACCCGTTTCTCGCTTTTTCTCTCAACGCACACCTCTCTATTCTTCAATCCCTCATTTTTTATCCCTCCCCTGGGTGGTTGGTGGATAAACAGGAAGTTGTGGGCTCTTGCCCCTAGCATTCAGCTAGATTCTTTTTCTTCTGCGCAATGATGAACTTTCCCACAGAGGGTTGCGATGCATTTGGATGTCTTGGAGATCTCTGGTGACATCGGTTAATGATGCTTTGCTGGGGAGTTTGGACGTGATTAGATCTGTCTAGATGAGGGAGTGGAATATCCTGATCTATTCTAATCTGTGCTTCGCACTTGGCTTGATACCTTGTTGCTTGGAGGATGAAAGAGCTTTTAGCCCTTTGTTGTTAACTTCAGTTGTGCCCTCTTCTGGCAGGTAGAGTGCCCTTCTTGGCAAGTATGTTGGTGATGGGGAAAAGATGTAACACGACTCAACTGCCCCTTAGTTCATCATTTTGACCATTTTTTTTGGTTTTAAAACAATTTTGACCAACATGAAAGTTAGATTAACATGCTTATTCAACTTTTTGATTTTGAAAATCACGCAAGTTAGGTTGTGAGCACTGAAAATTTTCCTTTTTTGGGTCTATGAAAATGGTCCAGTTTTGGAAAAGATGGAATAATTTTCGAGAGAATTAGTCAATCTCAGTAAAAATTCTCAAAAACTATTTTTGCAAACGGCCAATGCTCAACAAGCACGGAACCTACTCTTGAGATGCGCAACCTCGGATCCATAAGCAATGGAAAATTGCCCTTGTCCGAAGGAACCGCATGGCAAATGTAAAGTTGCCCCTTGTTTGAAATGACACCACAGTGCATTGAATGGCAACAGAAAGTTGCCCCTTGTCTAAATGGCACCGCAGCGTAGAAGGCAAAGATGATCAAAACCGTTTCATGGACACAACTGAATTTGAAGTGTTTTAGGGCTGGACTTCAGAATGAAGTTGCCTACGTATCCCAAAGATGGGAATCAAGCCTTACGTAGTTCAGGGTTAAGGTACACTCGGGTATTTAACCTCTCCTTTTTAGGCTCTAACTTTTGCCAAGGTGACTATTGTAGGTTTTCGACCTTGCGAGCTTTGTTCTTCTTTCTTTTCTTTTTTTTTTTTCTATTCTTTTCATTCCTTTTTCTTCTTCTTTTTTGCATTTTTCTTTTCTTTTCTTTTTGCATTTTTTGTATCTTTGCATTTTTTTCTTTTTTCTTTTTTCATTCTTTTCTTCGCTCTAACTTTTGCCTGGGTCGCCCTTCCGGGTTTTCGGCCCAGCGAGCCTCTCAAAGGGTAAAAGTGTAACAAGTCCATGCCAAATGGTTTTGAGATTGAAGCCCTCTGTATCCAGGAGAATGGCTGTTGTATTGATTTGCAGAAGGATCTATCTTTGGCTCTTCGAGCACATCAGATATTTTTTGCCCCTAGTTCGAGGGGTGTTTCTGTTCTAACTTTGCAAGCTTCTTGATCTGACTTTTCTCGCCCCTAGTCTGCGGGCTGCTTCAAGTCTGACTACACAGGCCTCACATCATGATTGACCTTTGAACGTCCTGAATCCAAGTTCAAGGTTTGAAAGCAAAGGGGTCGAGTCTTGAGGCTGAGAGCGATCCTAAGCTGCACAATCTCAAGAGTGATTCCACACATGTCTTCGCAGGATCAAGAAAACATTTATTTGAAAGTTTTTAAGAAAGCGACAAATCGCTCACGCTGAAGACAGTGTAAAACCAATCTGGATCAAAGCTAGGGTCCTTCTTAGTACTCATGTTAACAAGCATGATTTCATTCATTAAGGGTTTAGCACGCCTCTCTTTCTCTCAGTTGATCAATTTTTGCAAAACCCGAGGAATTCCTTCCTCTTTGTTTTTACCACAGTGTTCAAAAAGTTTTGAAAAACTTAGGTCATTACAATGACTTCAAGGCACGAAAAAGCGAGTTCGATCAAATCTTGCTATCTCATTCAATTTACGCACAATTGGCAATACGAAGCAAATGTGAGGCGTAAAATCATCGTTGTTTCATTCAGATCTTCTGGTGTAACTGGCTCCAAGGCAGAAACAGACTCAAAAGAAACTGAAAAGACAAACACAAAACAAAATGGTGATGCTCGAGGTAACACCCTCGGAATCACCCGACTCTAACGAAACAGGATTGACTCGATACAACAAGACCAATCGACTCTGACACAATACACAAAGACAAGACTGACCCAATACCCAAGTCAGAAAGCAAAATTAACAGCATTTGTACATTGCTCAAAACAGTGCATGCCATCCACCACATCTGAAGTAAAGCGACGCCGCTTGGTGGTTCAACTCCTGATCACATATTCACATTATCCCCCAAGTTCACCGATCCAGTGCCGATAGACTTTGCAGGGGTTGGTGCGACGATAACTCCTTTATCAATCAAATCTTGTATTTCATGACGAAGACGATAACAACTATCAGTGACGTGGCCAACTTGTTGATGGAAGGCACAGTACTTGGTCGGATTATGGGAGGGAGGGAGTTTATTTGGCAATGGCCGTAGCTCTAGGGGTTTCAGGTGCCCCTTTTTTATTAGGACCCTCACGGCCGCTGATAGTGACATGTACAGTGGGGGAAACACCCTTTGGCCCCGAGGTGGGTATTTTGAGGTTTGTGGCTTTTTCCTGGATGCACCAGCAAAGGGATTGACAGGTGCTGACTGGGTTTGCTGGTCTCTTCCGAGTACGGGGCTAGAGCTGAAAGGAATATTCCTGGTAGAAAGGCCCTTCTCCGGGCTCGCCCCTTGATTCGAACTGCCCCTAATTTGAGTGGCAAAAGTGTCATCCACAGTTTTTGCCATAACTGCGAGGACTTGCTCTTCATTCAATCCCTCGGCTTTCAAAGCCTCAACAGCCAACTGAAGATGTTCATGGGGACTAATGCTTGCCCCTGCCTTGTTCTTATCACTAGCGCTCACTTTGCTAAGAGATTGGCCTTCTCCCGATGCAGCCCGTCCCAAGGTTAAGGAGCCTTTTGACATGAACTCCCTAGTATGTGATGCGGTTGATGACGGAGCCAAAACACCAAAGGCTAGATCTGCCACAGTTCTCTGAAGATCTTCCATCATCCTCATCAACTCAGAAGTAGTGGGTTCATGGGTTTGAGATGATTGGGGTTCAGATGCACCCATCATGCATAAGTCGATGCTTTCCGGGATAAACACCTTCGGTTTGGGCAAATGGGCTGGGGTGATATATACGCTGGGGTCGTAAAGGACGGCCAGTGTGTGGATTAGGTTGAGATGTGGATGAGGTATTTGGTCATTGGGGTCTGAAGGTGGAGCTATCGTTTGGTTGTCAATGGGATTTTGGATCTCATGACGGCTGATAACGTCGGTGCCATGATCGCGGCTGGCGATGGTACATCTGATGCTTGGAAGGGTTATGTCTGGCTGGGAGTGGGTCAGGAAGAGGTTGAGGATCGAGGGGTTTGAGATGCCCTCTTTCCATCAAGGCTTTTAGTGCGATAGTCAGGCTCATATAGAGGGGGGTGAAAGTTCTGCCCTGAGCTCGGGCTGGGCCGGCTGGTTCTAGGCTTGGCTTGGCAAAAGGGTCGATTGCGGCAACTGTATTGATTTCGGTGGGTTTGGGAATAGCGCTACTACGAGCATTGGTATTCCCTGAAATCACCCTCCTTGTCGGTTCACTTGTTCTGGGAATGATCCCACTGTTGAACGCGTTCTCGACCTGAACTCCCAGTTCATGCAAACTCTTGAAAGTGAATAGCGGAGCGACTATCAACTTTTGCAACATATCATGCTCGAGGTTTCGCACCATCATCTGTACTTGATTCCTCTCCGAAGGGTGACGATCCGTCATCTGTGCTGCCTTTGCTCTCCACCTGGCAACAAATTCCACAAAAGGCTCTTTTGGGTTCTGGCGGGTTGCTTCAAGCTCTTGGATGGTCATTTCAACTTGGGTGTTGTACGAATACTGATCGACAAAGGCCTCAGCCAGTTCTTCCCAATTTTGCTTCACTTTATCTTCCAACTTAGCGTACCAAGTGGCTGCAACACCCGACAGGGTTCTTCCATACAGAGAGAGTTTCTGTGGCTTAGTCAGACCTATCGACTTCAGGATATCCAAGAAAAGTCGGATATGTACCATTGGATCTCCAGACCCATCGTAACGGTCAATATATGGCATTTTGAATATGTCTGGAAGCTGCACGGCAGACTCAGTGTGCCCATCCTTAAATAAAAATGGAAGTTGAATAAAAATAAAACTGAAAGTTCATTCAAGAAACCACCATACCTTAACGATCTATTTGGAAATTAAATAAAAAATGAAGTTGAATAGAAAAAGAAACCGAATAAAAATGAAAGTTGAATAAAAATAAAAATGGATGTTGTATAAAATTAAAAAATGGAAGTTCATTCAAGAAACCACTATACCTTAACAATCTATTTGGAAATTAAAGAAAAAATGAAGTTGAATAGAAAAGGAAATTGAATAAACATGGAAGTTGAATAAAAATATAAATTGAAGTTGCATAAAATTAACAATGGAAGTGCATTCAAGAAACCATAATACCTTAACTATCTATTTGGAAATTAAATAAAAAAGGAAGTTGAATAGAAAAAGAAATTGAATAAAAAAGGAAAGTTGAATAAAAAAGAAAGTTGAATAGAAAAGGAAATTGGATAAAAATAGAAGTTGCATAAAATTAACAATGGAAGTTCATTTAAGAAACCATTATACCTTGATGATCAATTTGGAAATTAAATAGAAAAAGAAATTGAATAGAAAAGGAAATTAAATAAAAATGGAAGTTCATAGAAAATGAAATTAAATAAAAATGGAAGTTGTATAAAATTAAAAATAGAAGTTAATTCGAGAAACCACTATAAAAATAAAAAAGGGAAGTTGAATAGAAGTTCATTCAAGAAGCCACTATACCTTAACGATCTATTTGGAGATTAAATAAAAAAGGAAGATGAAAAGAAAAGGGTATAGTGGTTTCTTAAATGAACTTTCAGTTTTATTTTTATGCAAGTTCCATTTGTAATTTTATTCAACTTCACTTTTTATTTAATATCCTTTTCTATTAAACTTTCTTTTTTAGTCAATTTCCAAATAGATCGTTAGGGTATAGTAGTTTATTGGATGAACTTCAATTTTTAATTTTATTCAACTTCCTTTTTTATTCGATTTCTATTTTCTATTCAACTTCTTTTTTTATTTAATTTCCAAATAGATCTATAAGGTATAATGGTTTCTTGAATGAACTTCCATTTTTAATTTTATGCAACTTCCATTTTAATTTTATGCAACTTCGTTTTTTATTCAATTTCTTTTCTATTCAACTTCATTTTTTTTATTTACTTTCCAAATAGATCGTTAAGGTATAGTGGCTTCTTAAATGAACTTCTATTCAACTTCCCTTTTTATTTTTATAGTGGTTTCTCGAATGAACTTCCATTTTTAATTTTATACAACTTCCATTTTTATTCAATTTCCTTTTCTATAAACTTTCATTTTTATTTAATTTCCTTTTCTATTCAACTTCCTTTTCTATTTAATTTCCAAATAGATCATTAAGGTATAGTGGTTTCTTAAATGAACTTTCATTGTTAATTTTATGCAACTTCCATTTTTATCCAATTTCCTTTTCTATTCAACTTTCTTTTTTATTCAACTTTCATTTTTTATTCAATTTCCTTTTCTATTCAACTTCCTTTTTTATTTAATTTCCAAATAGATAGTGAAGGTATTATGGTTTCTTGAATGAACTTCCATTGTTAATTTTATGCAACTTCAATTTATATTTTTATTCAACTTCTATTTTTATTCAATTTCCTTTTCTATTCAACTTCCTTTTTTCTTTAATTTCCAAATAGATTGTTAAGGTATAGTGGTTTCTTGAATGAACTTCCATTTTTAATTTTATGCAACATCCATTTTTATTTTTATTCAACTTTGATTTTATTTGATTTCTTTTTCTATTGAACTTCATTTTTTATTTAATTTCGAAACAGATCTTTAAGGTATGGAGGTTTCTTGAATGAACTTCCAGTTTTATTTTTATTCAACTTCTATTTTTATTTAATTTCCAAATAGATCGTTATGGTATAGTGGTTTCTTCAATGAACTTCCATTTTTAATTATATTCAACTTCCATTTTTATCCAACTTCCCTTTCTATTAAACTTTTTTTTTTTTTTAATTTCCAAATAGATCGTTAAGGTATAGTGGTTTCTATTTTTATTTTTACTCAACTTTCAATTTTTATTTTTATCCAATTTCTTTTTTTATTCGACTTCCTTCTCTATTTAATTTCCTTTTCTGTTTAATTTTCAAATAAATCGTTAAGGTATAGTGGTTTCTCGAATGAACTTCCATTGTTAATTTTATGCAACTTCCATTTTTATTTTTATTCAATTTCCTTTTCTATTCAGCTTTCTTTTTTCTTTAACTTCCAAATAAATCATTAAGATATAGTGATTTTTTTAATGAACTTCCATTTTTATTCAATTTCCTATTCTATTCAACTTTATTTTTTTATTTAATTTCCAAATAGATCGTTAAGGTATAGTGGTTTCTTGAATGAAATTTCATTTTTATTCAATTTCTTTTTCTATTCAACTTCCGTTTTTATTTAATTTTCTTTTCTATTCAACTTCATTTTTTTATTTAATTTCCAAATAGATCGTTAAGTTATACTGGTTTATTGAATGAACTTCCATTTTTAATTTTATGCGACATCCATTTTTATTTTTATTCAACTTCCATTTTCATTCAACTTCCTTTTTTATTAAATTTCTTTTTCTATTCAACTTCCATTTTTATTTAATTTCCAAATAGATCGTTAAGGTATAGTGGGATATTGAATCAACTTCCATTTTTATTTTTATTCAATTTCCTTTTTAATTCAATTTCCTTTTTTAATTTTACTCAACATCCATTTTTATTCAATTTACTTCTCTATTCAACTTCCATTGTTAATCTTATTCAACTTCAATTTTTATTTTTATTCAACTTTCATTTTTAATTTTATGCAACTTTCATTTTTAATTAATTTCCAAATAGATCGTTAAGGTATAGTGGTTTATTGGATGACCTTCAATTTTTAATTTTATGTAACTTCCTTTTTTGTTTAATTTCCAAACAGATCGTTAAGGTATTTTGGTTTCTTGAATGAACTTCTATTGTTAATTTTATGCAACTTCCATTTTTGTTTTTATTCAATTTCCATTTCTATTTAATTTCCTATTCTATTCAGCTTCAATTTTTATTTGTATACTACTTCCATTTCTATTTAACTTCATTTTTTATTTTATTTCCAAATAGATCGTTAAGGTATAGTGGTTTCTTGAATTAACTTCAATTTTTAATTTTATGCAACTTCCATTTTTATTTTTATTCAACTTCAATTTTTATTCAATTTCATTCTCTGTTAAACTTCTTTTTTTTTATTTAATTTCCAAATTGATCGTTAAGGTATAGTGATTTCTTAAATGAACTTCCATTTCTAATTTTATTTCAACTTCCCTTTTTATTCAATTTCCTTTTTTATTCAACTTCCAAATAGATCGTTAAGGTATAGTGGTTTCTTGAATGAACTTAATCGCTAAGGTATAATAGTTTCTTGAATTAACTTCTATTTTTATTTTTATTCAACTTCCAAATAGATCGTTAAGGTATAGTAGTTTCTTGGTTGAATAAAAAAAGAAGTTGAATAGAAAAGAAAATTGAATAAAAAAGGAAGTTGAATAGAAAAGAAATTGAAAAAAAATTGAAGTTGAATAAAAATAAAAATGGAAGTTGAATAAAATAAAAATGGAAGTTGAATAGAAAAAGAAGTTTAATAAAAATGGAAGTTGCATAAAATTAACAATGGAAGTTCATTCAAGAAACCACTATAACTTAACGATCTATTTGGAAATTAAATAAAAAAGGATGTTGAATAGAAAATGGAAATTGAATAGAAAAGGAAATTAAATAAAAAATGAAGTTGCATAAAATTAAAAATGGAAGTTCATTCAAGAACCATTATACCCTAACGATTTATTTTGTTCAACTTCCATTTTTTATTTAATTTCCAAATAGATCGTTAAGGCATAGTGGTTTCTTGAATGAACTTACATTTTTAATTTTATGCAATTTCTATTTTTATTCAACTTCTTTTGTTTTTTAATTTCCAAATAGATCATTAAGGTATTATGGTTTCTTAAATGAACTTATATTGTTAATTCTATTCAACATCCTTCTTTAATGAACTACCATTGTTAATTTTGTGCAACTTCCATTTTTATTTTTATTGAACTTCCAATTTTATTCAATTCTATTTTTTATTCAATTCCATTTCTATTCAACTTCATTTTTTATTTAACTTCCATTTTTATTTTTTACTCAACTTCCATTTGTATTCAATTTCTTTCTCTATTCAATGTCATTTTTTATTTAACTTCCTCTTTTTTTTTAATTTACAAATAGATCGTTATGGTATTATGGTGTCTTGAATGAACTTCCATTTTTATTTTCATTCAATAAACTACTATACCTTAACGATCTATTTGGAAATTAAATAACAATGGAAGTTGAATAGAAATGGAAATTGAATAAAAATGAAAGTTGCATAAAAATAAAAATGGAAGTTGCCTAAAATTAAAAATTGAAGTTCATCCAATAAACTACTATACCCTAACGATTTATTTGGAAATTAAGTAAAAAATGAAGTCGAATAGAAAAGTAATTTTATTCAATTTCCTTTTCTATTAAACTCTCTTTTTTATTTAATTTCCAAATAGATCATTAAGATATAGTGCTTTCTTGAATGAACTTCCATTTTAAATTTTATGCAACTTTCTTTTTTATTTTTATAGAACTTCTAGTTTTATTCAACTTCCATTTTTATTTTATGCAACATCCATTTTCATTTTTATGCAACTTCAATTTTTATTCAATTTCCTTTTCCATTTAATTTCCACATAGATCGTTAAGGTATAGTGCTTTCTTGAATGAACTTCCATTGTTAATTTTATGGAAGTTGCACAAATTTATTTTTATTCAACTTCCATTTATATTTTTATTCAATTTCCTATTCTATTCAACTTCCTTTTATATTTAATTTCTAAATAGATCGTTAAGGTATAGTGGTTTCTTGAATGAACTTCCATCTTTAATTTTATTCAACTTCCATTGTTAATTTTATGCAACTTCCATTTTTATTCAGCTTCCTTTTTTATTTAATTTTCAAATAGATCTTTAAGATATAGTGGTTTCTTGAATGAACTTCCATTGTTAATTTTATGCAACTTTCATTTTTATTCAATTTCCCTTTCAATTCAACTTCCATTTTTATTTGTATTCAACTTCCATTATTATTTTTATTCAAGTTCATTTAAGAAACCACTATACCTTAACGATCTATTTGGGTATTAAATAAAAAGGAAAATGAATAAATATAAAAGGAAGTTGAAAAGAAAACAAAATTGAATAAAAATGGAAGTTGAATAAAAATAAAAATGGAATTTGCATAAAATTAATACTGAAAGTTCATTCAAGAAAACACTATATCTTAACAATCTATTTGGAAATTAAATAAAAAAGGGAGTTGAATAAAAATAAAAATGGAAGCTGAGTAAAAATAAAAATGGAAGTTGCATAAAATTAACAACGGAAGTTGCATATAATTAAAAATTGAAGTTGAATAAAAATAAAATTAAATAAAAAAAGGAATGTAACGCCCTCAAAATAATACATAAAACCCATCACTTTAGACATGCATTAATATAAGAGAAATCAACCATTTCTATTCATTGGAGTAGTTCGTACAACTGTATCACATGTTAACGACAAAAGCAAATGCCCTACGGGCTTACAGCTTTCCAAGTCAACACTTGGTTACACAAAAGAAGAGTACTAACTCTATACAAAAGAAGCCCTTGGCTTCATATACATGTAATACAAACATAATAATCAAAAAGAAAGAGTCTTCAACTCTCATATCCACCCAAGCTACGTCCTTGGAGGTGGCATGCTACCTGTACCTGAAAATAATGTCCCATATAGGGTGAGCCAATGCCCAGTAGAGATATGCTAAACACAGTATGAGCAATAACTAAGACATTAGCAATTGATAAATGTTTAATTCCCATAAATCAATTCATAATTCATTTCCATTACTTGACCACTATGTCCATGTTTCATTTCATTTTTCATTTCTTATCAAGTTCACAATTTACAACAACGGCTCAGAACCTGGCCAACAATTTACATGAGATAGTGACTCATATTAAACATTTCCCATTTCACAATAGATAAGCATAAAAGTTATATCAACATCTCAACAGATAAGCATACAAGCTGTATCCACACTTCAACAGATAAGCATATGAGCTATATCAACACTTCCATAGATAAGCATATGAGCTATATCAATACATTAATTGACAAGCATATGAGCTGTATCAGTGGAGTCCATCCCCTATCTCCTCCCTAACAACATCCGGTTTAGAGGTCCATCTCCTATCTTCCCCTAAACCGTGGAATACATCCCCTATCTTCTCCCACACAACACAACGTATATACACATAGGTCATATACACAATCAATCAATACATAACATCAATGTATTCTATCAACCGTCATACTCTATGACACATCCAATTGATTAGTTTTAGTTTGCCTAATCATCATGCATTGTCTATAACAATCAAAACTACCCTCCACCGGTAGCCCAAAGCAATTATTTCTATACAGATAATAAAAGCTCCAACAGATAAAATATCAATGTTTTCAACAGTGAGCGATTAATAAATCCAACTCTACCATTTTACAATATAATGAGCCAATTTCATTATTTCCAACCCAATTCCAACCCAATTCCAAATAACAACAATTTTCCCAAATTAATTATACCAATTAATTAATACAACAAATATAGCGACCCCGGTCTTTTCCTTTTTGATTATTGTATTCGGACTTATGTTCCGTAGATTCTATTATCTTATTATTATTTGTTGTTGTCCTTTAATTCCTTATTCTTGAGTTATAGGATGTTTTGGGCAGGTTGATTGCAGGTTGGTTGGGTTTAGAAACCAAGTGTTGATGTTCAATTTTTGGCTTGTCCACTCGAGCGGGGAGTTTAACGCTCGAGCGGGGACTTGTTGTTCCTTGTCCGCTCGAGCGGGGGTTTTGGCGCTCGAGCGGGAAAAACACCCATCCAAGATTTCTTATGAGGTTGTACGCTTTCGGCGGAGTTAGGCGCCGGCGGGAGTTCAGGAGTGTCCGCCGGCGGGGTTTGTCCGCCGGCGGGCGTCTGGGTATAAAATCGTGTTTTGACGTTTTAAAACTGTTTTTCAGCCCCTTTCAGTTTATAAAACCCTAGGTTACGAGTTTTCTCTCTCCCAACTCATCTTCTCTCCTAGGATTGATCTAGTTAGGGTGGTTTTTATCCTAGTTGCTTTACAAAAAAAAGATAGAGGAGAGTGAGGGCTTTCATTTAATCTGAACAAACTTGAATTTGGAGCACTTTGGAATTTGGGCTATCATCTTCGTCTTCTTCTTTTTGGGTTCTTGCTTCGAGGTAGGGATTTCCTACTCCATTTATACGCTTTAATCCGAAGTGTTGGTATTTCGGTATGTGGGGGTAGTTTGGTAATTTTGGGAGAAACCTTAGGGTTTTGGCTTAGATTAATTTGTATAATTAATTTAAGGGAAGAATGTGGAATTGGGTTTAATTCATGAAGTTTGGGGAAATTATGAGATTAATGATATAGTTGGGTAGTTTAAATACTCACATATGAGAATGTTGATTTTACATTCATTGTTGTATTTATTTCTTGTTTAGAAATAACTGTTTTGGGCTATCGGTGGAGGATAGTCGTGATTGTTGTAGACCTTGCATGTGGCTTAGGTATAACTGGAATTAAGTCACTTATGTTGACTGTTGAATTAATACAGAACATTACTTGTATTGATTATGTGTTGTATATGGCAATTGTGTGTTTCATTGCAAATGCATGTTATTTGGAGAAGATAGGGGATGAACTCCACGGTTTAGGGGAAGATAGGGGATGTACCTCTAAACCGGATTTGTTGGGAGGAGATAGGGGATGGATTCCAGTAGCATCACTTCATGCTTAACAAATACTTTTATCAAAACAAGGCAAGACAAGATTTATCAAAACGGTTTAACATAGCTTTATTAAAAGTACCACTCACCTGGCTCTTCAGGTGTAGGCTCAAAGCAAGATCAAAGTCCTGACAATCACATATCAAATCACATTTTCAAAACAAGCTTTACTTACACATAATGATCTCGGTACTACCACCGAATCCAAATCAATAACGAAACGAAACATGCTAAGTCAAGCTGGGTACTGCCCAGGTCATGCCGAGGTCCCGCACCTCCTAGCCGAGGTGTGGTCCCGCCACATATTAAACGAAGTCGAAACCCGAGTTTCTCTCAAGGATGCAAGGAACAAGAACATCAAGAACATCAAGAACATGCATGTTAGAACCATAACTCATTTATTCAAAATCGGGGTTTCATGCTAAGAGTTCAAGAACGTGGACTTAGGCACCCAACCAAAAAGAACATGCAAGAACAAACACAATAACATGGCTTCTAGCCATAAACTTCTAGATCAAAGTGCAACTTTCATCAAGAACACATGAATACTAACTTTCTTTCAAGACCAACTTCAATCAATGCGTGGCATGCAAAACAAATTCGATTAAGCAATGCACTAGATGTTTGATACGAATAATCAAAGTAAAGCAAGAATCTAACCTCAAAACTCAAATCCAACGGTTCGATCTTCCACGATCAAGCTCGAACTCAACTTCTCTCTCTAAAACTCAGACTCCATGTTCTAGAGCTTCTAAAGGAACAAAGATTGAGACCAAATGATGCCAAAAGGATACAAAATGATGTGTTATAGGTCTGCTACCGACTTAGCCTCCAGCTCGGACACGTGGCATCACCGCGTTGGTTCAGTTCAAAAAGGTGACTGATTGACAAGACGAGTCTCTGACAAAGCGTATACAACAAGCTAGATGGCAAAACACATCGGCAAGCAAGGACATCGGCTAAAGTCAAAGCTTCTGCAAGGATAACAAGGACATCGGCTAGGGAGGTCGGCACTTGACTAAGTGGTGCCACACCTTGGCCTGGGTGTGCCACACCTCGGTCTAGGCCACACCTACCCAAGGGCAAGAATCGCTAACACAAAACATCTCGGCCTCGGTCCTAAACACATCGGCCCAAAGAGTGACATCTCGGCAAACATGCCGAGGTGAAGATAGAGGTCAACCAAGGTTCCAAAACGATTCCAAGTACAAAGGTTTAAAGGCGAGCTAAGCTAAGCTGACCTCGGCTATACATCAAGCAAGGTACAAGATCAAGCAAACAAGCAATACTTAACAAGCAAGACAGAACAAAATAACAAGGTTTATAATCATGGCAAGAGAAGGTCATACAAAGGTGTACGTAAGCATGACTAAATCAAGATGAGGGTTATTACATCCTTCCCCCCTTAAAGAAGTTTGGTCCCCAAACTTAAGGTACCTTATTCCAAGAACAACTCTGGATGTCGAATTCTCGTTTCTTCTTCCATTTCCCATGTGGCATCCTTGCCGTAATGCTCCTTCCATTCCACTTTTACCATTGGTATGGATTTGTTTCTCAATTGCTTAACTTGTCTATCAACAATAGATGTCGGCTTCTCTTCATAGCCCAAATTCTCATTCACTTCGATTCCAGAATATTCAATTACATGCAAGGATCCGAATATACTTCCTTAACATCGAAATGTGAAATACATTATGGACTTGCCTCACTTCTGGTGGCAAAGCAAGTCTGTAGGCAACCGGGTTAACCTTGTCAAGAACTTCAAATGGACCAATATAACGCGGTCGTAACTTACCTTTCTTCCCAAATCGTAACTCCTTTCATTGGCGAAACCTTCAGCAATACATGATCCCCAACTTCAAATTCTAACCCATTCCTTCTGTGGACGGCGTAGTTCTTTTGTTGGCTCTGGGCAGGTTTGAGCCTCTGTTGGATAAGTTTAATGTTCTCTGTTGTTACTTGAATCAGTTCGGGACCAAGCAGAGCTCTGTCTCCAACTTCGTCCAAAGATATCGGCGACTGCATTTTCTTCCATCTGAGCCTCATACGGTGCCATACTAATACTCGCTTGATAACTGTTGTTGTAGGCGAACTCCACTAATGGCAAATGCATTCCCCAACTTCCTTGGAAGTCCAATACACAAAGTCTAAGCATATCTTCAAGTGTCTGAATCGTTCTCTCTGTTTGCCCATCTGTCTGGGGATGAAAAGCTGTACTAAATCTCAGTTCGGCTCCAAACGCTTTCTGTAGACTCTGCCAAAATCTGGAAACAAATTTAGGATCTCTGTCTGACACTATTGACATCGGCACTCCATGGAGTCTAACAATCTCGTTTACATATAATAGGGCAAGTCGATCGGCATTGAAAGTAGTCTTAACAGGCAAAAAGTGTGCTGACTTGGTTAGTCTATCTACCACAACCCAAATCGAATCCATACCTTTCTGTGTCTTCGGCAACCCAATCACAAAATCCATGGAGATGTGTTCCCACTTCCACTCGAGGATCGCAAAGGTTGTAGGAGTCCTTTGGTCTCGATGTTCGCTTTTACTTGCGACAATGCAAACACCGAGACACGAATTCGCTATTTCCTTTTCATGTTCGCCACCAAAATGTCATTTCACGCCTTGGTACATCTTAGTGTTCCTGGATGAACAAAGAAACTTGGAATTATGAGCTTCCAAAGAAAATTTTCCTTTTAACTCTGGAACGTCGGCCACACACAATCTCCTTCAAACTTGAGTACTTGATTCTCAAAAGTGTACCGACCTCGCCAGAATAATCTCATCAGCTACCTTTCTGAAGAATTCATCCTCCATTTGTCTTGTCTTTACTTCTTCAACGATGGTTGGTTCTGCTGAAATCAAGGTTAAACATGCCAAATTTCCAACTGACTTTCGCGTCTAGCTGTTGTTAGCTTTCCACGGTGATCTTGAATTTGCATATCATAGTCTTTTAACAGTTCAAGCCATCTCCTCCGCCTCAAATTCAACTCTTTCGAGTGAGCAGTACTTCAAACTCGATGGTCTCAGAAAACTCGAAGAAGCCCCATACAAGTAATGACGCCAAATCTTTAAAGCGAATACCACTACCGCTAGCTCCAAATCATGGGTAGGATAGTTCTTCTCATGTGGCTTCAGGTTGACGAGATGCATATGCTATGACTTTACCCCTTGCATTAATACACAACCCAAACCCTTATGCGACGATCACTATAAACATGAAATTCTTCATTACGATGGAAGTACCAAGATCTTGTCAGAATCAACCTCGTCTTTAGTTCCTGAAAAGCTGACTCTCGGTCTTCAGTCCATTCATACGGTGCTCCTTTCTTAGTCAATTGTGTCAATGGAATTGCAATCCTGGAGAAATCTTTTACGAATTTCCTGTAGTAACCTGCCAACCCAAGAAAACTTCGAACCTCGGACACATTGGTCGGCCTCGGCCAATTCACTACGGCTTCAACTTTGCTAGGATCAACTGAGATACCCTCTTCATTTATCACATGACCCAGAAATGAGATAGTAGAAAGCCAAAACTCACACTTGTTAAGCTTAGCATATAGTTTCCGGTCTCTTAAAATCTGCAAAGCAACTCTCAAATGGTTTTCATGTTCAACTTCACTCTTGGAATAGATCAAAATATCATCGATGAAAATGACCACAAACTCATCTAGGTGGGGCTTGAAGACTCTGTTCATTAAATCCATGAATGCAGCAGGGGCATTGGTCAGTCCAAAAGGCATCACTAGAAATTCGTAGTGGCCATATCTAGTCCGGAAAGCAGTCTTCTCAACATCCTCGGCTTTAACCTTAAGCTGATGGTAGCCCGACCTAAGGTCAATCTTAGAAAAGACTCGAGCTCCTTGGAGCTGATCAAGCAAATCATCAATCCTAGGTAATGGGTACTTATTCTTAATGGTGACCTTATTGAGTTCCCTATAATCGATACAAAGGCGGAGTGAACCATCCTTCTTCTTAACAAATAACACGGGTGCTCCCCATGGTGAAGTGCTCGGCCTAATAAATCCTTTGTCCAACAATTCTTGCAACTGTAGTTTCAATTCTCTAAGTTCGGTCAGCCATTCTATATGGTGTTTTGGAGATCGGTCAGTGTTCGATATGACATCAACAAGAAACTCTATTTCTCTATCAACTAATTGGCCAGCAGTCATCGTGAAAAAACATCGGCGAATTCATTAACAATCGAACGTCGCTAAAATAGCATTTCCATTCTGATTACTCAGTATACTACACAGAAAACCCTTACACCCTTTTTGGATCAACTTATAGGCCTTCATGGATGATATTAAGTAAGGTGGGGGCACTACTCCTTACCCTCAAAAAATAATCTCGCTAGATTTGGGGGTTTCAGTGTGACACTCTTCGAAACACAATTTATAGATGCGTAATTCGCTACTAACCAATCCATTCCCAGTATAATATCAAAATGAGCTATATCCAATGGCATTAAGTCAACTAACAATTCGACATTCTCAATCACGACAACACATGCCCTATAAATGGACGCAACGATCATAGGCTTCCCAGATGGAGTAGACACAGATAATACATGTTCAAGGGGTTCTAGTTTTCTATTAATCTTCTCGGCAAACTTAGTAGATACAAACGAATGCGTAGAACCTGAATCAATCAACACATAAGCATCTTGAGAGCAAATAGAGAGTGTACCTGACACCACAGCTTCAGCATTCTGAGTGTCTCCGGGTACTAGTGCAAATACTCTGCCCTGTCTCATCTGTCCTTTCCCCGTATTACCTTTATGAACGGTACCTGAGGTGTTCTCACTTTTCTTACTGGCCTCGGCCTTTGTCTTAGGGCAATCTCTCACGAAATGACCCATTTCTCCACATTCATAGCAAGCTCCAGTCGTCCGACGACAAACCCCGAAATGTTGCTTTCCACAATCTGAACACATCGGCTTAGTATTACCTTCCTGCCTTGGATATCCAGTACTGCCCTTATTCATCCTCTTCTTGGCGCCCAACTGTGCTCGATGACTATCTTGGTTCTGCCTCTTTCGCTGATTCTCTCCTGAGTTCTGGTATCTGTTCAAGTTAGTTTTCAAATAAAAACAAATTTTGTCCAAAGACTTCTAAGATAGGTCGGCATATTGAGTAGGCTAACCCGGTCTTGAATCGGTCTGCGAAGCCCACTTTCAAACTTTCTAGCCTTCATGTAATCATCGTTGATCATGTGAGGTACAAACCTTACCAATTCAAGAAAACACGATCATATTCCGCCATCGTTCGGCCGCTTTGTGTCAAAATGGAATTCGTAGCCTTGCGATTCCGGACAATCGAGGGAAAATGCTTGTTGTAAAACAGCCCAAAAACTTTGCCCAAGTTAAACCGGTGTTAGTTTCTCCGATCATCATCCACCATCTCCGAGCATCGCTGCCCAAGGTAAATGCAAAAAGTCACTTTCGAACATCGGTCCGGGAAAATCTCAAACAGCTTCCATTTCTAATACCCACGCCTTCATTGGCTCAATACCTCCAGAACCTTGGTGGTTTCATCTTCTTAAATTCACGATCAAAGCTATCGTGCCATCTCCATATAAGGTTTGGTTGTGGAGGAACCTCGTGGCCTTGGAGGAGGTGGAACTACATTTCGCCGTTAAATTCGCTTCGCCGGGTCGGCGTGGCACTAGCGCATCGCCGCTCGGGTTTGCCTCAACTCGGGCCAAACCTTCCACTAATCTTTCCATTGTCTAATCGTCTTCGTGACCATCGCAACTGGTGGTCTACCTCTCCTCATGATGCTATGAGTATACAAAGTGTGATTCTTTAAGCAATTAACAAATAACCACGCAGGCAAGTAACAAATAAGTGAGTCAAGACAATGCACACCTTGTTCAAATAGCAAGTAACATGATGCAACCCTAGGATGTTTTGTTGTTGTTGTCCTTTAATTCCTTATTCTTGAGTTATAGGATGTTTTGGGCAGGTTGATTGCAGGTTGGTTGGGTTTAGAAACCAAGTGTTGATGTTCAATTTTTGGCTTGTCCACTCGAGCGGGGCGTCTGGGTATAAAATCGTGTTTTGACGTTTTAAAACCGTTTTTCAGCCCCTTTCAGTTTATAAAACCCTAGGTTACGAGTTTTCTCTCTCCCAACTCATCTTCTCTCCTAGGATTGATCTAGTTAGGGTGGTTTTTATCCTAGTTGCTTTACAAAAAAAGATAGAGGAGAGTGAGGGCTTTCATTTAATCTGAACAAACTTGAATTTGGAGCACTTTGGAATTTGGGCTATCATCTTCGTCTTCTTCTTTTTGGGTTCTTGCTTCGAGGTAGGGATTTCCTACTCCATTTATACGCTTTAATCCTAAGTGTTGGTATTTCGGTATGTGGGGGTAGTTTGGTAATTTTGGGAGAAACCTTAGGGTTTTGGCTTAGATTAATTTGTATAATTAATTTAAGGGAAGAATGTGGAATTGGGTTTAATTCATGAAGTTGGGGAAATTATGAGATTAATGATATAGTTGGGTAGTTTAAATACTCACATATGAGAATGTTGATTTTACATTCATTGTTGTATTTATTTCTTGTTTAGAAATAAACTGGTTTGGGCTATCGGTGGAGGATAGTCGTGATTGTTGTAGACCTTGCATGTGGCTTAGGTATAACTGGAATTAAGTCACTTATGTTGACTGTTGAATTAATACAGAACATTACTTGTATTGATTATGTGTTGTATATGGCAATTGTGTGTTTCATTGCATATGCATGTTATTTGGAGAAGATAGGGGATGAACTCCACGGTTTAGGGGAAGATAGGGGATGTACCTCTAAACCGGATTTGTTGGGAGGAGATAGGGGATGGATTCCAGTAGCATCACTTCATGCTTAACAAATACTTTTATCAAAACAAGGCAAGACAAGATTTATCAAAACGGTTTAACATAGCTTTATTAAAAGTACCACTCACCTGGCTCTTCAGGTGTAGGCTCAAAGCAAGATCAAAGTCCTGACAATCACATATCAAATCACATTTTCAAAACAAGCTTTACTTACATAATGATCTCGGTACTACCACGAATCCAAATCAATAACTAAACGAAACATGCTAAGTCAAGCTGGTCTCGCTTGTGTCATGCCGAGGTCCCGACCTCCTAGCCGAGGTGTGGTCCCGCCACATATTAACGAAGTCGGGAAACCTGAGTTTCCCTCTGAAGGATGCAAGGAACAAGAACATCAAGAACATCAAGAACATGCATGTTAGAACCATAACTCGTTTATTCAAAATCTGGGGTTTCATGCTAAGAGTTCAAGAACGTGGACTTAGGTACCCAACCAAAAAGAACATGCAAGAACAAACACAATAACATGGCTCTAGCCATAAACTTCTAGATCAAAGTGCAACTTTCATCAAGAACACATGAATACTAACTTTCTCTTTCAAGACCAACTTCAATCAATGCATGGCATGCAAAACAGATTCGATTAAGCAATGCAGCTAGATGTTTGATACGAATAATCAAAGTAAAGCAAGAATCTAACCTCAAAACTCAAATCCAACGGTTCGATCTTCCACGATCAAGCTCGGAACTCAACTTCTCTCTCTAAAACTCGTACTCCATGTTCTAGAGCTTCTCTCTCTAAAGGAACAAAGATTGAGACCAAATGATGCCAAAAAGGATACAAAATGATGTGTTATAGGCCTGTCGGCTGACTTAGCCTCCAGCTCGGACACGTGGCATCACCGGGTTGGTTCAGTTCAAAAGGTGACTGTTTGTCAAGACGAGTCTCGACAAAGCGATACAACAAGCTAGATGGCAAAACACATCGGCAAGCATGGACATCGGCTAAAGTCAAAGCTTCGCAAGGATAACAAGGACATCGGCTAGGAGGTCGGCACTTGACTAAGTGGTGCCACACCTTGGCCTGGTGTGCCACACCCTGCCTAGGCCACACCTACCCAAGGACAAGAATCGCTAACACAAAACATCTCGGCCTCGGTCCTAAACACATCGGCCCAAAGAGTGACATCTCGGCAAACATGCCGAGGTGAAGATAGAGGTCAACCAAGGTTCCAAAACGATTCCAAGTACAAAGGTTTAAAGGCGAGCTAAGCTAAGCTGACCTCGGCTATACATCAAGCAAGGTACAAGATCAAGCAAGCAAGCAATACTTAACAAGCAAGACAGAACAAAATAACAAGGTTTATAATCATGGCAAGAGAAGGTCATACAAAGGTGTACGTAAGCATGACTAAATCAAGATGAGGGTTGTTACAAGATAGGGGATGGACTCCAGTAGCATCACTCATATGTGTGCTTATTGATAATAGCAATATTGCTATTTGTTGTTGATATGATACATCATTATAATGTGTATCAGTTGGAAGTATGGAAGTGTTGTGGTTTGAGCTTTAGTCTCATTTATTTTTATGACATCTGGATCACTATTATAGTTGGCCAAGTTCTGAGCCATAATGATATAATTGGGAAGTTGAATAAATATTGGAAAGTGAAAGGTGTCATAGACAATATGTCATAGACAATGTACACATACGTGTCATGAAATTGGAAATTGATTATCTTGTGTTAACCATGTATCGAATGCTAATGCTTTAGTTAATTCTTATACTTGGTTTAGTATTTTTCACTGGCCGTGGCTCACCCTATATGGGAACTTCATTTTCGTGTTCGTGGTTCACTACCTCCAAGGACTTAGCTTGTGAGGATTTGGACTCAAGACTTGCCTTTTTTTCTTTGTTTTATTTGAACAACTTGTAAACTTTCAAGCCTAGGGCTTTATTTGTTTTTGAGTTAGAACTCATGGAATTGTGTCCAAGTGTTGGCTTGGCAAGATGTAAGCCCATAGGGCATTTATTATGATGTTTTTATTTCATGGTACTCTGATGAATGGAATAAGATACTTTATTTCCTTATAATTCCGCATGTTAACATTATGTATTATGGGTTATTTTTGAGGGCGTGACAACTTGGTATCAGAGCGTACCGGGTTTGAAAACTTTGGGTACGTGGGAAGTGATTAGTATCACAATGGGTTCGTCTCGTTTGATAGAGACTTAGTATAATGATTACATGCTTATATGATAACATGTTTATGTAATTATGTGGGTATGGAATGTAGTTCCTAGGATGTTGATTGGATCATTGAGTTTCTGAAAGTCTTGTTGGAAAGGCACTTGATCAATGTTGTTTCCAACCGGAACTTTAGTGACGCCGACCTGCTATTATCCAGAATGAAATTCGTAGGTGCTTATGTGATTATGTGCTTATGTGGAATGATTTATTGTTGTCCAATGCATTAGGATGTGAGTGTTTAGCTTCGGCACATTTATTAGTGTGCTAACGTCTTTGTTTCCTTTCTTAGGATGTCAGGTCAAGGACGAGGGCTGTAGGCGTGGTAGGCCGGTAGGCAGAAGTGCCAGGTTCGAGAAGATTCGAAGGCAGGAGGGAGTTGGCTGTGCCAATGTGGCCGAGCCAAGAGGGCCAAGAAAGCGGGCGCTTTTAGCCCGAGAGATAGCAGGGCATTCAGGAGTCAAGAGGCATTCTCGTGAGAATCGTGCTCGTTGTTATTGGGGATGCAGGGCCTTCTTTTCTGAAGCGGGAGTTCTTCCTGCCTAATCCGGACGAATTTGTGGTGACCCTAAAGAGCCACTTAAGGCGCATTTAATGGCTCGAATGCATACAATCTAAAACGTTTGAGATGCTAGGCATCGAAGACGAGGTACTGAAGGTGACCTTGGCATCTTTCCAGCTGAAGGGAGATGCGGGTCAGTGGTGGAAGTTCACCAAGAATCGTATAGGAGGGACTTGGAAGGCTTTTGTTGATGCTTTTCAGGAGAAGTTCCTGTCTCCAGCTGTTCAGGAGAAGTTGAGAGAGCAGTTCCGCCAGCTTAAGCAGAACAGTTCATCAGTGGCCGAGTTTGAGGCTACATTCACTAGTTTGTCCAGGTTTGCACCTGAGTTGGTGGCGTCTGAGGAACGCCGTTGCATTGAGTTTGAGAAGAAGTTGAGGCGTGGCCTCATGCTGAGAATTGTAGGGTCTATGATTCGGGATTTTGGGCGATTAGTTGATGCAGCAGCCCATACTGAGATTATGATGCAGGAAGAGGAGGAAGGGCAGAAAGGCTCCAAGAGGAGTCAGGATGGCCAGGGTGATGGCAGGAGGCAGAGAGGTTTCACTCCTCAGCAGCCTCAGGATAGCTTCTCCAGGTCTACTTTTCCTGTGCCGAGTGCTAGTTCGGGGAAAGGCAGTCAGGGAGACATCACTTGTTTCAAGTGTGGTCAGCTGGGCCACAAGTCTCCAGTTTGTCCTCAGAGGGGAGGAGTTCAGAGAGCAGCATCTTCTTCTCCGATCTCGAGCCGAGTCGAGTAGAGGTCAGCCACTATCGTGTTATCAGTGTGGTCAACCAGGACACATGAAGAGGTTTTGCCCACAGTTGAGTGGCACACCTGGTGCATCTCGTTCGAGGCAGACTCAGAGTCAGCTGCCTGCTCAGTCAGTTCAGGCCTCGAGGGCCAATCAGGGGGCTTCTTCGTCCCAATCTGTGCAGCAGTCTTATGCTCCGAGGGGTGAGCAAGTCGATCAGAGGTCATCTGGGCGCGTGTATGCTGTTACCACGCAGGATCTTGTGCTAGCTCCATCTGTGGTTAGAGGTACCTTTTTGTTTTGCAACTCGGTTGCTAATGTTTTGATTGATACGGGTGCATCTCATTCCTTTGTGTCTGTTGCATTTGCATCTGTTTTGGAGTTGGAGTTAGCACAGTTAGCGTCTCCTATTTGTGTAGTGTCACCTCTTGGGGGTGAATTGACTTTGAAACAAGGTGTTAGGGGTTGTGACATAGAGGTCGATGATCATAGAATCCCTTTCTCTTTTGTAGTTATGTCCATGAAGGGCTTTGATGTTATTTTGGGTATAGACTGGTTGTCGTCATACCGGGCAGTTATTGATTGCTACCGTCAGAGGGTTACTTGTTGTACCGTGAACGGGGAGTGTTTTCGTTTTCTGGGGGACCGAGTTGGTAGTGTTTTGCCACCGGGTTATGATCCGCGAGGGCGGAGTGAGCTTAGTGGTCTACTTGCTAGTCTTTTAATTAGTGAGGGTGATGAGACCCAGATTGTGTTGCCGAGGGTGGTTTGTGAGTACTCGGACGTTTTTCCCGAGGATCTTGTTAGTTTGCCACCTCAGCGAGATTGAGTTCTCTATTGATTTAGTGCCCGGCACGGCGCCGATTTCTATGGCACCCTATCGTTTTGCCCCAGCCGAGTTAGTTGAGTTGAAGATCCAGCTCCAAGAATTGTTAGATAAGGGCTATATCCGTCCTAGTGTTTCACCGTGGGGAGCGCCAGCCCTTTTTGTTAAAAAGAAAGGTGGTGCTTTGAGACTTTGTATAGATTACCGGAAGTTGAATCGGGTTACGGTTAAGAATAAGTATCCTATGCCTCGTATAGATGATTTGTTTGATCAGTTAAAGGGTTCCCGTTGTTTTTCTAAGATAGATTTGAGATCAGGTTATCATCAGTTGAGAGTCAAGGAGGAGGATA
Source organism: Camellia lanceoleosa (assembly GCA_025200525.1). Lineage (NCBI taxonomy): Eukaryota > Viridiplantae > Streptophyta > Magnoliopsida > Ericales > Theaceae > Camellia > Camellia lanceoleosa. Next base: position 1,494,172 of record JANUSC010000028.1, on the reverse strand, counting down.
TTTCTAAGACGACATTCCGTACGTGGTATGGTCATTATGAGTTTCTGGTGATGCCGTTTGGGCTCACCAATGCACCGGCAGTGTTTATGGATTTGATGAACCGGATCTTCCGGGAATTCTTGGATCGTTTTGTGGTCGTCTTCGTGGACGACATTCTGATTTATTCACCTTCGAGGGAGGAGCACGAGGAACACTTGAGAGTGGTGCTTGAGTTACTTAGAGCCCATAAGCTTTATGCTAAGTTAGGGAAGTGTGAGTTCTGGCTAGATGAGGTGAAGTTCTTAGGCCATGTACTTTCTGGGGAAGGGGTGTCTATTGATACATCCAAGACTGAGGCAGTGCAAGATTGGGCACAACCTAAGAGTGTGTTTGAGATCCGCAGTTTTCTGGGGTTAGCTGGGTACTACCGTCGGTTTGTGAAAGATTTCTCCAGGTTAGCTTCACCGTTGACTAGATTGACTCGGAAGGGAGTCAAATTTGTATGGAGTGAGACTTGTGAAAAGTCGTTTCAGGAGTTGAAGGTTAGACTGACCACCGCTCCAGTCTTGATTATTCCGGAGAGAGGGTTGGGTTATGCAGTCTATTGTGACGCCTCACGAGAGGGTCTGGGTTGTGTGTTAACGCAAGAAGGGAAAGTGGTTGCCTATGGCTCACGTCAGTTGAAAATTCATGAGAAGAATTACCCTACGCATGATTTAGAATTAGCAGCTGTAATTTTTGCCTTGAAGATTTGGAGGCATTATCTTTATGGTGAGAAGTTCGAGGTATTCTCGGATCATAAGAGTTTGAAGTATCTGTTTACTGTAAAGACCTGAATTTGAGGCAGAGGAGGTGGATGGAGTTCATTGAGGATTATGACTTGAGTTGCACTATCATCCGGAAGGCCAATGTTGTGGCCGATGCCCTTAGTAGGAAATCTGTGGTGACTTAGCTAGTATAGCCATCCGGAGTGGGAGATGTTGGGTGGTTGGGGAGTTTGATTTGCATCTGGGCAAATCCGTGAGATGACCTTGTTTTCTGTTGTTGCACGACCTACACTTGTGACTCGAGTGTTAGAGGCTCGAGGGGTGATCTTGAGGTAGAATCTCTCGAGAAAAGATTTCCATTGGGAAGGTTGAGAAGGGTTTGCGGTGTTTCCCGAGTGTGAGATACCGAGACCGTCTGCTTGTGCCGAGTCTTGCCGAGGAGGTACTCGAGAGTTTCATCATTCGCGCTTTGCGGTGCATCCGGAGGTACTAAGATGTATCAGATTTGGGCCGCCATTTTGGTGGCGGGTATGAAGAGAGATGTGGCAGCTTTCGTATCTAGGTGCTCTATTTGTCAGCAAGTGAAAGCCGAGCATCGAGGCCGGGTTTGTTGCAACCCTTGCCTATTGCCGAGTGGAAGTGGGAGCATGTCACTATGGACTTCGTTGTGGGTCTTCCGAGGACTCAGCGGGGTAGTGATGCTATTTGGGTGGTTGTAGATCGGTTGACGAAGTCAGCGCACTTCATTCCTATGTGTGTTAGAGATTCGGTAGATCATCTTGCCGACTTATATATCCGGGACATAGTGAGGTTGCACGGGTTCCCAGTGACGATCGTCGCAGATAGAGATGCTCGTTTCTCGCCAAAGTTGTGGCAGAGTTTGCAAAGTGCTTTAGGCACTAAGTTGACTTTAGCACGGCTTATCATCCTCGACCGACGGCATCCGAGGCATTATTCAGATCCTTGAGGATATGCTTCGGGTTGTGTTCTCGACTTTAGTGGGTCGTGAGAGGCACTTGCCATTAGTGGAGTTTGCCTACAACAACAGCTTTTCGCCTAGTATTGGTATGGCATCGTTTGAGGCCTTGTATGGCCAATCGTGTAGATCTCTGTTTGTTGGCCGAGGTGGGTGATGCACCTCTGGGTCCGAGTCGGTGAGGGAAACGACGGAGAAAGTTGAGCTTATCCGTAAGAGACTTGACGTTGCAGTCGCCGAAATCCTATGCTGACCGTAGGAGGAGACCTTTGGTGTTTGAGGTGGGTGACCATGTCTTTCTGAAGATATCACCCAAACGAGGTCTGATGAGGTTTGGGAAGAGCGGGAAGTTGTCCCCTCGGTTTATTGGGCCTTTTGAGATCCTTGAGAGGATTGGCGAGGCTGCCTATCGTTTAGCTTTGCCACCGCAGTTATCCGGAGTTCATGACATGTTTCATGTGAGTATGCTTCGGAAGTATGAGCCAGATCCGTCACATGTGTTGGATTGGACTGATTTAGTTGTTGATGAGGATGTCTCGTACGAGGAGAGACCGGTACGGGTTTTGGATAGGCGGGATCAAGTTTTGCGTGGCAAGACCATCCCTTTGGTGAAAGTTTTGTGGAAGCATCACGGAGTGGAGGAGGCCACTTGGGAATGTGAGTTGGAAGTCCGTGAGAAATATCTGGATATGTTTATTGATTTGTGATCTTGTATTTAGATTATATAATATTGTGGAACTTGAGAATTTTATATATGTCTTGAGTTGGAAAACATTGAGAATGTTTTGGGTTTAATGTTAGCATCTGAACTTGCCTTTTTATGGAAGTGAAATGTAACATTTATATGTTGAATGTGTTGTTTATATCATGAACTTGAATAATGATATGGAAATGGTTAACATTGAAAGGAATAATGCATAATATTGATGCAGGTTGAAATATATATTGTTTTATATATATTGTGAGATGCCTCTTGATAAGAGATGAAGTGACCGGTATCGGGTCAAGTTGTTGTTTATTGTTTTATAATACCATTGGGAATTGAAAAAAAAAAAAAAAAAAAACTTGTTTTTACAAACTTATGCTTAATTTCGGGGACGAAATTCTTTTAAGGAGGGGAGGTTATAGCGACCCCGGTCTTTTCCCTTTTGATTATTGTATTCGGACTTATGTTCCGTAGATTCTATTGTCTTATTATTATTTGTTGTTGTCCTTTAATTCCTTATTCTTGAGTTATAGGATGTTTTGGGCAGGTTGATTGCAGGTTGGTTGGGTTTAGAAACCAGGTGTTGATGTTCAGTTTTTGGCTTGCCCGCGCGAGGGGGGAGTTTAACGCCCGAGCGGGGACTTGTTGTTCCTTGTCCGCTCGAGCGGGGGTTTTGGCGCCGGCGGAAAAACACCCATCGATATTTCTTCTTGAGGTATGCTCGCCGAGCGGAGTCTGAGTGTCCGCTCGGCGAAGCGTCTGGGTATAAAATCGTGTTTTGACGTTTTAAAACATTTTTCCCCTTTCGGTTTATAAAACCCTAGGTTCTGAGTTTTCTCTCTCCCAACTCATCTTCTCTCCTAGGATTGATCTAGTTAGGTGGTTTCTATCCTAGTTGCTTTACAAAAAAGATAGAAGAGAGTGAGGGCTTTCATTTAATCTGAACAAACTTGAATTTGGAGCACTTTGGAATTTGGGCTATCATCTTCGTCTTCTTCTTTTGGGTTTTTCCTTCGAGGTAGGGATTTCCTACTCCATTTATACGCTTTAATCCTAAGTGTTGGTATTCTGGTATGTGGGGTAGTTTGGTAATTTTGGGAGAAACCTTAGGGTTTTGGCTTAGATTAATTTGTATAATTAATTTAAGGAAAGCATGTGGAATTGGGATTAATTCAGGAAGATGTAGAAATTATGGGATTAATGATATAGTTGGGTAGTTTAAATACTCACATATGAGAATGTTGATTTTACATTCATTGTTGTATTTATTTCTTGTTTAGAAATAACTGTTTTGGGCTATCGGTGGAGGATAGTCGTGATTGTTGTAGACCTTGCATGTGGCTTAGATATAACTGGAATTAAGTCACTTATGTTGACTGTTGAATTAATACAGAACATTACTTATATTGATTATGTGTTGTATATGACAATTGTGTGTTTCATTGCATATGCATGTTATTTGGAGAAGATAGGGGATGAACTCCACGGTTTAGGGGAAGATAGGGGATGTACCTCTAAACCGGATTTGTTGGGAGGAGATAGGGGATGGACTCCAGTAGCATCACTCATATGTGTGCTTATTGATAATAGCAATATTGCTATTTGTTGTTGATATGATACATCATTATAATGTGTATCAGTTGGAAGTATGGAAGTGTTGTGGTTTGAGCTTTAGTCTCATTTATTTTTATGACATCTGGATCACTATTATAGTTGGCCAGGTTCTGAGCCATAATGATATAATTGGGAAGTTGAATAAATATTGGAAAGTGAAAGGTGTCATAGACAATATGTCATAGACAATGTACACATACGTGTCATGAAATTGGAAATTGATTATCTTGTGTTAACCATGTATCGAATGCTAATGCTTTAGTTAATTCTTATACTTGGTTTAGTATTTTTCTACTGGGCTGTGGCTCACCCTATATGGGAACTTCATTTTCAGGTTCAGGTGGTTCACTACCTCCAAGGACTTAGCTTGTGAGGATTTGGACTCGAAGACTTGCTTTATTTTATTTGTTTTATTTGAACAACTTGTAAACTTTCAAGCCTAGGGCTTTATTTGTTTTTGAGTTAGAACTCATGGAATTGTGTCCAAGTGTTGGCTTGGCAAGATGTAAGCCCATAGGGCATTTATTATGATGTTTTTATTTCATGGTACTCTGATGAATGGAATAAGATACTTTATTTCCTTATAATTCCGCATGTTAACATTATGTATTATGGGTTATTTTTGAGGGCGTGACAACAAATTAGGGTTTTCTACCCCATTTCTCAATGTTGACCCAATGGTCTATATTCCAACAACCAACAACAATAACATTATTTTGACACCCAAAATACATACTTTAGAGTCAAAATAACAAAACCCTCTTTCAACATTTTCAAACCCTAACTTCCCAAAATCAACCATTTAACAAAATGCTAAAAAATCTAGGCCAAAACTCATAATAGTAAATAGGAATCCCTACCTCAAATTCGAAGCCCAAGGGAAGAAGATGAAGAAAACCAAAATGCTCCAAACTCCAAGATCCACGGATCAAAACGAAGCCCTCGACGATCTATACAACTTTTACAAAAGGCCAAAGAAAATGGAAGCACTCTAACTAGATCAAACCTTAGAGAGAAGGGAGTTTCTAGAGAGAGAGGCTCTCAAAATCGATTTTGGAAAAGTAAGAGAGAGAGAGAGAATGTAAAAAGTAGTTCAAAAACGCCTAACTGCCTTCTGATATACGACATTCCCGCTCGAGCGTCAAGCACAAAAATCTGGACACGCTCGAGCACAAGAAGGCCCGCTCGAGCACCAAGACACAAGAATAAAGTACATCCGCTCGAGCGCGAAAACCAGTCCGCTCGAGCGTAGATTTCCCCCTCCCAGAACTTTCACAGACAAAGCACTACCCGCTCGAGCGCCAACATACCCGCTCGAGCGTAAAGAAACCCGCTCGAGCGTGAAAAAACACCTGGAGAAGTTTTGCAGAGGCACGAAATACTGGGAGTGTGTAAACCCCGCTCGAGCGCAAGAAGGCCCGCTCGAGCGGACAACCAAAACTCCGGCGCAGAATAACCGCTCGGCGTAACACCAAAAACACAGGCAACTAGATTTGAGACTTAGGCTCAACCAACCTGTAACACACCTGCCCGCAACATCCCAAAACTCAAACATACGGAATTAAAGGATGACAACAAGATAAACAACCATCAACTCCACGGCACCAAGTTCGGAATACGACAACTACAGAAAGGGAAAACTGGGATCGCTATAAGGAAGTTGAATAGAAAAGGAAATTGAATAAAAATTGAAGTTGAATAACAAAGAAATCGAATAAAAATGGAAGTTGCATAAAATTAACAATGGAAGTTCATTTAAGATCACACTATACCTTAACGATCTATTGGAAATTAAATAAAAAGGAAATGGAAGTTGAATAAAAATAGAAGTTGAATAAAAATGAAAGTTGAATAAAATAAAAAAATGAAGTTGCATAAAATAAAAAATAGAAGTTCATTGAAGAAACCACTATACCTTAACAATCTATTTGGAATTTAAATAAAAAAGGAAGTTGAATAAAAATGGAAATTGAATAATTAAATAAAAAAGGAAGTTGAATAGAAAAGTAAATTGAAAAAATGGAAGTTGAATACAAATAAAAATAAGAATAGAAGTTGCGTAAAACTTACAATGGCAGTTCATTCAATAAACCACTATACCTTAACGATCTATTTGGAAATAAAATAAAAAAGGAAATTAAATAAAAACAAAAATGGAAGTTGCATAAGATTAACATTGGAAGTTCATTCAAGAAACCACTATACCCTAACGATCTATCTAGAAATAAAATAAAAAATGAAGTTGAATAGAGATGGAAATTGAATAAAAATGGAAGTTGAATAGAAAAAGAAATTGAATCAAAATGGAAGTTGAATAAAAATAAAAATAGAAGTTGCATATAATTAAAAATGGAAGTTGCATAAAATTAAAAATGGAAGTTCATTCAGGAAACCACTATACCCTAACGATTTATTTGGAAATTAAGTAAAAATGGAAGTTGAATACAAAAGGAAGTTGAATAGAAAACAAAATTGAATAAAAATTGAAGTTGAATAAAAAAAAAAATGGAAGTTGCATAAAATTAACAATGTAAGTTCTATACCTTAACAATCTATTTGGAAAATAAACCACTATACCTTAACAATCTATTTGGAAATAAAATAAAAAAGGAAATTGAATAAAAACAAAATTTGAAGTTGCATAAGACCACTATACCATAACGATCTATTTGGAAATTAAATAAAAAAGGAAATTGAATAAAAATGGAAGTTGAATAAAAATAAAAATGGAAGTTAAATAAAAATGAAGTTGAATAGAAAAGCAAATTGAATAAAAATAGAAGTCGCATACAACTAAAAATGGAAGTTGAATAAAAAAAGAAGTTGAATAGAAAAGGAAATTGAATAAAAATGGAAGTTGAATAAAAATAACAGCATACAAATAAAAATGGAAGTTCATTCAAGAAACCACTATACATTAACGATCAATTTGGAAATTAAATAAAAAATGGAGCTTGAATAGAAAAGGAAATTGAATAAAATTAACAATGGAAGTTAATTGAAGAAACCACTATACCTTAACGATCTATTTGGAAATTAAATAAGAAATTAAATAAAAAAGGAAGTTGAATAAAAAAACTACTATACCTTACACTACAACAAAACTGACTTTTTACGGCATCACATCAACGGCATAAAATAAATACAGGCCATAATTTCTCACTTTTACGACTTGCTATTTTTGCACGTCGTAAATACTTTTCCAACCACGACATGGCTATTGCATAGGCCATGAATGGTAATAACAATGATTTTTTTACGGTTTGCAATGCACGCCGTAAATAATAAAACTTTCTACGATGTGCATATGGTGTGCCGTTAATACATTAATTATACACAACGCACATACGTGAGTCGTGAAAAGTGAATACTTTTCACAGCGCACACAACGCCCACCGTTAAAAGTATTATACTTTTTATGATGCACACATTGTCTGTCGTTAAAGGTATTACCTTTTCACGACGCACGATGCATGTCGTGAATTGTATGATAAAAAAAAAAGGCTCCAAAACTAAATTTGGGGCGCCAAATATTTTTTTCTTAAAATAAGTATTTTGTCTTCACTACAAGGGTTTCAATCTCTCTCTCTATCTGAAAGGAAACATAGAAAGGTTTCAAATCAAAAAGGAAACATAGCAAGTACTCAAATCTCTCTCTCTCTCTCTCTCTCTCTCTCTCTCTCTCCATCTCTCTCTCACATGATGAAGGCCGAATCAAACCCTTGTTCGACACAACAAGATCGTAGAACTGATTTGGGTATTCTTTTTTCAATGGGGTGAAAATTGATTTTTTAGTTTTGATTTGGGTGAGTGGTGAAGAGAGGGAACCCTAAAACCCCTCATTCCTTAATTACAAGTTTCAAATCATCTTCTCTCTCATCTTCCTCTACATGCGTCTCTCTCTTTCTCTATAAGTGCTCCTTGTATCAGCGACTTTATGCGCTGAATTTGTTCGACGAAAGTCCTCTTTGAAAATTCTTTACTATCTATCTAGTTTCAGAGATTTTTAAAGATGTATGTTGTGAAGAGAGATGGGCATCAAGAGACTCTGTATTTCGACAAGATCATTGCTCGTCTCAAGAAGCTCAAGGGCGTCACTACCACAGAACCCTATGCCTTGCCCTAATTGACTGCCTCATTTGTCGCAAGTCATTCTCCTTTGCACAACAAGTCATTTAGCGAATCATAATGTAGTGTTCCTCACTCCCTGATGCAATCTCAGCCGTCGATTACGTTACAAATCGAGGTATGGAGCTTGACCCATCTAGCTATGGTGCCCTTATTCAAAAACTTGTGTGTTTTGGTGAATATCAGGTGGCTAAGGTGTTGTATATTGATAGCATTGTAAGAAGAGGTGTTTGTTCCTAATTCATTTTTGTTAGATTCTATGGTGATTTGTTATTGTAAATTAGGAGAATTGGAAGAAGCAAAAACCCATTTTGATAAGCTTATTTCAATGAAATCTGTTCGTTTTAAAGGGGCTTGTAATGCTCTTCTTGAGGAGCTCTAAAATACTTTATTGGGGTCAGTGATGCTAGCAGTCTTCTGGGTTATTAGTGTTATAATATGGTGGTTGATGGGTTGTGCCTCAAGGGACATTTAAATGAAGCCATGTATGTGTTTGATATAATGCATGAGAAAGGGATTCAATGAACTGTTAATTTGTACAAGTCATTGATTCATAGTTTTTGTAAGAGATGATGGGCAAAAATAGAAGGCTCTTTTATTAGGAAAACCAGTTGGCAATCATACAAGAAATTGTAAATTCTGAAAGAAGCCCACATAATCTGACTAGGGTTGGCCAACATGATATGATACTTCAGTGGGCTTGTTGAAACTTATGATTTGTGTCCGTGAGGCTTAGGCTGCCTTGTTAAGATTTGTAAAAGAGATTCTATATTTGAATTTTCATGTTTGTTACATGATCTGGTAATGATCTAAAAAGCAAATGGATTCAGATAACTTGAGTAAATATAAGGAACAAATGGACAGTAGACAAAAATGGTTCCAATAACACATAATCTATTCAGTGATTATGCAATCAGTCTCCTCAATAAAGAGTAAACAACTCTGTAAGATGTTCATTAAGCTAATATCAATTGATATATCTTATGGTTTGTATAAATTTTTAAATCCTGAAATTAGACCCAAAAAAAATTAATTACACTGGTGGTATGGCCATTGTAACTGTAGTTTTCTGTTGTGTTGGAGCTCTTGCAATAACCGGTTCTCTATATCATATTGTCAAGGACCTCCTTGGGTGGTGGTTTTGTGAGCGACAGGTTAAATCTGGAGGTCTAAATGGGCATCCTGAGAAGCTTTCAAATGTAGGTTATTCTTCTTTGAACTGAAGATTTTTCTTTGAATATTTTTGTAAGTTTTATTACTAAAGCTTCTACTATGTGACTGTAGGTATGCTACTCATGGTGGGTCCTTTCTAGGTTGATCATGATTGACAGAGTACAATGGATTCACAAAGAAAAGCTTGTTAAGTTTATCTTAGGCTGTCGGGTGACTTGTGAATCTAATGTTCCCCTCGATCTGAAAAATTCCACAATGATGATCAATTAATTTCTTCTCGTGTCACAAGTCCATATCATTTGTAGTTTTACCCTAGATAATATGTTGAAAAATGCAGGATAAGGAGAAGGAGGTATTTGAGATAGGCGATGATGTTGTTGATGTCTTTCATTCATATTTTGGAGTCATTTGGTATGTAACATTTGGGTTTCTTTCTTTTGAATTTTTTCCATTTTAACATTATATGTTTTGGGGGGAAGGAGAAGGGAGGGTATTCTTGTTCTCTTAAGTTTATGGCACATGATGGAATTCGATGTAGTTATAATAGATATTAATGTCCAAAGTTTTAAAAGGCGTTATTGAGGCTCACCTTGAGATGAAATGATGTAGAACAATATAGAGAAAGAGAAGAAGAGGGCCACAACCTAAAATAAAAAACTATAACCTTATACTCAACATCAATCCCAGAATTGAATAATACAATGCAAACTCTAGTATTTATAAGTCAAAGAAAACCTAATCAAAATAGGAAATTGTATCCTATTATTATTTGGAAACTTAATTCTAATAAAATAAGAAACTAAATATTACTAATAACTTAAGTAATTATAATTAAATATAAATATTAAAACATACAATGACAAAATAAATAAAATCTCCAAGTCAACTTAAAGCACGCACATTCTGCATCATTCTCTTCGACTGATAAAAGGAATTTGAACTCAAATTCGGTTTAAAATATTGAACTCTTCCATACCCTAATCAAGTACTTGGGATATGCTAATTGCTTGATCGTGTTTCGATCTAACATTCCATGTGATTAGGACTAGAGATTTATGAACTTGCCTAGTTAGGTTTATACAAATTTTGCAAAAACATGTGACTACGTGATTTGGACTATAGACACTCCAATATACGGGAGACTATTTTTGTATCTTGTATGCCTTTCGATTTGGATTTAAATTAATGACAAAAGCAAAATGGTTGTAATATCAATACTTGAAGTCAATTAATTGTTAGAACTCATTAGTTTAAAATTTGTGTGTAGGTCTATGAAACAGTGGAGATGATGATACTTAAGCGAGGAGGCGAAGCGACCCACGGCGGCCAAGGCCCACGGCGATCAAGGTGGTGAAAGCAGGCGAGTAGCCACAGCGGCCAAAGGCTACAAAGAGCCACAGTGATAAGGCGAGCGACAACAGACTAGGCGCAACCAAGGCCTTGTCCAGCAACCAAGGCCACACCTCGTAGCTAGCGACCATAGCCAAGGTCAGAGCTCGAAACAGAGCAACTAATGCTACTGAATTCTGACATCAGTGCGATCTCTCTCTCATTTCAAGCACGTGTGAATTGCAAAGCAAGTTGCAAATTAGGCATTAGTTTGTTAGAGGCTAACTAACAAACTAGGTAATTATTTACTATTCTGTGCTTTTATGTTTAGCCTTTAAAATCTTGCGAGGATGAGAACATTTGGTTTCTATTTGGCACTAATTATTACAGTGTTAAGACACTTTTCACTAGCTTGTTATTAAATCTAAGATGTTTGCTAATCACAGCTGATTAATTCTTTTAATAGGAGAAGATTTATTAGCAATTGCAGCAGATCAACCTTTTAGATTTCCTGCTACATTCACAATTCAATTCAATTCGCGATTCGGTATGAGGTCATTTTGATTCACGATTCAAATCCCAATTTGACAACTATGATTATAATACACACAAATAAAGACTCAAAATTATTTTCAAACTTCAATCCTTGATGGTAAACATGCTTCATATGAAATTTTAGATTTGCCCTATTCCTCATTTGTTTAAGTTGGTATTGCTAATGAATTTTTTTTGGGATAGAATAATAATGTTATAGCTTGTTCTTGTATAGGTAGATAGATATATAAGGTGTTTTTAAAGCATATTTTGGAGGGAATTTCTTCAGTTGGTATAATGTTTATTGGGTTTTGTTAGCGTCCTTTTTTTTTTTTCCTCCTTCGGTCTTTTCTTTCTGGTGGCTTATGGTGCCTTGGTCTTCCTCCCCATTTTCTTTAATAACTGCCTTGTTTACACAGCCCTTCAATATTTTGACAAGCCTCTGACAAAAAAATTTTATTTTTAATTTGTTGTTCTCACATCTCAATTTTTTGTTTTGGGCAAAAAAGACAATGTTTTGACCAACGAGAACACATAGTTCTCCTCCTCACAAATCAGTAAACTCGGCTTGGGATTCCTGATGAGCTTGAACCGGTATGCCTTAGATGCCACTCTTAAATTATTAAATTAAATTTCAATTTGCGTAGTTATGATCATCACTTCTTCCTTTAAATTTGTAAGTTAAACATGGTTTATCGTATGATGATGGAAGGAAGACTCTGAACATTTATTTCACCTTTATTGAGATCTCTTTGTTATTGATTTCATTCTATTGAGGTTGAAAATCATTCTAAGAACTGTGGAGCTGCTATTATATTTAAAGAATGCACTTACTGACCGTATTTCAGGTTTTCTGTATGCCTCTATATTTACTTTATGATTTTATTCCTACTTGTGTGCCAGGGTGTAGAAATCTCGTAATTATCAGGGCCTCATGCACTATCTAATGATTGGATTTCCATATTAGAGTTGTCAAATAGCTTACTTTGTTCTCCATTTTTTATTTTTTATTTTTCAAAATTTAATGTGATGAGGACACCCTTAGCTTTTTCATAGTACATGTTTTGTTGTATTTACTACTTGAATCTTTATTTCCTTTTATACAACTATCCGTAATCCTTTCTATGACACCCTATGTTTGTTGAGAATTCATGACATTCGCATTTATTCACTTGCATATTCAACTGCATTAATCTTAGAATTGCAGATTGTCATTGGTTATGCAACAGTCTATTTTCACTTGCAGATTGTCATTGGTTATGCAACAGCCTATTTTCACTTGCAGATTATCAACTTGTTGCTGTTGCTTGTCTCTCTTTAGCTGCCAAAGTTGAGAAGACCCAAGTGCCCCTTCTCTTAGACTTCCAAGTATGTGATATTGTATTACTAAATACGCAATGTAGGTGTTTGTGAAAATGTCTCACTGAATGGTTTTTGGGCATTTTATTGTCATTGATTTATTTCTTTGTGTTGTGATTAGGTGGAGGAATCAAAATTTGAGATTGAAGCCAAGACAATCCAAAGAATGGAGCTTCTTGGCCTTGGGTGTTGGAAAGTATAGGTTAACCATGTCAAAATGTGCCTTTTGTTTAGAAACTTATATATGACATAGTTTTTGGACACTGTAGAATTTTTTGGACAATTAGAATTTAAGGATAGTTCTTTTTGGATGGTTTTGAATTAAGGTTAGTTTTTGGATGTTTGGAATGTATATATTGATAATTTTTGAATGTTCATAATTTAGGAATATAGTTTGTTTTTTATGATTGAAACAATATTTTGGTGTTTGATTGATGTTCTGTGATGCTTATTTGTAATATTTGTTAGATTATACAATATTGGTCAAAAAGAGCCTCCTGAATTTAAAAATAAAAATAAAAATAAAAATTGCATATTCTACGGCAAGCATAATAAGTTGTATTACATATTTTACGACGCACAATTAGCGTTGTTATTTGACTCACCCAATAACGGCGTGCAAAAGTAGTTGTAGAAAAAGTAACGACAACGCACAAAATCTGCCGTTAAATAGTTTTTAATGGCATACTATAGCATGTCATAGAAAAAGTAACAACGACACACAAAATCTGCCATTAAATAATTTTTAACGGCGTACGAAGCATGTCATTGAAAGTGAATGACTTTCCATGACTGGTCATAATATGACGCGCGTTGCACGTCGTAGAAGGGTTTTTACGGCATGCATCGCACGCCGTAAAAACCCTTTTTTGTTGTAGTGTTAACGATCTATGTGGAAATTAAATAAAAAAAGGAAGTTGAATACAAAAGGAAATTGGATAGAAATGAAGTTTAATAAAAATAAAAATGGAAGTTGCATAAAATAATAATGGAAGTTCATTCAAGAAACCATAATACCTTAACGATCTATTTGGAAATTAAATAAAAAAGAAGTTGAAAAGAAAAGGAAATTAAATAAAAATGGAAATTGAATAAAAATAAAAATGGAAATTGCATATAATTAAAAATGGAAGTTGCATAAAATTTGTAACGCCCTCAAAGAAATACATAAAACCCATCATTTCTTGACATGCGACAATATAAGAGAAATAAACAATTTTCCATTTATCAGAGTGATCCTTACAAAAGTATTACATGTTAACAACAAAAGCAAGTGCCCTCAGACTTCTGACTTTCCAAGTCAACACTTGGTTACAAAAGAAGAGTACTAACTCTATACAAGATAAGCCCTTGGCTTGATATACATGTAATACAAGCAGAATAATAATAATAAAAAAGAGTCTTCAACTCCCATAACCATCAAGCTATGTCCTTGGAGGTGGCATGCTACATGCACGAAAATGATGTCCCATATAGGGTGAGCCAACGCCCAGTAGAGATATGCTAAACACAATATGAGCAGCAACTAAGACATTAGCAATTGATAAATGTTTGACTCACATAAACCAATTCATACACCATTTTCATTACTTGACAAATATGTCCACGTTTCATTTCATTATCCATTTCTTATCAGATTCACAATTCACAACTACGGCTCAGAACCTGGCCAACAATTTAAATGAGACAGTGACTCATATTAAACATTTCCCACCTTACAATAGATAAGCATGCTAGTTGTATCAACACCTCGATAGATAAGCATATTGTAACGCCCTCAAAATAAACCCATAAATCAACCAACAATAGCATGCTCAGACATAAGAAAAATAAAGCATAATTGTATTCCATCAGAATAGTCTTTACAAAATGTATTACATGTTGACATCAAAAGTAAATTCCCTAAGTATAGCGACTCCGGTCTTTTTCCATTTGGTTGTTGTATCCAGGCTTACGTTCCGTAAATCCTATTGTTATATATTTGTTGTTGTCGTCCTTTAATTCCTTATTTTTGAGTTATAGGATGTTTTGGGACAGGTTGGTTACAGGTTGGGAGTGTTTGGAAGCAAAGGGTTGCTGCCCAGAATTTTGGTCCTTCGCTCGAGTGAGAAGTTTGTTGCTCGAGCGAGCTCTTTGTTTTTTGGTCCTTCGCTTGAGCCAGGGATTCTTTGCTCGAGCGAGAGACTGCATCTAGTATAGACCTGAGAGCTGTATTTCTTGGCTCGAGCGAGCTTTCCTTCGCTCGAGCGAGCATTCTGTCGCTCGAGCGTGCTTCTGGGTTGCAGACCTGAAGCATCGTGTTGTTGGCTCGAGCGAGTCTTTCTACGCTCGAGCGAGAATTCTTTGTGTCTGGTCGCTCGAGCGAGCCTGTTTTATTTAAATACGCAGCAGCGGTTTTAAATACACTTTTTCATCCTCTTTTGATTTGTAACCCTAGGTCCGTGTTTTCTATCCCTCCACTCACCTTCTCTCTTAGGTTTCATCTATTATTAAGGTGTTCCTACCCTAGGTTCTTTATTAAAAAGATAGAGGGACACGAGGGCTTCACTTTAATCTGAGAGTTTGGCAGTTTGGAGCACTTTGGATTTTGGGTCATCATCTCCATCATCTCCATTTGAGTTCTTCACTTCGAGGTAGGGATTTCCTACTCCATATTATAGGTTTTGTCCTAAGCTTTGGTATTTTTGATATGTTGGTGTCGTTTGATAGTTTTGGAAAAACTAGGGTTTGTATCATAATTTGAAAAATAGGAAATTGTTTATATACTAAATTCCATGTGATTGTGAATCATGAAAAATGACATAGATAGAGTCAAGTTGATAAAATTGAACCTTAGGGTTAATTTTGAGGAAAAGGGGGAAAAGCCCTAATTGTTGTAATAAATTAATTTGTATAATTAATTTTGGAAAAATCGTGGAATTAAGTTTAATTCATGAAATTGGGGAAACTATGGGATTAAATGGTGTAGTTGAATAGTTTAATCACTCACCTATGAAAATGTTGAGTTTACATTTGTTGATACATTTATTTCCTGTTTAGAAATAACTATTTTGGACTATCGGTGGAGGATAGTCGTGATTGTTGTAGACATTGCATGTTGATTAGGGAAAACTGAAACTAATTACGTTGAATGAGTCATTAGATATGACAGTTGAATTAATACAGCGAATCTGTGTATTGATTGAATATTGTGTATAACAAGTGTTTAATACATTGTATATGCATATTGTTTGGAAGGAGATAGGGGATGTACTCCATGGTTTGAGGGAAGATAGGGGATGGACTCTCAAACCGGTTTAGGAGGAGAAAGGGGATGGACTCCATTAGTACAGCAAATATGTGTACATATTGATTTATGGAAGTGTTTTAGTATGAGCCTTAGTCTCATTTGATTTGTTGATATTGGAAGTAATGTTAATGTGAGATGTAATCTCATTATTATTGTTTGGCCAGGTTCTGAGCCATGTCTGTATAATTGGAAAGTTGAATAATAACGTAAAGAGAAATGTGTCATGGACATTATTGTCATGAAACTGTAAAAAGATATAATGGATTTAACAGTGTTAACCATCTATCGAATGCTATTGCTTTAGTCAATTCTTATATTTGGTTTAGTATATTTACATGGGTGTGGCTCACCATATACGGGAACATCATTTTCAGGTCCAGGTAATATCCTCCCTCTAAGGAATTAGCTTGGAAGGATTTGGAGTTGAAGACTCTGTTTAGATTAGTTGTTATTTTGTTTTGTTTTGTTTTGCGCTCCGTGGGCCGCAGGTTGGCCATGACTTGTTCCTCTTAGCACTTGATTTCGCACACCATTTTGTACAACTTTAGGAAAAATTTGGGGTGGATCTTGATGGTTTTGGCCATTCCCAACATCACCATGAAGTTGTTGATGCTTACCGGCGCCGATTTGACCTCCATTTGTTCTTTGGTGGGCGAATTGAACCCATCACCAACATGGTGTGGGTGAGATTTTGAAGGGTCGTGAGAATCTCTTGTTGAGTGTGTTGGAGTTCTTGAATGGCGTCAAGGATGAGAGGTGAGTCTTGAACTTGAGTCCTTTCATCACCACCATTGGAAGAGCCTTGTTGATGAGTCTCATTATCTGCCATTTTTGTCAGAGTTGTGTGGGTTCCAGATCTCGTTGAGACCATTAACCAATCTGCCTCCCCAGTGAAGTCGCCAAATGTATGAGGGGGTTCAAGAAAGTAGTTAGAAAATTCGAAGATCTTCGAAGATCCTTGAAGAACAACTTCGAATTCTCTAGAAGATTATGAGAGGCTTAGATTCTTCAATAGTCTTAACTCAAGAACACAAGAGTAAAGGAGATGATGGAGATAAGAGATTGGGTGAAGAAGAAGGCAAAATGGCTAGAGAGAGAATAATGGCAAGGCTCTCCCATGGATCTCCCACTTTCACTCTCAAGGTTGATAATGGAGAAGGGAAATTAGTTCTTTCCCAAGAGTCAAATCTCCAAAATCCATCCCTTGTAAAGCTATGAGTGGGTGCTAGGAACCTCATGATGTAGGATGGAGCCCATGTGCAAGGCACATGGGGAATATTCTCTCTAACCACCTTGTCCGAGGAGGTGACCTCTCCGAGGATGAGAAAAACCCCAAAGAGGAGATCAAACCCTCGGCGAACCCTTCTTCTTAGCCACACCTAACCAATGATCCCCAATCATCCCAAAGGGTCAGGGGTAGTCCCAGAGGACGTCCTGCCGCATAAGGGTCAGGGGTAGTTCAAGAGAACGCCCTGCCGTAAATATTGCCGAGTCTCAGGGACCCCCTAGATCGTGCCACCTCGACCGGGGTATAGGCTAGTTTAACCGAAGAGTGAATTTATCTCCACTCACCGTCCTCGAGATCGGGTCCTTTGTTCGAACTCCATTACGCCCATGGTTCTGGTGCGTAGATCCCGGAAAGCTCCGAGCCCGCAAGTGTTCTGGGACTCATTAACGGAGCGACTTCTAGATTGTGTCTGAATCCGTTCGAAGCCAAGTGCTTCGGACCTCTAGGTTCGTGGATCTGAACCCTTTTGAGTCCGAGTGCCTCGGATCTCTAGGCTTGCTTAATACCCTTTCGAGTTCGGGCCCGAGTAAGTCTCTGAGTTCGTGGATCCAAACCCTTTCGAGTCCGAGGCCAAGTAAGTCTCTAAGTTCGTGGATCCGAACCCTTTCGAGGCTTAGAGCCATTCAGCCCGTTTGACGGTGATAAATCCAAGCCCACCAATCTTGGACTTGCGATAAATTCGGGCCCACTAATCTTGGGCTATTGGGCCTAAATAATTTAGTTGGCTCAAATTAGCCCCTCTTACATTTGCCCCTTGCGTGTATGAGAAATTGTAATTTTCTCGGACATGCATAATTTCACCTTGTCAGCCATGCTTCACACTATGTCTTGGCGAATATTTGGTCTTTACAGAGTCCATGAATAAAGCTGAGGGCTCACCGTAATTTACAGATAAAATTGACAAGTAACATAAAAAAAATAAATAAAAAAATATCTTTTCTTCTTCTTCTTTTTTTTTTTTTTTGTACTTTTTTTTTTGTAGACTTTTTTTTTTTTTTTTTCAAATCAAGGACCTATTATCATCATTTTTTTTTTCTTACAAAGATAAACGCCAACACCTTTTTTTTTATATATAGTGAAACTTTGACTTTACTTTCCAACAATAACTTATAAAATTACAAGACCACATATTCTTCAGAATATTCGGGGCCTATTTTATATATATATATATAGGCATAGCCTTAGCACTTTTGAGGCACAGAATCAAACTTTGCCCTTTCGCCTTTATATATATTTTTTCTTTTGAGGATAAGGACAAAAGAAACCATACTCCTTCTCTTTTTTGGCAAGGCCCCTTTCGGTAGTACACTTTCTCTCACTAAAATATTGAAGACCCAGATTTCATCTTCTTTAATGAAGGTCTGCTTTGCTACAATCTGAGAGGCCATTGTCGTGCTCTCCTTTTTCAACAAAATTAAGACCCATCCCTTGCACATCCGAGGACCATGGAATATTTCTTTTCTTTTTTTTTAAACAAATTTTGTCCTTATTCTTTTTTTTTTTTGTCAAACCCATTCTCGTGTTTCCACGGACGCCGCTCGCAAATCTATTTGTCGCAGCTCCAGCACCGAGACCATCACTACTCCTTGTCGCGCTCATATAACACAAAGCTTCACCAACGTCGTCATGCACTCCATCGGTGCTGCTGCTAGTTTAGATGTCACAAGCTCTATCTCATTGTCGGTGGAGATACAAGCACACGAGAGCTCGGTTTTTGCTCTCACAACCACCGAAGATGGCCAATGACGCTGTGACCCAAAGCGCCACCAACTCGCGCTATCACCAACAGTGCTTCCCTTCAATTTAATGATGCAGTCCCTCAAAGATCTAGGCACACCGTAGCTCTGTTCTGCTGTAAGTGTCGATGCCAACTCGCTGCGACGTTCTCGCCATCGCGGCCTCATCGGCGTTGATTACGGTTAGCTTCTCTCTGCTGCAAGTTTGCCATCGGCTTTAACTATTCCAGCACCGACCACACACGTTGCCCACTCAATGCGACGTGTATGGTCGCCACCTTCTTTCCGACACCATTGTTGCCTCCGGTCTTGACTTGTCTGACGCCGACCACGCACGTTCGCCCACTCAACGCAACGTGTGTGGTCTTGCCTAGCACTGCTCATTCTTGTTTTTGTATCCTATTGAAGACCAACTTTCTGCTAAATAATTAAATAACCAAGACTCTTGGTTAGGGCATTTTCTCAAGACCAATGGCCAACAAAGCTTCCGCCGAATGCCGACCAAAAAATCATCCAAACCCATTTTCGTTTCTCTGTAAAATATATAAGACCCATAACCTTCAACATTAAATGACTAGTTTGTTTATTTCAGGAACAATATACCGGTGCTCTGTTCTTGGCTACTCTCTCACAGCGCCTTCGGATCTGTAAGTATTTTGTCAAACCCCACTCTCAAACCTCTTGTTTTGACGAAATCCGACTTTCCGAGCCTTACTAGAAATTTGATTTGGGTCTTTGAGATTTGTGAGTATTGTTGTATAGCAATTTTGAACTCGAGATAGCCGAAGGTTCTATTGAATCTTGATTGGCATGAGTAATGTAACCCTGAAATTCATGTTTTGGAGCTTGACCTCGTGTTGATAAATCTGACATAGATAGAGTATTAATGTGGCAAATGAAGGATTGGTGTCGCTACTGAAAATTTTGTTAGACTTGCTCGTCTTGAAATTTGTAGAGTAAATAAATGTTGTTGCAAAAGAAATCCGAGGAAATAAGTCCCTCATATTGTATATAAATTTTGTTGTCGAATGATTGATTGTTGTGGCTCGGAGAATAATGAAACCCGATATTGAGCTTTATATACTTGATAAATGAATTCTCGATATCCAAATTCGGTGAATATTTCGCTTGGAAGAATAAACTGATGTAATAGAGAATAAGACCATATATTGTTGTGTGTTGATCTTGTGGATACTCAAGGAAATAAAATGTTGATGCCGAAATTTTGTTTGAACATTGTTGCTTTATGTTAGCTTGAGAGGAACTGGCCCGGGGAGACAACACCTTGATTGTTGCATTTTTATGAACTTGCTCGGAGGAGTAGAATTATTGTAACATAAGTTGCTCATTACTATTGTTGATGTCGCCTCTATTTCGATAACAATCATAATCTGAACTCGATATTGTTTATCTCATTTGTCGGTTTTGCTATTTCAGGCAAATGAATTGTTGGTTGAAATCCACGACCTCGGGGCCCTTAGAACCCACACTAATGAGAGCAAGGGTTGTTCCTCGGAAGTCTAAACAAAAGCAAGACTGTCCCTCGGGAGTCCGAAAGTAGCACACACCCTACTTTGGCAAGAAAGATTCCTCTGGAAGATAACCGAGTCTACCAAGCTTGCAGCAATAGAAGTAAAGATTGTCTCTCAAAAGTCCGAGCAGAAGCAAGGCTGTCCCTCAGAAGTTCAAGCGGAAACAAGGCTGTCCTTCAGAAGTCCGAGCAGAAACAAGGCTGTCCCTCAGAAGTCCGAGCAGAAACAAGGTTGTCCCTCAGAAGTTCGAACAAAAACAAGGCTGTCCCTCAGAAGTCCGAGCAGAAACAAGGCTGTCTTTCGGAAGTCCGAGTGGATCCGCACTTCTACTTTGGTAGCTAATGGAAGCAAAGGCTATCCCTTGGGAGTTCGAGTAAGAGTCCACTCTACTTTGAAAAGAAAGATCCTCGGAGCTCGTATTGATGAAATCATGGGCTGTTCTTCAGACCCGCACTAATGAGAGCAAGAGTTGTCCCTCGGAAGGCTCTCCCTCAGAAGTCCGAGCAGAAACAAGGCTTTCTCTCGGAAGTCCGAGTGGATGCTGTAGACACCCCATTTTTGACTGCCCTCAAGACTTGGGCATTACTGATGGTTTGCTCGGTGTTGAGAGATGCAGGCATGTGTTCAGTTTCTTAAGAAGAGAGGCAAATCTTCCCAAACACTTCTTAAGGGTTTGGAGTTGAAGAAAAGAGGAGAGGAGGGAGAAAATAGGTTTGAGAAGAAGTTCGCCATGAATCGGGTAGGAGAGAATCGAGCAAATTTCGCCGAATCGGGCTTACTCAATTGCATACTTGGAGTTAAGCTATGAGGCCACAATCGTTGGAAAGAAGACTTCCGGGGCTTCACTTTGTACTCAAGAATCTCCCAAAGCCAAGTCCGGGTGGAGGAGATATGTTGGGTTGAAGCAGGGGATCATCCCGGTTGGATCGAGTCTGCGCGACTTCACGGAAAAAGGGCATAACTTTTTGCACAGGAGGAATTTTGATGCAAGGTTTGCGCCATTGGAAATCTAACTTCCGGGGCTTCAATTTGCATACCCACTAGCCATGTTTTGACCAAGGAATCATCCATCGGCACTCTATTTAGCCGACCGGCAGAAAAGAGTGCCGACCGGCACTTTATTTTGGACAATGATCGAATCTTCTGGCCGGTTTGAACCCTTTGCACCCCCCAAGCTTGGTGCATGCCACGTGCTACCTGGGATGCACAGAACTCGACCCACGTGCATACATGCGCCCATTTTGCACCCTTTAACCACCTTTGGCCTCCTTCTTTGCACCCTTTGCTCAAGGCTTCTTGGGGAAGCCTTGACCCCTTGTCTTGGCTTCCTCAAGAAGCCTTACCAGCTGTCCAAACTTCTAGAGTAAGCCTTGGCCCCCCTTGACCCTTTTTGAATGACTTAGCCACTAAGTCTTGGCTTGACTTTGCTTATATAAGGAGGCCCTCTCCTCCTTTGATGAGGGTTGGAGACTTTGGAACAAAAAACCAGATAAATATATGTATATCTGATATATACATATACATCCCTCCATCTCTCAATATATCTCTCTCATTCCACCTCCAAACACCCTTGATCTTGGGCTATTTCTTCACCACCACCTAGCACCACCACCACCACTCCATTTCCAGTGCATTGGAGGTCATTTGTAGAGGCTAGGAGTTCATTTTCTTGGATCAAAACCTGTTGGTTCACTGGTCTTCAAGGGTAAGTGTCTATTTCCCTCAAACTAGCATTTTCTTGGTTCATATCTAAGCCATAGTTACATGTATTTTTGAGCTTCGATGTAAACTACAAAGTTTCTGGTTTTGAGCCCTTCTTCAACATTGAAGAAGGGATCAACCTTGTTTGGGACCCCCATGTATGACTTGCTTCAATACCCTTTTGGGTCCTTATTTTGTTGCATGTTTCTTTAGCCTACCATGCTTCCATTTTTGGGCCTTCGACAGGCCTGAAAAGTGGCTTATTTTTCCCCCCTCTACATGTCTCATGAAGGGTATTTGGCTGTTTGATGATAGCATCTAGCACCTATCTCTTTACCCCCTTGTATGCCATGATTCTTGCATAGTATATTTGGCTGGCGTATAATCTGTTTTTGAGCATGTAATAAACTGTAAGTAGGCTTATTTTGAGCCCTTCTTCAACATTGAAGAAGGGCTCAACCCTGTTTGGGACCCCTATCTTGCACTTGTTTCATAATCTCTTCTATTTACTGTAATTTTGCATGCTTTGTTAGCCTATCTTGCTTCTATTTTTGTGGCTGGTCATAAACTGGAAATGTGCTTGTTTTGCCATGTATAAGGTCTTTCCTAGGTTTTTTGGGTCAATCTTGGCATGCTTTGTATAGCCCCTTTGCATTGTAGCTTGTATGCTTCAAGTAGGTGCATGTGTAGGATGCATTGCCTCCATGATTTCAAGGGTTTGGAACCCTCTTACATGCTATTTCAGACCCTAATCCATGCTCACATGTTCATTTTTGTCATCTCTTTCATGCTTTAAGGGTGTGTCCTTTTATGCATTCAAGGGTGCCTTCTGCATGCTTGTGTGTTTAGAGCTTTTAGGATGCCGTGAGTGTGAGTTTTGGGTGTATTTTCACATGCTGAAAACCTGTTTTTGGTTGCTCGAGTCTTGCCATGATTGGTCTTGTCAAGTGTGGTTCAAAGCCTCATTACCTTGCTTCAAGCACTCTGCTATTTGCATGCTTTGTTTGGTCTTGTTTAGCTTGGTTTGGCACCATGTTTTGCATGATTTTAGAGCTTTTCATGTATGCTAATAGTCCATGTTTGTGCCTCTTAGATGTGTTTAAGAGTTGCTTAATTATGCTTAAGTGTTGGTGCCTTAACTTATACATGTGTGCATGTGTGTTTGGCCCTCTTGACTTAGCATTTTGGCCACTGATTTTAGGACTATTTGAGTTGCCTAATTCATGTATAAGACCATCCTTCCATTGATTCGCATGCTTGTCTTGTATGCTTACTTGCATGATTGCATTGTATTGTCATATTGCATACTAGTTGACATGTTTAGGACTTCATTGCATCGACATGCATGCTAAGCCTCTTGACCAAGTCATGATAGAGGTTTGAGCACCCTTGTTTGCTTGTTTGCATTGCATGCATTTGAAATCAAAGTTGCATTCTTGGTTCTTAGGGCCATCATGCATGGAAATACGCAATTGGTGGTCCGGGAATCAAGGCACATGCCCCTTTGAGTCAATAACATGATAAGGGGTGTGTATAGTGCACAAATACCTTGAATCACATTGCCATGCATGTTGTTGTCCTCTCTTTGTGGGGTTGCGTGTTCTGCAGTGTTAAGTCTTAAGCACTATTTAGTGCCGACCGGCAGTCAATTGCCAGCCGATAACTTCATCTAGTGCCGGTGGCCTCCTTCTTCAGCCGGTGGTGCTCTACCCCAGCCGGTGGTACTCCCCAGTGCCCTGAGAGGCACTCCTGGGACTTTGGCAATTTTCAGAGGAGGATAGCAGGGGAAACAGAGGCAATCCGTGCATGGCAGTGCGATTCCGAGCCAATTCCGAGCGCGCGTTGCATTTGAGCCCTCTTCCCGAGTCGTTTACTGCTTTAATTAACTTAGTTAATTTGTTAATTAATTTAGTTAATTTGTAATAATTAATTAGCTTGCGTAGTTAATTAATTTGTATTATTCTTTTGGTCCCTCCGAGCGAGGGCAAATTTGTAATAAGTGTGTGTGAGTGGGTGCATGTCTTCCAACCCCCATTTCTTTCTACCCTTTTATTTACCTGCTTATGATGGTAGATTAGGGCACATCTAAATTAGCATACCTTATGCAATGCATGCGTGCATTCATGCATTTGTTTACATACATCGCTCAAGATACATCATACAAATTGCATCGTATTTTCAATTCCAAATTGAATACGTGATAGTTGTTGCATTTCATGTGCCATGCTTAGGATAGCGAACTGTCTAGATTACATTCCGTATGCGATGCATTAGTCACTTAACATAAACTAGGTCATGCATGTTTTGCTAACTGGTTTCTTGTTTTGGCACCTGAGTACGATGTAAGTTTTATGCTTTAGCATGTCGCATGCGTGAATGTTAACATGATAGTATGCTCGCCATGACGGCTAAGTGCTTATGTGATAAACTGCTTGAATGCCTGTGGGTGGAGGTTGGATTACTTGAGTTGGGAATACTCATTGAAATCCGTGTTTTAGCCTACTCGCGAGTAGCAATTTCAAACTGTTTTCCAAACAAGACGGATATGCAATGCTTATTTCCAAATTAGGCGATCTAGTCTATACTTGTTTGCTGTGCGCACAACATAGTAATTCCAGGCTAATAACCGGAATAAGAACGCATAAAGTTTTCAAAATTGGATATCACGGTTAGTAGAGGCCGGTCTTCGGACCGGGCGAAAGGGGGTGCTCATAGCTGACCTTCCCTGATCGTACCCAAGCTCCCGAGCCAAGACCACTTTGGTGATGACGGACACGTGGCCTTTGGCACCGAGTCAGGGTTTCCTAAATTTCCCATTTTAAAAAAATATTTAGGTGGCGACTCTGTAATCTGGCAAAGCAGTCCATGTTTGGCACTACTTTTCAAAAAAATTTGTTTTTCTCAAAACGATTTGCCAGAGTTGGACTCTTTGGTTCAGATTGAGAACCGTGACACAAAAAGGAGTCCGAACTGTAGAAGAGAGGCCCAAGGGCGCGTCTACAGTTTCTGGCGACTCTGCTGGGGATTTTAGAGAGTTTGACTCGAACTTGTGATATCCTGTTTTGACTACACTGATGTGTTTCTTTGCATGGCATGTGCATTGGTGCGCCTAGGACACCGTGTTGGCCATCTGCTATTCCTGAGCGGTTTGCTGGAGGCTTGTCTTGTCAAGGCATGACCATAAGGCTCACCGGTTATGCCTCTGCCAAGATGGAAACGAAACCGGTTTTACCGGGCACCCTTTTGACCATTCGACCTAGTGCATATTCGGATCCATAGTGACCATTCCAAACTAGGACAGTTGCTTACCCCATATAGGTTGTTTGAAACATTGCGTGTGTAGTGAAACCCCGCTCGACAAAATAGGACAGGGAAACCCTACCCCAACATAGGGGTGTATTGGCTCTCATTTACTTGCTATGTGCTTTTAGAGTGTATCTCACAGGAATGCATATACTAGTTTTTAAGTCTGTATCCGCTCATGGCACCAAGATCCGTATTTTGAGAATCGATTATATCTCGGGTATCATATTGATTTGGGGCAATAATTTCGGGGAACGATGATCGAATAGAATACTGATCGTTGACTTTTGCTCGTATCCATTCCAGTGAAGTTTAGCTGAGATGCTGTCTGTTTTCTCTTTTGCTAGGTAGTCTTGGAACCATAGCTTCAGAAGGGTCTGATATACCCCGGGTACTCTAAACCTGTGTTGTTATGTGATCAGGGGATGAACCACTTGCTGTCGGTGCTCAGTTTACTTCAGATGTGATGGATGGCACGCACTATTTTGAGCATTTGTGAATGCTGTTTATCCTACCTTCTGACTTGGGTATTAAATGCGCCTTGTTGTATCGAGTCAGCCATGTTGAGTCTGTCTTGTTGTATCGAGTCACCCCTGTTGAGTCTGTCTCGTTATATCGAGTCATCCCTGTTGAGTCTGCCTCATTGTATCAAGTCAACCCTGTTAAGTCTGTCTCGTTGTATCGAGTCAGTTCTGTTTTGTTAGAGTCAGGTGATCCCGGGGGCGTTACCTCAGGCATCACCATTTTGCTTTGTGCTTGTCTTTTCATTTTGTTTTGAGTCCGTTTCTGCCTGGAGCCAGTAACACCAACAAATTTGAATGAACAACAATGATTTTCACACTCTTGTGTTTGCTTCTACCGTGTGCTAGTTGTGCCGGGATTTGAATGAAATGGCAGTGCATTCCACCTGCTCTCTTGTGCCTTGAAGTCATTGTAATGACCTAAGTTTCTCAAAACTTTTTCGAACACTGCGGTGAAAACGAAGAGGAAGGAATTCCTCGGGGTTTGCAAAACTTTGATCAACTGAGAGAAAGAGAGGCGTGCTAAGCCCTTAATGAATGAAATCATGCTTGTTAGTGTGAGTACTGAGAAGGACCCTAGCTTTGATCCAGATTGGTTCCACACCATCTTCAGCGCGAGCGATTCGTCGCCTTCTTAAAAACTTTGAAAAAAAATATTTTGCGCAGTCCTGCGAAGACTTGTGTGGAATCGCTCTTGAGATTGTGCAGCTTAGGATCGCTCTCAGCCTCAAGATTCAATCCCTTTGCCCTTGAAAAACTTTGACCTTGGGTTCAGAGTATTCAACGATCAACCATCAAGAAAGGCCTGTGTGGCCAGATTTGAAGCAACCCTCGAACAAGAGGCACCAAAGTCAGATCAAGAAGGTTAGACCTCATCAGAAGAAGCTTGCAAAGCTAGAACAGCAGTACCCTTCGAACTAGGGGCAAAAATGTCAGATGTGCTCGAAGAGTCAAAGGTGGATCTTTCTACAAATCAATACAACAGCCACTCTCCTGGATATAGAGGGCTTCAATCTCAAAACCATTTGGCATGGACTTGTTATACTTTTACCCTTTGAGAGGCTCGCTGGGCCGAAAACCCGGAAGGGCGGCCCAGGCAAAAGTTAGAGCAAAGAAAAGAATGAAGAAAAAGAAAAAGAGAAAAAAAAAATGCAAAGATACAAAAAATGCAAAAAAGAAAAGAAAAGAAAAATGCAAAAAAGAAGAAGAAAAAGGGATGAAAAAAAATATAAAAAAAAAAAGAAAAGAAAGGAAAACAAAGCTCGCAAGGTTGAAAACCTGCAACGGGCGCCTTGGCAAAAGTTAGAGCATAAAAAGGAGAGGTTAAATACCCGAGTGTACCTTCACCCCGAACTACGTAAGGCTTGATTCCCATGTTTGGGATACGTAGGCAACTTCATCCTGAAGTCCAGCCATAAACATTTCCAATTCAATTGTGGCCATGTGATGGTTTTGATCATTTTTGCCTCCTCTGTATCCGAGAGTCTGGTTGTGTTCGCTCCCGAGGATTGACATAAGTACACTGCGATGCTATCCAAACAAGGGGCAACTTTCCGTTGCCATTCAAAACGTCGCGGTGTCACTTCAAACAAGGGGCAACTTTCCGTTGCCATGCAATGTCCTTCAGACAAGGGGCAATTTTCCATTGCTTATGGATTCGAGGTTACGTATCTCAAGAGTAGGTTTCGTGCTTGTTGAGCATTGACCATTTGCAAAAAAATAGTTTTTGAGAGTTTTTACTGAGGTTGACTAATTCTCTCAAAAATTATTCCATCTTTTCCAAAAACTGGACCATTTTCTTGGACCCAAAAAAAAAGGAAAATTTTCAGTGCTCATAGCCTAACTTGCATGATTTTAAATCAAAAAGTTGAATAAGCATGTTAATCTAACTTTCATGTTGGTTAAAATTGTTTTAAAACCAAAAAAATGGTCAAAATGATGAACTAGGGGCACAGTTGAGTCAGGTGTTCTGTCTTTACTTGCCAAGAAGGGCACTCCACCTGCCAAAAGAGGGCACAACTGAAGTCAACAACAAAGGGCTAAAAGCTCTCTCATCCTCCAAGCAACGAGGTATTAAGTCAAGTGCGAACCACGGATTGGAACGGATCAAGATGTTCCACTTCCTCATCTGGACAGATCTAACCACGTCCAAACTCCCCAGCAGGGCATCATCAACCGATGTTAGCTGCGGATTTGCTACACACACAGTTGTGGCACAACCCCTCCGTGGGAAAGTTCACTGTTGTAAGCAGAAGAAGAGAATCTAGCAGAATGCTAGAGGCAAAGGCCCGCAACTTCTTGTCTACCCATCAACCACCCAGGGGAGGGATAAAAAATGAGAGATTGAAGAATAGAGAGATGTGCGTTGAGAGAAAAAGTGAGAAAAGGGCTTTTTCAGAAAACTAGAAATTGAGTGCCAAGTGATGTGAGAATCACAAATAAGAAAGGGTGGGAATAATACCCGGTGAAACAGGCTCCCTGTGCGCATTTGAGTCTTGTGTTTTGTTTTGTCTGTTTCGATTCTTGTTTTGAGTCGTTTCGAGTGTCAATAGATGTGTTTAGGTTGTTTACCTTTGTTTTTGTTTGTTGAGTCTTTTTCATGTGTTCAACAGTAGGCTCAATACCCGGTTAAGAACTCATTTCTTAATTTAAAAAAAAAAAAAGAAATCAAATCATCTTGTGCTCAGAGTGCCGTGCCATTCTCCACATTTGTGTAAAACAAATTTGTTCTTTTCGAACCGCAGGTTCACCCCGACAAGTGTGAACAAGAAACAAGGACCTATCTGAAGCCATGTGGGTTCCAGACTGCAAAGCAAAAGAAAAGAGGGAAAATCGAAGCATCTGAGAGTGTTTCACCTTCAGTGGATTCTGAGATTGTATTCCGGATGTACCTCTTCAAACCTTGTCAATATTCGAAGAATGAGCGTGCCTCTATTCCAAGTGTAAGCTTCGCTTCAAGTCAGAATGGCAATTAAAGCAGCAACAGATATTATCTCTCTCTAATATGAACAGGGTGTGCTCGTTCTTGACATGAATCGTGACCCCTCCAAGAGGTAAATCGGAGGTTGCGTGTGGAGTTTGGTCTCCTTAAGGCTTGCAATCCCTTATTCGCATTTTGTTTCAAACATGCATTGTGATGCACGTTCCAGCATTGTTATGCACCTTTTCACTTGCATTGTTATGCCGGCATTGTTATGCTCATTCGTTGCATTGATATGCACATCTATCTCGCATTGTTATGCACCTTTTTCACTTGCATTGTTATGCACACTCTACCTGCATTGTTATGCACCTTTTTCACTTGCATTGTCATGCACATCCACTGGCATTGTTATGCTCATTCGTTGCATTGATATGCACATCTATCTAGCATTATTATGCTCATTCGTTGCATTGATATGCACCTTTTTCACTTGCATTGTTATGCACATCTACCTACATGGTTAAGCACCTTTTCACTTACATTGTTGATCTTTTCCTCTCTTGCATGTGATATGCTAAGAGGTCTTACTTTCTTCTCTTGCATGTGATACGCTGAGAAATCTACCTTTTCCTCTCTTGCGTGTGATACGCTGAGAGATGATCTTTTCCTCTCTTGCATGTGATATGCTAAGAGGTCTTACTTTCTTCTCTTGCGTGTGATACGCTGAGAAATCTACCTTTTCCTCTATTGCGTGTGATCTGTTTGAGAGATGATCTTTCCTCTCTTGCATGTGATATGCTAAGAGGTCTTACTTTCTTCTCTTGCGTGTGATACGCTGAGAAATCTACCTTTTCCTCTCTTGCGTGTGATACGCTGAGAGATGATCTTTTCCTCTCTTGCATGTGATATGCTAAGAGGTCTTACTTTCTTCTCTTGCGTGTGATACGCTGAGAAATCTACCTTTTCCTCTCTTGCGTGTGATACGCTGAGAGATGATCTTTTCCTCTCTTGCATGTGATATGCTAAGAGGTCTTACTTTCTTCTCTTGCGTGTGATACGCTGAGAAATCTACCTTTTCCTCTCTTGCGTGTGATACGCTGAGAGATGATCTTTTCCTCTCTTGCATGTGATATGCTAAGAGGTCTTACTTTCTTCTCTTGCGTGTGATACGCTGAGAAATCTACCTTTTCCTCTCTTGCGTGTGGTATGCAGGGAGATGATCTTTGACTCTCTTGCATGTGATATGCTAAGAGGTCTTACTTTATCCTCTTGCGTGTGTGATACGGTGAGAAATCTACCTTTTCCTCTCTTGCGTGTGATACGCTGAGAGATGATCTTCTCCTCTCTTGCATGTGATATGCTGAGAGGTTTACTTTCTTCTCTTGCGTGTGATACGCTGAGAAAGTTACCTTTCCTCTCTTGCGTGTGATACGCTGAAAGGTTCACCTTCTTCCCCTCGTGTGTGTGATACGCAGAGAGATGTTATGTGTGAGACTCCGGGTACTCTCGGTAGTCACTTTTAGCCTTCTCTAGGTGAGACGCCGTGAGAATTGCATAATTTTCTTACATCCTTTCTGCATGAGATGTAGGTTGGTTCACGTTTACTTGCTTGCATAGCATTCGCTTAAAATGTTGCATTTATTTTGCATAATTGCTTCATCACAGCATCCTTTGCATGATCATAAGTTATGCACTTGCATTGTGCATCATTTTGCATCTTGCCCCTGAACTACGCTGGTTTGATTCCTTGCAAAGGGATACATAAGCAGCCTGCGGGCACAACCATTTACTTATCTATGTTTTGTTTGTTTGTCCAAGTCTTCGGCCCTGTCAAAAATGGGTCGTCACAGGGCTTTGACATTCACTCCCGTCATTGTTATGACTTTCGAGTTCTGTCAAAGAGGGGCAACTGTAGACACCCCATTTTTGACCGCCCTCAAGACTTGGGCATTACTGATGGTTTGCTCGGTGTTGAGAGATGTGCAGGGCACAGGTTCAGTTTCTTCGGTAAGAAGAGAGGAAAATCTTCCCAAACACTTCATTTAAGGGTTTGGAGTTGAAGAAAAGAGGAGAGGAGGGGAGAAAATAGGTTTGAGAAGAAGTTCGCCATGAATCCGGGTAGGAGAGAATCGAGCAGCCCTCGCTGAATCGGGCTTACTCAATTGCATACTTGGAGTTAAGCTATGAGGCCACCATCGTTGGAAAGAAGACTTCCGGGGCTTCACTTTGTACTCAAGAATCTCCCAAAGCCAAGTCCGGGTGGAGGAGATATGTTGGGTTGAAGCAGGGGATCATCCCGGTTGGATCGAGTCTGCGCGACTTCACGGAAAAGGGCATAACTTTTTGCATAGGAGGAATTTTGATGCAAGGTTTGCGCCATTGGAAAGCTAACTTCCGGGGCTTCGATTTCAATACCCACCGGACATGTTTTGACCAAGGAATCATCCATCGGCACTCTATTTAGCCGACCGGCAGAAAAGAGTGCCGACCGGCACTTTATTTTGGACAATGATCGAATCTTCTGGCCGGTTTGAACCCTTTGCACCCCCCAAGCTTGGTGCATGCCAGCTGGGATGCACAGAACTCGACCCACGTGCATACATGTGCCCATTTTGCACCCTTTAACCACCTTTGGCCTCCTTCTTTGCACCCTTTGCTCAAGGCTTCTTGGGGAAGCCTTGACCCCTTGTCTTGGCTTCCTCAAGAAGCCTTACCAGCTGTCCAAACTTCTAGAGTAAGCCTTGGCCCCCCTTGACCCTTTTTGAATGACTTAGCCACTAAGTCTTGGCTTGACTTTGCTTATATAAGGAGGCCCTCTCCTCCTTTGATGAGGGTTGGAGACTTTGGAACAAAAAACCAGATAAATATATGTATATCTGATATATACATATACATTCCTCCATCTCTCAGTATATCTCTCTCATTCCACCTCCAAACACCCTTGATCTTGGGCTATTTCTTCACCACCACCTAGCACCACCACCACCACTCTATTTCCAGTGCATTGGAGGTCATTTGCAGAGGCTAGGAGTTCATTTTCTTGGATCAAAACCTGCTGGTTCACTGGTCTTCAAGGGTAAGTGTCTATTTTCCTCAAACTAGCATTTTCTTGGTTCATATCTAAGCCATAGTTGCATGTATTTTTGAGCTTCGATGTAAACTACAAAGTTTCTTGTTTTGAGCCCTTCTTCAACATTGAAGAAGGGCTAAACCTTGTTTGGGACCCCCATGTATGACTTGCTTCAATACCCTCTTGGGTCCTTATTTTGTTGCATGTTTCTTTAGCCTACCATGCTTCCATTTTTGGGCCTTCGACAGGCCTGAAAAGTGGCTTATTTTTTCCCCCTCTACATGTCTCATGAAGGGTATTTGGCTGTTTGATGATAGCATCTAGCACCTATCTCTTTACCCCCTTGTATGCCATGATTCTTGCATAGTATATTTGGCTGGCGTATAATCTGTTGTTGAGCATGTAATAAACTGTAAGTAGGCTTATTTTGAGCCCTTCTTCAACATTGAAGAAGGGCTCAACCCTGTTTGGGACCCCTATCTTGCACTTGTTTCATAATCTCTTCTATTTACCGTAATTTTGCATGCTTTGTTAGCCTATCTTGCTTCTATTTTGGTGGCTGGTCATAAACTGGAAATGTGCTTGTTTTTCCATGTATAAGGTCTTTCCTAGGTTGTTTGGGTCAGTCTTGGCATGCTTTGTATAGCCCCTTTGCATTGTAGCTTGTATGCTTCAAGTAGGTGCATGTGTATGATGCATTGCCTCCATGATTTCAAGGGTTTGGAACCCTCTTACATGCTATTTCAGATTCTAATCCATGCTCACATGTTCATTTTTGTCATCTCTTTCATGCTTTAAGGGTGTGTCCTTTTATGCATTCAAGGGTGCCTTCTGCATGCTTGTGTGTTTAGAGCTTTTAGGATGCCGTGAGTGTGAGTTTTGGGTGTATTTTCACATGCTGAAAACCTGTTTTTGGTTGCTCGAGTCTTGCCATGATTGGTCTTGTCAAGTGTGGTTCAAAGCCTCATTACCTTGCTTCAAGCACTCGGGCTATTTGCATGCTTTGTTTGGTCTTGTTTAGCTTGGTTTGGCACCATGTTTTGCATGATTTTCAGAGCTTTTCATGTATGCTAATAGTCCATGTTTGTGCCTCTTAGATGTGTTTAAGAGTTGCTTAATTATGCTTAAGTGTTGGTGCCTTAACTTATACATGTGTGCATGTGTGTTTGGCCCTCTTGACTTAGCATTTTGGCCACTGATTTTAGGACTATTTGAGTTGCCTAATTCATGTATAAGACCATCCTTCCATTGATTCGCATGCTTGTCTTGTATGCTTACTTGCATGATTGCATTGTATTGTCATATTGCATACTAGTTGACATGTTTAGGACTTCATTGCATCGACATGCATGCTAAGCCTTTTGACCAAGTCATGATAGAGGTTTGAGCACCCTTGTTTGCTTGTTTGAATTGCATGCATTTGAAATCAAAGTTGCATTCTTGGTTCTTAGGGCCATCATGCATGGAAATGCACGATTGGTGGTTCGGGAATCAAGGCACATGCCCCTTTGAGTCAATAACATGATAAGGGGTGTGTATAGTGCATAAATACCTTGAATCACATTGCCATGCATGTTGTTGTCCTCTCTTCTTTGTGGGTTGCGAGTTCTCAGAGTGTTAAGTGCCGGCACTATTTAGTGCCGACCGTGATCAATTGCCACCGATAACTTCATCTAGTGCGGTGGCCTCCTTCTTCACCGGTGGTGCTCTACCCCGGTGGTGGTACTCCCCAAAGGTCTCCGAGAGGCACTCGGGACTTTGGCAATTTTGAGAGGAGGATAGCAGGGAAACAGAGGCAATCCGTGCATGGCAAGGCGATTCCGAGCCAATTCAAGCGCTTGCATTTGAGCCCTCTTCCCGAAGCATCGCTTTTAATTAATTTAGTTAATTTGTTAATTAATTTAGTTAATTTGTAATAATTAATTAGCTTGCGTAGTTAATTAATTTGTATTATTCTTTTGGTCCCTCCGAGCGAGGGCAAATTTGTAATAAGTGTGTGTGAGTGGGTGCATGTCTGCCAACCCCCATTTCTTTTTACCCTTTTATTTACCTGCTTATGATGGTAGATTAGGGCACATCTAAATTAGCATACCTTATGCAATGCATGCGTGCATTCATGCATTTGTTTACATACATCGGGCTCGGTACATCATACAAACTGCATCGTACTTTCAATTCCAAATTGAATATGTGATAGTTGTTGCATTTCATGTGCCATGCTTAGGATAGCCGAACCTGTCTAGATTACATTCCGTATGCGATGCATTAGTCACTTAACATAAACTAGGTCATGCATGTTTTGCTAACTGGTTTCTTGTTTTGGCACGGAGTACGATGTAAGTTTTATGCTTTAGCATGTCGCATGCGTGTGAATGTTAACATGACAGTATGCCTGCCATGCGGCTAAGTGCTTATGTGATAAACTGCTTGAATGCCTGTGGGTGGAGGTTGGATTACTTGAGTTGGGAATACTCATTGAAATCCGTGTTAGCCTACTTAAGTAGCAATTTCAAACTGCTTTTCCAAACAAGACGGATATGCAATGCTTATTTCCAAATTAGGCGATCTAGTCTATACTTGTTTCTTGTCAGGCGACAACATAGTAATTCCAGGCTAATAACTTAATAAGAACGCATAAAGTTTTCAAAATTGGATATCACGGTTAGTAGAGGCGGTCTTGGACCGGCGAAAGGGGGTGCTCATAGTCGACCTTCCCTGATCGTACCCAAGCTCCCGAGCCAAGACCACTTTGGTGATGACGGACACGTGGCCTTTGGCACCGAGTCAGGGTTTCCTAAATTTCCCATTTTAAAAAAAATATTTAGGTGGCGACTCTGTAATCTGGCAAAGCAGTCCATGTTTGGCACTACTTTTCAAAAAAATCTGTTTTTCTCAAAACGATTTGCCAGACTTGGACTCTTTGGTTCAGATTGAGAACCGTGACACAAAAAGGAGTCCGAACTGTAGAAGAGAGGCCCAAGTGCGCGTCTACAGATGCGCACTTCTACTTCGGCAGCTAATGGAAGCAAAGGCTATCCCTCGAAGCTCGCACTAACAGAAGCGAGATCCGTTCTTCGAAAGTCTGAGGCGGAGAACACACTCTACTTTAGCAAGAAAGATCCTTGAGGCTCGCATTGATGAAAGCGAGGTCTGTTCTTCGAAAGTCTGAGTGGGAGCACACACTCTACTTCAACAAGAAAGATCCTCAAAGCTCACGCTGATGGAAATAAGTGCTGTTCTTCGGAAGTTTGAATGAAAGCAAGAGATGTCTCTCGGAAGTCTAAATGTATGTATACTCTCTTCTTCAGTAATCAATGGAAGCAAAGGTTGTTCCTCGAAAGTCCGAGTAGGAGTATACTCTACTTCAACAAGAAAGATCCTTGAAGCTTGAACTGACAGAAGTAAGGGCTATTCTTGGAAGTTGAAGTGGGAACACACACTCGCTTCAACAAGAAAGACCCTCGAAGCTTACATTGATGGAAGTAAGGGCTATTCTTCGGAAGTCCGAGTGGGAGCACACACTCTACTTCAGCAAGAAAGACCCTCAAAGCTTGCATTGATGGAAGCCATGGCTGCTCTTCGGAGGTCCGAGTGGAAGTACACTTCTACTGTGTCAAGAAAACTCCCTTCAGGTTGGTAACTGAGTCTACTATTCCTCTTTCTTCTTTGAGGGGCAACAAAAATTGAAAACTGTTTCAAGCAACATAACACAATGAAGATATACAATGTAGAGAAAATAACTTCTAATGGAGATACATAATATGGAGGAAATAAATTTCTTCATGACATAAGAAAGATAGAACTTCTTGGACAATGCAGTAAATGCAAACTGTAAATGTCATAGATAGACTTCTTCTGTGGAATGTTGACATTTGCCCCTAGAGTTGCGAAGTCATTTGGAAAGCTTTCACCAGTTGCTCGGGTTGTGTCCATCATACACCATCATAGCCATGTCTTCTAAGATATCCTGGGGCTTCTGTTCTCTGAACTCTATCTCATGTGCTTCGACTTTCTTTCTAAAGATCTTCTTGAGCATCCGGCACTTTTCTATAGGATGCCCTAGTGATTGGTGGAAAACACAATAATTAGGGCCCTCATGGTCCTTCTTCGGCAAAAGCTCTTCGATACGAGGCAACTTCAGTTCCCCATTTGCCACCCATTCTTTAACTAAGGCCTTCACCTCCTCAACACTACACGGAAAAGGAGTGTCATCTTCGCAGTATGTCCTCTTCTGACCTCTGAATTCCTCCCCCTGCGACTTTCGGGTAGAAGACATGGAAGCCGCAGTGACAGAAGATCCTCGGGATGACTTGAAGCTAGTTTTATAACTAGTCTCGAACCCGATCTCCTGAGATTGAGGTATGTTGATGTTCCGAGATGCTTCAATTAGTGCCGAGAAGGTGGGTAGCTTGTGATTAACAAGAAGCATCTTGTACCCATTCAATGCCCCTTCAACACAGATTTGGACCAAGTAGCTTTCCTCCACAGCCTCATGACAGTCCACGACTTTGTCTTGGAACCTCTTCACATATTCGAGAATATCTTCACTCTCTCGTTGCTTTTCCTTACACAGGGTAAGTGTGGTCACTTTCTCGGCCACTTGAAAGAATTTGGAGTGGAATTTGTTAACCATTTCCTCCCAACTTCAGACAGAATTTGGGGCCAAATTAACGTACCAACTATATGCTCGGTCGGTGAGGGACTTGGAGAATTCTCTCAACCGGAGGAAGTGGTTTGAACCATGAATACCCAGAGTCTCGATGAACCGCACAACATGTTCTCAAGCATTTCCTTGTTTGCCATCGAATTTGATGAACTTCGGCACTATGTACCCCTCCGGGTATGGATAACTCAACATCTCGATAGGGTACGGTGGCTTAACATCCGGATCAGGCAAAGAGGGTAAAGTCCTCTTGCCCCGTTCGAGATCGAACATGGCTTGCACATCGGCGAGAATGAGAAATTGTTGAGGGAGAGAACTTGATGGTGGTGTTCCCAGAACCTGACTTGTAGACCCGAAGACTGAGCTTGGAGCGACTTGGCCATTTTGATGCTGCGAGTTCATCATTGGTGAGGACATTTGAGGATACTGGCCATCAGCGCCTATAGACAACCCAGTTGGTGATGAGACGTTGCATTGGGTCCCATAAATTCCATTGCACGCCACGGCTATATTGGGTTGGACTTGAAAACTTGGCGTCGGAGCCAGAGGAGACCCACTCTGTACATGAGTAGAATTTACAATCGGTGGAACAAAATTAGGCATGGATGGAGCACCATTTTGTAGAGAAATTTCTGTAGGCCTTCTTTGAACTTCCAAAGCTGTTGGAACACCATTCATTATGCCGGAAACTCCTCCAACCACCGCTAGACCATGGATCAATCCTCCAGGTGCGTGATTTTGCGCTCCGTGGGCCGCAGGTTGGCCATGACTTGTTCCTCTTAGCACTTGATTTCGCACACCATTTTGTACAACTTTAGGGAAAATTCGGGGTGGATCTTGATGGTTTTGGCCATTCCCAACATCACCATGAAGTTGTTGATGCTTACCGGTGCTGATTTGACCTCCATTTGTTGCTAGTGGGGCGAAATTCGAACCCGTCACCAACATGGTGTGGGTGAGATTTTGAAGGGTCGTGAGAATCTCTTGTTGAGTGTGTTGGAGTTCTTGAATGGCTTCAAGGATGAGAGGTGAGTCTTGAACTTGAGTCCTTTCATCACCACCATTGGAAGAGCCTTGTTGATGAGTCTCATTATCTGCCATTTTTGTCAGAGTTGTGTGGTTTCCAGATCTCATTGAGACCATTAACCAATCCGCCTCCCCAGTGAAGTCGCCAAATGTATGAGGGGGTTCAAGAAAGTAGTTAGAAAATTCGAAGATCTTCGAAGATCCTTGAAGAACAACTTCGAATTCTCTAAAAGATTATGAGAGGCTTAGATTCTTCAATAGTCTTAACTCAAGAACACAAAAGTAAAGGAGATGATGGAGATAAGAGATTGGGTGAAGAAGAAGGCAAAATGGCTAGAGAGAGAATAATGGCAAGGCTCTCCCATGGATCTCCCACTTTCACTCTCAAGGTTGATAATGGAGAAGGGAAATTAGTTCTTTCCCAAGAGTTAAATCTCCAAAATCCATCCCTTGTAAAGCTATGAGTGGGTGCTAGGCACCTCATGATGTAGGATGGAGCCCTTATGCAAGGCACATGGGGAATATTCTCTCTAACCACCTTGTCCGAGGAGGTGACCTCTCCGAGGATGAGAAAAACCCCGAAGAGGAGATCAACCCCTCGGCGAACCCTTCTTCTTAGCCACACCTAACCAATGATACCCAATCATCCCAAAGGGTCAGGGGTAGTCCCAGAGGACGTCCTGCCGCATAAGTGTAACAACCCGACCCTCGTATATGTGTTATGGTACATTTTTGGTACAGTTTTAGTTCCTTGATATGTACAATTATATGCTTATGGTGCCATGTTATGAAAGACTATCTGTTGAACAAGTAATGTATCTGCTCCATTAGAACGTTCGGATCCTAAGTTGGAGGCCTTAATGGCTTAATTAACTGAAATTGATTATATATCTGTGTTCAGCTTAATTTTCTGGTAATATTAAGCGT
Organism: Camellia lanceoleosa; assembly: GCA_025200525.1. Classification (NCBI taxonomy): domain Eukaryota; kingdom Viridiplantae; phylum Streptophyta; class Magnoliopsida; order Ericales; family Theaceae; genus Camellia; species Camellia lanceoleosa. The sequence continues at coordinate 1,455,628 of JANUSC010000028.1, read as the reverse complement.
GTTTACAAAATTTCAATTTCGGAATGATAAAGCGATTCGTTTTCGTCTTATATGCTCTTTGCTATTCTATATATATATCTCTAAGTCTTGTGTGGTCTTGAGGAAAAACGTGGGTTCTTTCCTTGGAGAGACATAAGAGAGAATTGAGAAGAAGAATTAGGGGAGAAGAAATCCAACAAGGAGCTTGGAAATTGTTAGAGTTGTTGTGGATTCTAACTCAAGGTAAGATCAAGCCCCTCTTGTATGGCAACTTAGAGCTTGTAATGGATGTTTATGGAGGATTCATGTTTGTCTTATGCTTGATTATGAGGATTTCTCATTCATTAGTTGTTTTGAAACTAATTTAAGTGTTGTATTGAATTTCTACTTCAATCTTTAACTAGAATCATCATTTCATGGAATTATGTTATGTTAATATTATGTTATGTTTCAAGAGCTTGAATCCAAACCCACAAATGGAATAGAGAGAGAGAGAGGTGGCTTGTTTAAGCTTCTCATTTATTGAATTAACTAAGAATCCATGTTATGTTGATGAATATTGCATTAATTTAAGCTTGAATTGCATGAAAATGGCAAGGAAATGGAGTAGGGTTTCGGATTGGGGAAGAAATTTGAGGATTCGCTTGCTCGCTCGGCGGAGAGAAAGGCCCGCTCGAGGAAAAACCACCTTCCAGCTTTTGTGCAATTTTGATCCGCTCGGCGCCAAAGTGGCGCTTCGGCGGTAGGTCATTCGAGAAATGAAGTGCTTGCTCGGTTTTACGTGCTTGATCCTCTGGTACTTGTAGAATCTTTTCCTAATGATTTTAAGGTGGTTATAATCTCATATAAAGTGTAATGACTCAGGGAATGGTGTCTCCATAATTCATGAAAGAAAAAGAACTAATGTATAAGTTATGATTGTGTGCAGGACACACTCCAGGAGGAACTAGCACATCATCCCAACACTGTGAGTAGTAGTACTTTTTACTACAGATAATGAATGCTTTTAGCATTTTATTCTATGATACTACGGATTTATGAATGTATGAAATGATGAAAAGAACGACAATACGATCATATGGCGTGAAACAAAGTGTCAGTCGGAACTAAGTGCTACAGTGAGCCACCTCTAGGATCCGTCTTGAAGTAAGGCACGGAACTAAGTGCTTCTGATGTGAGCCACCTCTAGAATCCGTCTGAGCCACCTCTTGAATTCAACCAAAGGGCGTTGTGCCACATGAACCAAGGGCCGTTGTGCCACATGAACCAAAGGGCCATTGTGCCACATGAATTAAAGGGCCGTTGAGCCACATGAACCAAGGGCTTTTAGCCACCATGTTTATGTTACAAGTTTGGGCCTAAGGCCATTGTATATTTATCTGATCGAGAATCGACTAACCTTATGAACTTTGCATCTATATATACAATGATGAGTTACGTTTAAGTTAAGTATGGTTTCAATTATGTATTACTATTCATGAGCTTGGCTCACTTTCGATTATATGCATTTACGTAGGTAACCAATCGGTGGTGACCCTAGTCACGGGCCGATTCCCTTTTGTTAGCCTACATGTCCGGGCACTACACCGGCCAATTATTGGTTAAGTTTAGTGAAGTTGGCTTGTTTGAGTGCCATCTATGATTGGTGTATATGACTTTCATATTTTTGATTATGCCCAATGTCGAGTGGGTCGTGCATGTATGTTTGTATATTAGCGCCACCGGGAATATTAGTTTTGTTTCTATCATCTATAATCATATTTCTATTTGGTATGTAGCCTATGGTTATGTTAATGCATGAGTTGTTGGAGATCTGGCATGTTAGAATTAGCTCAATGGAATTGTTTGATCTGTATTTTTTGTAATGTATTTTGCTTCGTCGGGCCCCATACGACGTATATACGGGGTTTTTATCCGTTTTACGTATGGGTCATGCCGAACTTTTGAGGCGGGTTAGGCGTGACAAGTGGTATCGAGCACGAGTTGCTATCTCACACACGGCTCCATTGAGCATAGGGTGTCTAGAAAAGCTTTAGGCATGCATGACATCCTACAAGTACATGAAAGCTCGATGGCAGCGTCAAGTGCACTCTATTAATACTAAAAATGTTAACTTATAACTATGTAATATATAAATGATTTGTATGTAGGATCATGGTAAGAACAAGGGCAGAAGAGCAGGAAGCGGCTACTGCAGCCCGTTTGGACAGGATGGAGAGAATGATTATGGAAATGGCGGAGACCTTGCAACAATGACAACAAAGACCACCACCACCGGCACCTCCACCGGGGCGACCGCCACCACCACCGGCACCACCACCGGCGGGCAAGCACCACCACCACCGCCACGGTACCACCGGTGGTACCAGATTTTCATCTTGAGGACGGACCATTACCCTTATAAAGGAGTTTAAGAAGATGAAGCCGCCACCTTTTAAAGGGGGCATAGAACCAATGAAAGCAGAAGCTTGGGTGTTGGGAATTGAGAAGTTATTCGAAGTTTTCCCTTGTACAGAAGCTCAAAAAGTGCAATTGGCTGCCTTCACCTTAGAGGACGAGGCGCGGAGGTGGTGGATGCTTACCAGAACCATCCATCCGGGGATAACATGGGACAGATTTTTGGAGCTGTTTTATGATAAGTATTTTCCCCAAAGTATGCGGGATAAAAAGGTGACCGAATTCGAAACTCTTAGACAAGGGAATAAGACCGTTGCAGAATATGAAGCTCAGTTTGCAGAATTAGCTCGGTTCGCCCCTCACATGGTGGACACGGATTATAAAAAGGCACGAAAGTTTGAAGGGGGATTACGAAGTGCAATCCTGGATCGAGTCAATCTGTTGAAGCTACCCACTTACGTGGACGTGTTGGAAAGGGCTGTAATAGCTGAGGGAAACCTAGCTACTCAGAATCGGATTTCCGAATGGAAGGGAAAAAGGCAGAATAACCAATGGTCAAAGGGTCAACCACTCCACGAACAAAAAGCAATTCGGGAACTTCAAGCTGTGTCTACCGTAGTCGAGAATCGGTTCCCAATTGTCGGCTGTGGGAAGAAGCATCGTGGGGTGTGTTCTGAAAGTTTGGAGCTGTTATTATCAGTGTGGGAAAGTGGGTCATTTGATAAGGGACTGCCCTCAGAGGAATCAAGGAAATAGTGACAGAACTGTGAACAGTTCAGCGGGGTCTACACTAACCGCCAACACCAAGTCGGTTGCCAAACCTACGAACAATAAAGATACTATGTAACAAGGCGGTGTTTGCATTGGTTAGGAGATGTACAACCGACAGCGGTTGTATCGGTAGGTACATTCTTGTTCATGGGCATTTAGCTCATGTATTATTTGATTCAGCTCTACTCATTCTTTTGTGTCAAAAGTATTTGCAAAAATTTAAATAAACTGAGGAAAAAGCTTACACGTTATGTGTATCTTCACCTTTGGGAGACCCTTTGAGTTGTACTTCCATTTATCTTGCTTGTGAACTTCAACTTGGGGATGTCAGAGTATATGCCGATCTGTTACCTCTTGATATGGCCTATTTCGATATTATTGCAGGAATGGATTGGTTAGGTGAATATGGTGCGACTATAGATTGTTCGACTAAACAAATCAGATTTTACCCTCGGGACAATCGAGTCTACCTATCGAGGGAGTAACTTCTCCACATTATTTAATTTCAGCAGAGCTTCTAAGTTACTTCAGAAAGGGTGTCAGGGGTATTTGTGCAGTATTTTGGAAGGGCAAGTGGTTCATGGGGACATTGGCATAATTCGGTTGTTCGAGAGTTTCGGATGTTTTCAGAAGAATTACCAGGGCAGTTAATAGATCGAGAAATTGAGTTTACAATTGAAGTAGCGCCAGGAACTCAACCCATTTCTAAGACTCCGTACAGAATGTCAACCGCTGAAATGAAGGAATTAAAGGTTCAATTACAAGATTTACTTGATAAGAGATTCATCCGACCGAGTGTGTCGCCTTGGGAGCACCGATCTTGTTTGTGAAAAAGAAGGATGGGACACTCAGGCTTTGTGTTGATTCTGAGAATTGAATAAGGTAACAATCAAGAATAAGTACCCTTGCAGCGGATCGGCGATTTGTTTGACCCGATTCTGAGGGCGCAGATCTTTTCGAAGATTGATTTAAGGTCGAGTTATCACCAATTGAAAGTCAAAGTGATGATGTTGAAAGCGGCGTTTGAACCCGATATGGTCATTACAATTTCTGGTTATGCCCTTTGGAGTTACTAACGCACGGCGACATTCATGGATTTGATGAATCGGCGTATTTAAGTCTTATTTGGATGAGTTTATTGTGGTATTCATCGGCGACATCATATTTACTCCAAGGCTGTGGAGGCCCATGAGAGTCATCTTCGTACAATTCTTCAAACACTCAGGAGAAAAGCGTATGCAAAATGAAGAAATGTGAATTTTGGCTACAAGAGGTAGCATTTTTGGGGCATGTAATAACAAAGGAAGGGATATCTGTTGATCCACACAAAATTGAGGCGATTGTGAATTGGCGGCTCCTACCAATGTGGTGAGTGCGTAGTTTCTTGGGACTAGCCGGTTATTATAGGAGGTTTGTTCAAGGCTTTTCCAAAATTGCTATACCGCTCACACAGCTGACTCAAAAGGGAGTGGCGTTTGAATGGTCAGAACAGCGGGAATCTGCTTTTCAGGAATTGAAGACAAAATTGACTACTGCACCAGTTCTTACATTACCGTCTGGTACCGAAGGGTTTGTGATCTACAGTGATGCATCTCATAAGGGGTTGGGTTGCGTGCTCATGCAGAAAGGAAAAGTTATCGCTTATGCTTCACGTCAGCTCAAACCCCATGAAAGGAATTATCCTACGCATGATTTAGAGCTAGCCGCAGTAATTTTTGCTTTGAGGATCTGGCGACATTATTTGTATGGCACCACTTGTGAAGTTTACACCGACCATAAAAGTCTCAAGTATCTCTTCTGTGAAGGAGTTGAATATCTGACGGCAATGACGGTGGTTGGAACTTATTAAGGATTATGATTTTTGATTCTTTATCACCCGGGTAAGGCCAACACAGTTCCAGACGCGCTTAGTCGAAAGAATATGGGAGAATTGGCATATGTGGTTACGGAACAAAAGAAGTTGGTGGTTGAATTAGAAAGAATGGAGGTAGATCTTGTAGTACATAAACAGGAGGCCGTGGTGGCAGCTTTGATGGCTCAACCAACGTTATTGGAGGAGATCAAGTTACAACAAGTGGAAGATGAAACTTTAAAGAAGATATGTGATGAGCTCGAAACCAAACCGAAACCGGGATTCAGTTTGACGGATTCAGTGCTTAAATTTCAAAACCGAATATGCGTCCCCAATGTAGTGGAACTCAAACGGAAATTAATGGAGGAAGCACATGCTTCAAGATTTTCACGACATCCGGGGAGTACCAAAATGTACCAAGATTTGAAGAAAAATTTTTGGTGGCCAAATATGAAAAAGGAGATTGCGGAATTTGTCTCTAAGTGTTTACACTGTCAACAAGTGAAGGTGGAACATCAAAGACCAGCGGGATTGTTACAACCCCTTTCAATTCCAGAATGGAAGTGGGAACATCTAACCATGGATTTTGTTGTGGGATTACCACGAACTCCTCGGGGTATGAATTCCATATGGGTCATTGTAGACCGATTGACTAAGTCCGCTCACTTTCTACCAGTGAAGACTCAGTTTAATGCAGATAAACTGGCGGTACTTTATATGAATGAGATAGTAAGGCTTCATGGTGTACCAGTCTCCATTGTATCAGATAGAGATCCAAAGTTTGTTTCAAGATTCTGGCAAAGTCTACAAGAAGCGATGGAGTGCAATTAAAGTTGACCTGACTTTTCACCCTCGGTGATGGTCAATCAGAGGACAATTCAAACTTTGGAGGATATGCTCGGATGCTGTGTGTTGGATTTGCAAGGAAGTTGGGAAACCCATCTACCGTTGGTCGAATTGGCATACAACAATAGTTACCATTCAAGGCGTGGAATGACACCCTATGAGGCTCTATATGGTAGACCGTGTCGTTCTCCTGTATGTTGGGCCGAAGTTGGGGATAGGTCCTTGATAGGGCCGAAATTGTACAATTGACAGCGGAAAAGGTCAAGGTGATTCAAGAAAGATTGAGAGCGCCCAAAGTAGGCAAAAGAGCTATCACGGATAATCGGCGAAGAGATTTGGAGTTAGTAGGTAACCATGTTTTTGTGAAAGTTACCGATTAAGGGACACCCAAGATTTGGGAAAAGAGGTAAGTTAGCACCGGTTTGTTGGTCCCTTTCAAGTTACGGAAAGAGTAGGTCCGGTAGCTTACGGGTTGCTCTACCGCCAAGTATGAGCCAAATACATAACGTGTTTCATGTCTCAATGCTTGAGGATACCTTCGAGATCCGTCTCATGTTATAGACTATCACCAAATTGTGTTGGATGACAAGTTAACTTATGAGGCGAAACCAATTAGCATTCTAGACCGACAAGTGAAAGCGATTCTGAAATCGAGATATTGCAATGGTAAAAGTTGAGTGGCAAGAGCATTATGGAACCGGCGCAACTTGGGAAAAGGAAGGGAGATGCAAGATCAATATCCGTATCTATTTCTACTCTAAGGTAAAACAAGTTTGAGGGACCAAACTTATTTAAGGGGGGAAGAGTGTAACAACCCGACCCTCGTATATGTGTTATGGTATATTTTTGGTACATTTTTAGTTCCTTAATATGTACAAATATATGTTTATGATGCCATGTTATGAAAGACTATCTGTTGAACAAGTAATGTATCTGTTCCATTAGAACGTTAGGATCCTAAGTTGGAGGCCTTAATGGCAATTAAGCGAAATTGATTATATATACGTGTTGACATAATTTTCTGGTAATATTAAGCGTGTTTACAAAATTTCAATTTCGGAATGATAAAGCGATTCGTTTTCGTCTTATATGCTCTTTGCTATTCTATATATATATCTCTAAATCTTGTGTGGTCTTGAGGAAAAACGTGGGTTCTTTCCTTGGAGAGACATAAGAGAGAATTGAGAAGAAGAATTAGGGGAGAAGAAATCCAACAAGGAGCTTGGAAATTGTTAGAGTTGTTGTGGATTCTAACTCAAGGTAAGATCAAGCCCTCTTGTATGGCAACTTAGAGCTTGTAATGGATGTTTATGGAGGATTCATGTTTGTCTTATGCTTGATTATGAGGATTTCTCATTCATTCGTTGTTTTGAAACTAATTTAAGTGTTGTATTGAATTTATACTTCAATCTTTAACTAGGATCATCATTTCATGGAATTATGTTATGTTAATATTATGTTATGTTTCAAGAGCTTGAATCCAAACCCACAAATGGAATAGAGAGAGAGATGGCTTGTTTAAGCTTCTCATTTATTGAATTAACTAAGAATCCATGTTATGTTGATGAATATTGCATTAATTTAAGCTTGAATTGAAAGAAAGTGGCATAGAAATGGAGTAGGGTTCTGGATTGGGGAAGATCAGAATTCGAGGATTCGCTTGCTCCGCTCGAGCGGAGAAAGGCCCTTCGGCGGGAAAAACCACCTTCAGCAGTTTTGTGAAATTTTCAGTCCGCTCGAGCGGCCAAAGTGGCGCTCGGGCGGGTAGGTCATTTTTTCAGGGAAATGAAGTGCTTGCTCGGTTTTACGTGCTTGATCCTCTGGTACTTGTAGAATCTTCTCCTAATGATTTTAAGGTGGTTATAATGTTATGTAAAGTGTAATGATTAGGATAATGGTGTCTCCATAAATTATGAAAGAAAAAGAACTAATGTATAAGTTATGATTGTGTGCGGGACACACTCCGGTGGAACTAGCACATCATCCCAACAACTTGTGAGTAGTAGTACTCTTCACTAGATAATGAATGCTTTTAGCATTTTATTCTATGATACTACGGTATTTATGAATGTATGAAATGATGAAAAGAACGACAATACGATCATATGACGTGAAACAAAGTCTTTGTCGGAACTAAGTGCTACAAGTGAGCCACCTCTAGGATCCGTGCAGTAAGGCACGGAACTAAGTGCTACTGATGTGAGCCACCTCTAGAATCCGTCTGAGCCACCTCTTGAATTCAACCAAAGACGTTGTGCCACATGAACCAAGGCCGTTGTGCCACATGAACCAAAGGGCCATTGTGCCACATGAATTAAAGGGCCGTTGAGCCACATGAACCAAGGGCTTTTAGCCACCATGTTTATGTTACAAGTTTGGGCCTAAGGCCATTGTATATTTATCTGGTCGAATCAGACTAACCTTATGAACTTTGCATCTATATATACAATGATGAGTTACGTTTAAGTTAAGTATGGTTTCAATTATGTATTACTATTCATTGAGCTTGGCTCACTTTCGATTATATGCATTTACGTAGGTAACCAATCGGTGGTCGACCCTAGTCACGGGCCGATTCCCTTTTGTTAGCCTACATGTCCAGGCACTACACCGGGCCAATTATTGGTTAAGTTTAGTGAAGTCGACGGCTTGTTTGAGTGCCATCTATGATTGGTGTATATGACTTTCATATTTTTGATTATGCCCAATGTCGAAATGGGTCGTATGTATGTTTGTATATTAGCGCCACCAGAATATTAGTTTTGTTTCTATCTGTCTATAATCATATTTCTATTTGGTATGTAGCCTATGGTTATGTTAATGCATGAGTTGTTGGAGATCCTGGCATGTTAGAATTAGCTCAATGGAATTGTTTGATCTGTATTTTTGTAATGTATTTTGCTTCCGTCAGGCCCCATACGACGTATATACCAGGGTTTTTATCCGTTTTCTGTATGGGTCATGCCCGAACTTTTAGGGGCGGGTTCGGGGCGTGACAATAAGGGTCAGGGGTAGTTCAAGAGAACGCCCTGCCGCAAATATTGCCGAGTCTCAGGGACCCCCTAGATCGTGCCACCTCGACCGGGGTATAGGCTAGTTTAACCGAAGAGTGAATTTATCTCCACTCACCGTCCTTGGGATCGGGTCCTTTGTTCGAACTCCATTACGCCCATGGTTCTGGTGCGTAGATCCCGTAAAGCTCTGAGCCCGCAAGTGTTCTGGGACTCATTAACGGAGCGACTTCTAGATTGCGTTTGAATCCGTTCGAAGCCAAGTGCTTCGGACCTCTAGGTTCGTGGATCCGAACCTTTTCGAGTCCGAGTGCCTCGGATCTCTAGGCTTGCTTAATACCCTTTCGAGTTCGGCCCGAGTAAGTCTCTGAGTTCGTGGATCCAAACCCTTTCGAGTCCGAGGCCGAGTAAGTCTCTAGGTTCGTGGATCCGAACCCTTTCGAGGCTTAGAGCCATTCAGCCCGTTTGACGGCGATAAATCCAAGCCCACCAATCTTGGACTTGCGATAAATTCGGGCCCACTAATCTTGGGCTATTGGGCCTAAATAATTTAGTGCGCTCAAATTAGCCCCTCTTACAATGTGATTATGTGGGTATGGGATTTAATTTCTAGGATGTTGATTGGATCCTTGAGTTTCTATGAGTCTTGTTAGAAAAGCACTTGATCAATGCTGTTTCTAACTGGAACTCTAGTAACGCCTCGGGACTGTCATTATCCAGGAATGAAATTCGTAGGTGCTTATGTGATTATGTGCTTACGTGGAGTGAATTACTGTTGTCCAATGCATTAGGGCCTTGAGTGTTATAACCGGCACATTTATTAATGTGCAAACGTATTAATTGTTTTGTTACCTTTATTAGGATGTCAAGGCGAGAATGAGGACGTGGTAGGCGTGGTAGGCGGGAGATGCCCATACCGGATGAGATTTGAGCAACAGAGGGTATTGGCGAAGCCAATGTGGCCGAGCCAAGAGGTCGGCCTATGGGCACTTTGGCCCGAGAGATAGTAGGGGCATTCAGGAGTCTGGGCATTCTCGAGTGAATCAAGCCTGAGTTCATGTTGCGATCAGGCCTGCATTTCTGAAGAGAGAGTTCTTTCGGTCTAACCCGGACGAGTTAGTGGGTGATCCAAAAGAGCCGCTTAAGGCAGATGAATGGCTCAAACAGACAACGAAGACGTTTGAGATGCTTGGCATCGAGGACGGGGTTCTGAAGGTGACCTTGGCATCTTTCCAGCTTAAGGGAGATGCGGGTCAATGGTGGAAATTCACAAGAGGCCGTATAGGAGGGACTTGGGAGGCCTTTGTTGACTCTTTTAAGGAGAAGTTCTTGTCTCCAGCTGTTAAGGAGAGGTTGAGGGAGCAGTTCTATCAGCTTGAGCAGCTGAGTTCTTCTGTGGCCGAGTTTGAGGCTGCATTTACCAGTTTGTCCAGGTTTGCACCTGAGCTTGTGGCGTCTGAGAAACGCCGCTGTTAGAGTTCGAGAAGAAGTTAAGGCATGGCCTCAAGATGAGAGTTGTGGGTTCTATGACCCGAGAGTATGGGCGTCTGGTGGATGCTGCAGCCCATATGGAGATCATGATGCAAAAGGAGGAGGAGAGGCAGAGGGGCTCCAAGAGGAGTCAGGATGGCCAGAGTGATGGCAGGAGATAGAGGGTTTTAACCCTCAGCAGTCTCAGAGTAGCTTTACTAGATCGACTTTTCCAGTGCCGAGTGCAGTTTCTGGGAAAGGCAGCCAGGGAGACATTACCTGTTTCAAGTGTGGTCAGCTGGGCCACAAGTCTCCAGCTTGCCCGCAGAAGGGAGGAGGGCAGAGAGCAGCGTCATCTTCGGCTCGATCTCAGAGCCAGAGTCAGGGTAGAGGCCAGTCGCTCTCGTGTTATCAGTGTGGTCAGGCAGGGCACCTGAAGAGGTTTTGCCCGCAGTTGAGTGGCACATCTGGTGCATCTAGTTTGAGGCAGACTTAGAGTCATCAGCCAGCTCAGTCTGTTCAGGCCTCGAGGGCCAATCAGGGGGCTTCATCGTCCCAGTCTGTGCAGCAGTCTTATGCTCCTAGAGGTGAGCAGGTAGATCAGAGACCGTCTGGGCACGTGTATCTTTATTAAGACAGATCTTGTACCGGCTCCATCTGTTGTGAGAGGTACCTTCTTGTTTTGCAACTCGGTTGCTAGTGTATTGATAGATACGGGAGCATCTCATTCTTTTATATCTGCTGCATTTGCATCTGTTTTGGGATTGGAGTTGGCACAGTTAGCATCTCCTATATGTGTAGTATCACCTGTTGGGGGTGAGTTGATTTTGAAACACGGATGTAGAGGTTGTGATATAGAGGTCGCTGATTGTCGGCTTCCTTTTCCTTTTGTAGTTATGCCCATGTCGGGATTTGATGTTATTTTGGATATGGACTGGTGTAGACACCCCATTTTTTACCGTCCTCAAGACTTGGACGTCACCGCTCGAACACTCGGTGATGATCCATGTTCGTGTTCGTTTGCAGTTCCCGGAGTCCTCGGCTATGTGCCTTGCCTCAGGACCTCCGAACTTGACCGTTTTGTGTCTGGTTTTGCACCAAACACTTGTGCTTTGCCTTGGAGGGGCAAGGAATGCCTTATAAGGCATCCCCACACACCACCGGCAGTGGCTAGAGGCCACCGGCTGGTTGATGTTGCAATCGGCACTATATTGTGCCGGTCAGCACTCTTTTTGGCAAAATGACCATTTTGCCCTGCCGACTACTGTTCAGTTGCTTTATGAGATATTTTAAGGCAGCTGTTTTGCATTAGTTTCCCCTCCATACACGTGTATGGAGGGATGAGCCCCTTTGGTGACTTAGCTTGTAAGTTTTGGTTGCCTATAAGGAGAGGCTTCTTCTCTTGGCTCAAGGGTTAGAAAAAATTGGAGAGTTAGACATTTTAGGAGAGGGAGCAGCTCTGGTTTTAGGTTAGGTTTTGTGTATCTATCCTATCTCTCTTTCTCTCTTGTTTTGTACACTAGGTGTTTGTGACTTACTATTGCTCACCAACACCTAGTGTTTCACCTTCCTCTTAGAATTGAGGTGCTAAAGGCTTGTTCTTGAAGTTTTTGACTGGTTTGGAGCTCAAGGAACCAACAACTTCAACCTTTGTGAAGAGGGTCAACAAGGGTGAGAAACTTACTTTTTTTACCCCATTTTTGCACTCCATTTTTGCCTGGTTTAAAACAGTTTTTGTGCTTAGTCTATAACACATAAAAGTTCTATTTTTTAAGCCTCTTTATTGTTTATTAAGAGTGCTTGGTGGTTTGGGTAAGTTTGACCACCCTTAGGCCTTGAAAAGGGCACTTTTGGTGCTATTTTGTTGAGATCCGAGACCTTGGTGCTTGGGCCTCTTCACCACTGAAATCTTGAGGGATTTCAGTGGTGAAGATGGTACCTTGAGGTCCCAAGAAGGAGAGGGCCACCCCTTCTCCTTGATGTCCTTGAAAAGGGCAAGATTTGGCCTCTTGAGGAAGCCTATGCTTGAGTGTGTGTTGAGCATGTTTGGACTGTTTTTCATGCTTATATTGCCATGATATAACATGATTTTAAGTTGGTTTTAGCACTCCTTGCATGCTTTGCATAGTTGCTTTGTAATGCCTTGTTGGTCCCTTAACATGCCTAGGTTGTGTGCCTCTATTTCTAGCGTGCTTTAGGCCTAGATCCATGAAGCTTGTATGCTTATTTTAATATGTTTTAGGTCTGACCATAGTTATTTGGTTTGATTTTAGCATGCTTAACATAGCTCCTTTGTGTTTGGCTTGTTGGCCTTAAGAGCATAAGTGTGTAGCATGCCTTGCTTGCTTTATTTTTGATGGTTTGGAACCATTTAGCATGTCATTTCAGTTCCTTTGGTGTGCTTGTATGCTTACCTTAGTTGCTCCTTTAGTGCTTTAAAAGCATGTATTGGATGCTCCATGTATTGGTCATGTTGCATGCCTTTGTACTTAAGCCTCTTAGATGCCATCTAAGTAAGCCATTTGGCTTTGTTTTAACATGCTAAAACCCTGTTTTAGGTTGTTCAATGCATGCCATATTTGTTTTGCATAAGTGTAGTTCAATGCTTCCATGACTTGCCTCTAGTGTTGAACCTATGTTGCATGCATTTGTTTATCTTGCTTAACATGATTTGGCATCATTTCATAGCATGATTTTCAGAGCCTAAATTGCATGCTAGTTGTCCATTGTCGTGCCCCTTTAAATGTGCTTAAGGGTTGTTTGTTATGCTTAAGTGTTGGCGCCTTAACTTGTGCATGTGTGCATGTGTGTTTGGCCCTCATGATTTAGCATTTTGGCCACTGTTTTGAGCCTTTTTAGAGTTGCCCAATTCATGTCTAAGTCCATCCTCCATTTGATTTGCATGCTTGCCTTGTATGCTTACTTGCATGTTTGCATTGTATTGCCATATTGCATACTAGTTGACATGCTTAGGACTTCATTGCATTGACATGCATGCTAAGCCTCTTGACCAAGTCATGATAGAGGTTTGGCACCCTTGTTTATTTGTTTGCATTGTACGCACTTGAAATAGAAGTTGCACTCTTGGTTCTTTGGGCCGTCATGCATGGAAAAGCGTGATTGGTGGTCCGAGAACCGAGGCACATCTTCCTTTGAGTCCAAAACATGATAAGGAGTGTGTTTGGTGCATACATGCTTTGAATTACATTGCCATGCAAGTTGTGTCCTCTGCTGCTGTGAGTTGCAGGTTCTGCAGGCATTTTGTGCCGACCGGCACTGTTTAGTGCCGACCGGCAGTCTTCTGACAGCCGATGGATGAATTCAGTGCCGGTGGTGTTCTACCCCAGCTGGTGGTGATCTCCAGTGCCCAAGGAAGTATTCCTGAAGTTTTGGCAGTCTTCAGAGGAGGAAAGCAGGGAAAACAGAGGCAATCATGCATGGCAGTGCGATTCCGAGCGAGTCCCGAGCGTATGATGCATCTTGCCCTCTTCCCGGGGCATTTACTGCTTTAATTAACTTAGTTAATTTGTTAATTAATTTAGTGAATTTGTAATATTTAATTAGCTTGCGTAGTTAATTAATTTGTATTATTCTTTTGGTCCCTCCGAGTGAGGGCAAATCTGTAATAAGTGTGGGTGTGTGGGTGTATGTCCTCCAACCCCCATTTCTTTCTCCCCTTTTATTTACCTGCTTATGATGGTAGATTAGGGCACGTTTATTTTAGCATACCTTATGCAGTGCATGCGTGCATCCATGCATTTGTTGACATGCACCGGGCTCGGTACATCATGCAAACTGCATTGTATTTTCAATTCCAAATTGAATACGTGCATCGAATGATTGCATTTCACATGCCATTTTTAGGGTTAGCCGAGCCTATCCTAATTACATGTTGTATGCGATGCATTAGACACTCTAACATGAACTAGGGCATGCATGTTTGCTAACTAGTTTATTGTTTTTGCACGGAGTACAATGTAAGTATTTTACGCTTTAGCATACCACATGCGTGTGAATGTTGCCATGACAGTATGATTACCATGCGGCTAAGTGCTTATGTGAGATAAACTGTTTGAATGCCTGTGGGTGGAGGTTAGATTGCCAGAGTTGGGAAAACTCGTTGAAATCCGTGTTTTAGCCTACTTGCGAGTAGCAAATTCCAATGCATTTTCAAAACCAACGGACATGCAATGTTTATTTCCAAATTAGGCAATCTAGTCTATACTTGTTTGCTGTGCGCATAACATAGTAATTATAGGCTAAAAAAAATTGGAATAAGAACATGTAATGTTTTCAAAAAAAGGATATCACGATTAGTAGAGGCCGGTCTTCGGACCGGGCGAAAGGGGGTGCTCATAGCTGACCTTCCCCGATCGTACCCAAGCTCCCGAGCCAAGACCACTTTGGTGATGACGGACATGTGGCCTTCGGCACCGAGTTAGGGTTTCCTAAATTTCCCATTTTAAAAATATTTAGGTGGCGACTCTGTAATCTGGCAAAGCAGTCCATGTTTGGCACTACTTTTCAAAAAATATGTTTTCTCAAACGATTTGCCGGATTTGGACTCTTTGGTTCAGATTTAGAACCGCAACAAACAAAAAGGGAGTCCAAACTGTAGCACAGAGGCCCCAAAGGGCGCGTCTACAACTGGTTATCGTCATACCGAGCTGTTATTGACTGCTACCGCCAAAGGGTCACAGTTTGTACCTTGAGCGGGTAGTGTTTTTATTTTCTGGGGGATCGGGTTGGTAGTGTTTTGCCACCGGTGTATGATCCGCGAGGGCGGAGTGAGTTGAGTGGTCTTTTTGCTAGCCTTTTGGGTAGTGAGTGTGATGAGACCCAGACTGTGTTGCCGAGAGTGGTTTGTGAGTACTCGGACGTCTTTCCCGAGGATCTTGTTAGTTTGCCACCTCACAGAGAGATTGAGTTCTCTATTGATCTAGTGCCCGGCACGGCGCCGATTTTTATGGCACAATATCGTTTTGCCCCAGTCGAGTTGGTTGAATTGAAGATTCAACTCCAGGAGTTGTTAGATAAGGGCTATATTCGTCCAAGTGTTTCGCCGTGGGGAGCACCGGCCCTCTTTGCTAAAAAGAAAGGTGGTGCCTTGAGACTCTGCATCGATTACCGGAAGTTGAATTGGGCTACGGTCAAGAATAAGTACCCTATGCCTCGTATAGATGATCTGTTCGATCAGTTGAAGGGTTCCCGTTGTTTCTCTAAGATAGACTTGAGATCGGGTTACCACCAGTTGAGAGTCAGGGAGGAGGATATTTCGAAGACGGCATTCCATACGTGGTATGGCCATTATGAGTTTCTGGTGATGCCATTTGGGCTCACCAATGCACTGGCAGTCTTTATGGACTTGATGAACCGGATCTTCCGGGAATTCTTGGATCGTTTTGTAGTCATTTTTGTGTGCGACATTCTCATCTATTCGCCTTCCGAGGAAGAGCACGAGGAGCACTTGAGAGTGGTGCTTGAGTTACTTAGAGCCCATAAGCTTTATGCCAAGTTTGGAAAGTGTGAGTTCTGGCTAGGAGAAGTCAAGTTCTTAGGCCATGTGGTTTCTGGGGAAGGGGTGTCTGTTGATACATCCAAGATTGAGGCAGTGCAAAATTGGGCACAACCTAAGAGTGTGTTTGAAATTCGCAGTTTTTTGGGATTAGCTGGGTACTACCGACGGTTTGTGAAGGATTTCTCCAAGTTAGCTTCGCCGTTGACTAGACTGACTCGGAAGGGAGTCAAATTTGTATGGAGTGAGACTTGTGAAAAGTCGTTCCAAGAGCTGAAAGTTAGATTGACCACCGCCCCGGTCTTGATTATTCCGGAGAGAGGGTTGGGTTACGCGGTTTATTGTGATGCCTCACGAGAAGGTTTGGGTTGTGTGTTGATGAAAGAGGGGAAAGTGGTTGCCTATGGCTCACGTCAATTGAAAATACACAAGAAGAATTACCCTACACATGACCTAGAGTTAGCAACTATGATCTTTGCCTTGAAGATTTGGAGGCATTATCTTTATGGTGAGCGGTTCGAGGTATTCTCGGATCATAAGAGTCTAAAATATCTGTTTACACAGAAGACTTGAACTTGAGGCAGAGGAGGTGGATGGAGTTCATTGAGGATTATGACTTCGAGTTGCATTATCATCCGGGGAAGGCCAATGTGGTGGCCGATGCCCTTAGCAGGAAATCTGTTGGTGACATAGCTAGTATAGCCATCCGGGAATGGAAGATGTTGGGTGCACTTGGGGAGTTTGATTTGCTACGGGCAAATCCGTTGAGGTCGACCTTGTTTTACGTTGTTCTTGTGACCTACACTTATGACTCGAGTGTTAGAGGCACAGAGAGGTGACCTTGAGGTGGAATCTCTCCGAGAGAAGATCTCCAGTGGGAAGGTTGAGAAGGGTTTGACGATGTATCCCGACCAGAGTGTGAGATACCGAGACCGTCTGTTTGTGCCGGAGTCTTGCCGAAAGGAGGTACTTCGAGAGTTTCACCATTCACGTCTTGCGGTGCATCCGGGAGGCACTAAGATGTATCGGGATTTGGGTCGCCAGTTTTGGTGGCGGGGTATGAAGAGAGATGTGGCAGCTTTCGTGTCTAAGTGCCTTACTTGTCAGCAAGTGACGGCCGAGCATCAGAGGCCAGCGGGTTTGTTACAACCCTTGCCTATTGCCGAGTGGAAGTGGGAGCATGTCACTATGGACTTCATTGTAGGTCTTCCGAAGACTCGGCGGGGTAGTGATGCTATTTGGGTGGTTGTAGACTGGTTGACTAAGTCGGCGCACTTCATTCCTATGCGCGTGAAAGATTCAGTAGATCATCTTGCCGACTTGTATATTCGGGACACAGTGAGATTGCACGGGGTCCCAGTGACGATCATCTCAGATAGAGACCCTCGTTTTACTGCTAGGTTATGGCAGAGTTTGCAGAGTGCCTTAGGCACTAAGTTGACCTTTAGCATGGCTTATCATCCTCGGGCCAGGCGGTCCGAGCGTACTGTGCAGATCCTTGAGAATATGCTTCGGGGTTGTCTGCTCGATTTCAGTGGGTCGTGGGAGAGGCATTTGCCTTTAGTGGAGTTTGCCTGCAGCGACAGTTACTAGTCTAGTGTCGGTATGGCACCGTTTCAGGCCTTGTATGGCGGCGTGTAGGTTCTCGGTTTGTTGGACCAAAGTGGGTGATGCACCTTTGTTGGGTCGAGTTGGTGAGAGAAAGCACGGAAAAGGTTGAGCTTATCCGTAGAAGGCTTATTCTGACCAGTCGTCGAAATCATATCTTGGACCGTGAGGAGACCTTTGGTATTTGAGATGGGTGATCATGTCTTCCTAAAGATATCACTTAGGCGGGGTTGATGAGATTCGGGAAGAGTGGGAAGTTGTCCCCGATTTATTGGCCCTTTTGAGATCCTTGAGAGGATCGGTGAAATTGCTATCGTTTAGCTTTGCCACCTTGATTATCCGGAGTACATGACGTGTTTCATGTGAGTATGCTTCGGAAGTATGAGCCGGATCCATCGCATGTGTTGGATTGGACCGACTTAGAGGTTGACGATGATGCCTCGTATGAGGAGAGACCGGTTCGGGTCTTGGATAGGCGGGAGCAAGTCTTGCGAGGCAAGACCATCCCTTTGGTAAAAGTCTTGTGGAAACATCACGGAGTGGAGGAAGCCACTTGGGAATGTGAGTTGGAAGTCCGCGAGAAATATCCGGACATGTTTGTTGATGTGTAATCATGTATTGAGACTTTATAATATTATCGAACTTTAAGAACATTATGTGTGTCTTAAGTTGTAAAACATTGAAAATGTTTTAGTTTAATGGAAGTAATTTGAAACTTGCCTTATAATGGAAGTTTAGTGTAACATTGCATATGTTGGATGTGTTGTAGAATTGGAGTTATATCATGAAATAGAATATGATATGAAAATGGGATTCATGTATATTGAAAATTTGAAATTGAAAGGAAATTGCATATTGATAATGCGAGTTGAAATATATATTGTGAAATGCCTCTTGATAAGAGATGAAATGACCGTATTGGGTCAAGTTGTTTATTATTGTAGTGTAATATCATTGGAAATTGAGAAAAACCTATTTTTGAAAACTTATGCTTAATTTCGAGGACGAAATTCTTTAAGAGGGGGAGGTTATAGCGACCCCGGTCTTTTTCATTTGGTTGTTGTATCCAGACTTACGTTCCGTAGATCCTGTTGTTATATATTTGTTGTTGTTGTCCTTTAATTCCTTATTTTTGAGTTATAGGATGTTTTGGGACAGGCTGGTTACAGGTTGGGAGTGTTTGGGAGCAAAGGGTTACTGCCCAGAATTTTGGTCCTTCGCTCGAGCGAGAAGTTTGTCGCTTGAGCGAGCTCTTTGTTTTTTGGTCCTTCGCTCAAGCCAGGGTTTCTTCGCTCGAGCGAGAGACTGCGTCTAGTATAGACCTGAGAGCTGTATTTCTTAGCTCGAGCGAGCTTTCCTTCACTCGAGCGAGCGAAGTGTATGTTTTCGAGTTCTTCGCTCGAGCGAGCATTTTGTCGCTCGAGCGTGCTTCTGGGTTGCAGACCTGAAGCATCGTGTTGTTGGCTCGAGCGAGTCTTTCTACGCTCGAGCGAGTATTCTTTGTGTCTGGTCGCTCGAGCGAGCCTGTTTTATTTAAATACGCAGCAGCGGTTTTAAATACACTTTTTCATCCTCTTTTTGATTTCAGAACCCTAGGTCCGTGTTTTCTATCCCTCCACTCACCTTCTCTCTTAGGTTTCATCTATTATTAAGGTGTTCCTACCCTAGGTTCTTTATTAAAAAGATAGAGGGACACGAGGGCTTCACTTTAATCTGAGAGTTTGGCGGTTTGGAGCACTTTGGATTTTGGGTCATTATCTCCATCATCTCCATTTGAGTTCTTCACTTCGAGGTAGGGATTTCCTACTCCATATTATAGGTTTTGTCGTAAGCTTTGGTATTTTTGATATGTTGGTGTCGTTTGATAGTTTTGGAAAAAATAGGGTTTGTATCATAATTTGAAAAATAGGAAATTGTTTATATACTAAATTCCATGTGATTGTGAATCATGAAAAATGACATAGATAGAGTCAAGTTGATAAAATTGAACCTTAAGGTTAATTTTGAGGAAATGGGGAAAAGCCCTAATTGTTGTAATAAATTAATTTGTATAATTAATTTTGGGGAAATCGTGGAATTAAGTTTAATTCATGAAATTGGGGAAACTATGTGATTAAATGGTGTAGTTGAATAGTTTAATCACTCACCTATGAAAATGTTGAGTTTACATTTGTTGATACATTTATTTCCTGTTTAGAAATAAATGTTTTGGGCTATCGGTGGAGGATAGTCGTGATTGTTGTAGACATTGCATGTTGATTAGGGAAAACTGAAACTAATCACATTGAATAAGTCATTAGATATGACAGTTGAATTAATACAGCGAATCTCTGTATTGATTGAATATTGTGTATGACAAGTGTTTAATACATTGTATATGCATATTGTTTGGGAGGAGATAGGGGATGTACTCCATGGTTTGAGGGAAGATAGGGGATGGACTCTCAAACCTGTTTAGGAGGAGAAAGGGGATGGACTCCATTAGTACAGCAAATATGTGTACATATTAATTTATGGAAGTGTTTTAGTATGAGCCTTAGTCTCATTTGATTTGTTGATATTGGAAGTAATGTTAATGTGAGATGTAATCTCATTATTATTGTTTGGCCAGGTTCTGAGTCATGTCTATATAATTGGAAAGTTGAATAATAACGTAAAGAGAAACGTGTCATGGACATTATTGTCATGAAACTGTAAAGAGATATAATGGATTTAACAGTGTTAACCATCTATCGAATGCTGTTGCTTTAGTCAATTCTTATATTTGGTTTAGTATATTTCTGTTGGGCTGTGGCTCACCCTATACGGGAACATCATTTTCAGGTTCAGGTGATATGCTACGTCCAAGGAATTAGCTTGGAAGGATTTGGAGTTGAAGACTCTGTTTAGATTAGTTGTTATTTTGTTTTGTTTTGATATTATATGTAAACTCAAGTCAAGGGCTTAATGTGTAATTGAGTTAGTACTCAGACTTTTGTGTCCAAGTGTTGGCTTAGAAAGATGTAAGCCCGTAGGGCATTTACTGTCGTTATTACATGTAATGTCTTTTAATAAGGTTTTGTTTTTCTTAATCAATGCATGTGAATATTTTATATATTATGGGTTTATTTTGGGAGCGTGACACTAAGGGCTTACAACTTTCCAAGTCAACAATTGATTACAAAAAGGAGTACTAACTCTATACAAAGAAAGCCTTTGGCTTGATATCCATGTAATACAACCAAAAACACAAAACAGTCCAACAGTCCCAAGCCTCCCAAGCTACGTCCTTGGAGGTGGCATGCTACCTGTACCTGAAAATGATGTCCCATATAGGGTGAGTCACAGCCCAGTAGAAATATACTAAACCAACTATAAACAATGACTAAAATAATAGCATTCAACAGATGGTCCATACTTATATTCCGACTCATGCCATATTACCATTTCATGACAATCATAACCATGTTACATTTCACTTTCCTTTTCTTATTTAACTTTGAGTTTGAAAACAAGGCTCAGAACCTGGCCAAATAATTTAATGAGATTATAAATCATTACTACAACACTTTCGAAATTCATGACGGATACACATTTTGGTGTTGTATCTATAACACATAAACCACTTCTTTACTTTACAAGTGATACACATTTTGGTGCTGTATCGATATAACATAGAAACACTTCTATACTTCACAATTGATAATGATATACATTTTAGTGCTATATCAAATCAAACACACACCTCCACACTTCACCATGATACACATTGTAGTGCTGTATCAATATCACACAAATTCCGGTTTAGAGGTCCATCCCCTATCTTCCCCTAAACCGTTGAGTACATCCCCTATCTCCTCCCACACAACACAGTGTATATAAATACAGATCATATACATAATCAATCAATACATAAAGTTAATGTATTTCTCAACCGTCATATTCGATGACACATTCCATTGATTAGTTTTAGTTTGCCTAATCATCATGCATTGTCTACAACAATCAAGACTATCCTTCACCGATAGCCCAAAGCAGTTATTTCTAAACAGGAAATAAATGCGCCACATGGATAAAATATCAACATTTGTCTAGATGAACGATAAATTAATTCAAATACACCCTTTAATCCCAAACCTTTCCAATTTGAATATTTCTTATTCAATTTCTCATTTCCCAAAATTAATTGCACAAATTAATTTATCATCAATTAGGGCTTTTGTCCCATAATTACAATACCAACCCTAAGGTTCCATTTTCCTCAATAATCCCACACCAAGTCCATTTTCCCATGTATTACATACATAAAGGTTTTAAACTTTGAAAACCCCTCTTTTGAAAATTACACAACGACCCCAAACTTTCTCGAAATTACCCAATAACCCCCAACATATCGAAATACCAAAATTTAAAGATAAAGCTCATAAGATGGAGTAGGATATCCCTATCTCGAAGTTAGAGCTCAAACAGAGAAGAGACCGAAACCAAAGTGCTCCAAACTCCAAACTTCTCGGATCAAAACGAAGCCCTCGACGATCAACACAACTTTTACAAAGGCTGAAGGAAAGGAGAACACTCTAACTAGATCAAACCCTAGAGAGAAGGGAGATTCTAGAGAGAGAAGCTCTCAAAATCGATTTTGGGAAAGTAAGAGAGAGAAAAGAAAAGTGAAAAGTGATTCAAAAATGCCCAACTGCCATCTGATATACGACAAGTCCGCTCGGCGAGAAACAGACGCCGAGTGTCAAGAACAAGAAACTGGATCCGCTCGAGCGCAATAAGTCCCGCTTGAGTGCCAAGACACAAGAATAAAGTACATCTGCTCGAGCGCGAAAACCAGTCCACTTGAGCGTAGATTTCCCCCTCCCAAAACTTTCACAGACAAAGCACTACCCGCTCGAGCGCCAAAAGGTCCGCTCGAGCGCGACCCGCTCGAGCGTAAGAAAACCCACTCGAGCGTGAAAAACACACCTGCAGAAGTTTTGCAAAGGCACGAAATACTAGGAGTGTGTAAACTCCGCTCGAGCGCAAGAATACCCGCTCGAGCGGACAACCAAAAAGCAAACTCCGCTCGAGCGCAGAATGACTCGCTCGAGCGTAACACCAAAACTCTGAGCAACAACACTAGAGACCAAAACTCAACCTACCTGTTCGAAACACGCCCAACACATCCTAAAATTCAAACATAGGGAATTAAAGGACGACAACAAGATATACAACTACCAACTCCACGGAACCAAAGTCCGGAATACAACAAATACAGAAAAGGAAAAACCGAGATTGCTATACATATAAGCTATATCAACAATTCAACAGATAAGAATAAGAGCTGTATCCACACTTCAAGAGATAAGCATATGAGTTATATTAACACTTCCATAGATAAGCATATGAGCTATATCAACACATAAACTGATAAGCATATGAGCTATATCAACGGAGTCCATCCTCTATCTTCTCCCAAACAACATCCGGTTTAGAGGTCCATCCCATATCTTCCCCTAAACTGTGGAGTACATCCCCTATCTCCTCCCACACACACCACGTATACAAACATAGGTCATATATATAATCAATCAGTACATAAAATTAATGTATTCTTTCAACCGTCATATTCGATGACACAACCAATCGATTAGTTTTAGTTTGCCTAATCATCATGCATTGTCTACAACAATCAAAACTACCCTCCACCGGTAGCCCAAAGCAATTATTTCTAAATAGATAATAAAATCACCAATAGATAAATTATCCGTAATTTCAAAAGTGGACGATTTATTAATCCGACTCCACTATTCCATCTCATAGTAAACCACTATCATTATATTCAACTCAATTCCAAAAATCTATAACTTTCCCAAATTAATTATACCAATTAATTTATACATAATTTAGGGCTTTCTCCCCCATTTCTCGATATTCACCCAAAGGTTTAAAAATCAACAACCAACAACTAAATCATCATTTTGGAACCCAAAATACATATTATGAGCCAAAATCACAAAACCCTCTTTTATACATTTTGAAACCCGAGATCCCAAAATCAACACATTTGAACAACATGCCCAATACCTAGGTCAAAACTCATAAGAGTGAGTAGGAATCCCTACCTCAAATTCGGAGCCCAAAGGAAGAAGAAAACCAAACTCAAAGTGCTCTAAATTCCAAACTTTTCGGATCAAAACGACGCCCTTGACGATCAACACAACTTTTACAAAGGCCGAAGGAAAGGGAAGCACTCTAACTAGATCAAACCCTAGAGAGAAGGGAGTTTCGAGAGAGAGGAGCTCTCAAAAATGGCTTTTTGAAAAGTAAGAGAGAGAGAGTAAGTGTAAAAAGTGATTCAAGAATGCCCAGCTGCCCTCTGTTATACGACAGGTTCGCTCGAGCGAAAAACATAACGCTCGAGCGTCAAGAACAAAAAGCTGGGTCCGCTCGAGCGCAAAGACACAAGAGTGAAACACATCCGCTCCAGTGCGAAAAACCAGTCCACTCGAGCGTGGATTATCCCATCCCAGAACTTTCACCAAAAATGTACTACCCGCTCGAGCACCAACAAGCCCCCTCGAGCGTAGGAAACCCGCTCGAGCGTAGAAATCACACCTGCAGAAGTTTTGTAGGGACACAAAGTGCTGGAAGGGTGTAAACCCCGCTCGAGCGGAACGACCAAAAACTGGGCAACAAGAATTTAGACCAAGGCTCAACCCACCTGCTCGAAACATGCCCAACACATCCTAAAACTCAATCAAATGGAATTAAAGGATGACAACAAGGTATACAACCACCAACTCCATGGAACCAAAGTCCGGAATACACTAAATACAAAAAGGGAAAACCAGAATCGCTATAAAATTAAAAAAGGAAGTTGAATAGAAAAGGAAATTGAATAAAAATAAAAATGGAAGTTCATTTAAGAAACCACTATACCTTAACGATCTATTTGGAAATTAAATAAAAAAGGAAGTTGAATAGAAAAGGAAATTGAATAACAATGGAAGTTGAGTAAAAATAAAAGTTGAATAAAAATAAAAATTAAATAAAAATGGAAGTTGAAGAGAGAAAATAATTGAATAAAAATGGAAGTTCATTCCAGAAACCACTATACCTTAACGATTTATTTGTAAATTAAAAAAAAAGAAGAGGAAGTTGAATAGAAAAGAAAATTTAATAAAAAAGGAAGTTGAATAAAAATTAAACTTCCATCGTTAAAACGAAATTGAATAAAAATGCAAGATGAATAAAATGGAAGTTACCTAAAATTAACAATGGAAGTTAACTCAATAAACCACTATACCCTAACGATTTATTTGGAAATTAAGTAAAAATTGAAGTTGAATAGAAAAGGAAATTGAAGAAAAATGGAAGTTGAATAGAAAGAAAATTGAAGAAAAATGGAAGTGGAATAAAATGGAAGTTGAATTAACAATAGAAGTACATTCTAGAAACCACTATATACCTTAATGATCTATTTGGAAATTAAATAAAAAATGAAGTTGAATAGGAAAGGAAATTGGATAAGGGTTTCTTGAATGACCTTCCATTGTTAATTGTATGCAACTTCCATTTTTAATCAATTTCCTTTTCTATTCAACTTTCTTTTTTGTTCAATTTCCAAATAGATCGTTAAGGTATGGTGGGTTTCTTGAATGAACTTCAATCTTTAATTTTATGCAACTTCCATTTTTATTTTTATTCAACTTCCGTTTTTATTTAATTTCCTTTTCTTTTCAACTTCCTTTTTTTATTTAATTTCCAAATAGATCGTTAAGGTATTATGGTTTCTTGAATGAACTTTCATTATTATTTTATGCAACTTCCATTTTTATTTTTATTCAACTTCCATTTTTATTAAATTTTTTTTTATTTAATTTCCAAATAGATCGTTAAGGTATAGTGGTTTCTTGATTGAACTTCCATTTTTATTTCTATTCAACTTCTTTATTTATTTAATTTCCAAATAGATCTTTAGGGTATAGTGGTTTCTTGAATGAACTTCAATTTTTAATTTTATGCAACTTCCATTTTTATTTTTATTCAACTTCCTTTTTTATTCAATTTCCTTTTCTATTTAACTTCCTTTTCTATTCAACTTCATTTTTTATTTTATTTTCAAATAAATCGTTAAGGTATAGTGGTTTCTTGAATTAACTTCAATTTTTAATTTTATGCAACTTCCATTTTTATTTTTATTCAATTTCCATTTTTATTCAATTTTCTTTTCTGTTCAGCTTCCTTTTTTTATTTAATTTCCAAACAGATCGTTAAGATATAGTGCTTTCTTGAATGAACTTCCATTGTTAATCTTATGCTACTTCCATTCTTATTTAATTTCCTTTTCTATTCAGCTTTCATTTTTATTGAATTTCCAAATAGATCGTTAAGGTATAGTGGTTTCTTGAATTAAATTTCATTTTTATTTGATTTCCAAATAGATCGTTAAGGTATAGTGGTTTCTTGAATGAACTTCAATTTTTAATTTCCAAATTGATCGTTAAGGTATAGTGGTTTCTTGAATGAACTTCCATTTTTAATTTTATACAACTTCCATTGTTAATTTTATTCAAAGTCCTTTTTTTATTTAATTTTCAAATAAATTGTTAACGTATAGTGGTTTCTTGAATTAAATTCCATTTTTATTAAATTTACTTTTCCATTCAACTTCCTTTTTTATTTAATTTCCAAATAGATCGTTAAGGTATTAAATAAAAAAAGAAGTTGAATAGATAATTCTTGAATGAATTTCAATTTTTATTTTATTCAACTTCCTTTTTTATTTAATACCTTAACGATCTATTTGGAAATTAAATAAAAAATGGAAGTTGAATAGAAAGGAAATTAAATAAAAAAGAAAGTTGAATAGAAATGGAAATTGAATAAAAATGAAAGTTGAATAAAAATAAAAATGGAAGATGAATAAAAATAAAAATGGAAGTTGCATAAAATTAAAATTTGAAGTTGATTCAAGAAACCACTATACCTTAACGATCTATTTGGAAATTAAATAAAAAAGGAAGTTGAATAAAAATGAAAGTTGAATGGAAATTGAAGTTGAATAAAATTACAAATGGAACTTGCATAAAAATAAAACTGGAAGTTCATTTAAGAAACCACTATACCTTAATGATCTATGTGGAAATTAAAGAAAAAGGAAGTTAAATAGAAAAGGAAATTCAATAAAATAGAAGTTGCATAAAATCAAAATGGAAGTTCATTCAAAAACCACTATACCTTAAGCTCAGAACGCCTCAAAATAATAACATTAAACGCATCAATCTAGACATGCATTGATATGAAAGATAACCATCATTCTATTCATCAGAGTAACTCATTACAAAAGTATTACATGTTAACAACAAAAGCAAATGCCCTACGGGCTTACAGCTTTCCAAGTTAATACTTGGTTACAAAAAAGAGAGTACTAACTCAAATACACATTAAGCCCTTGGCTTGATTTTGCATGTAATACATCAAAAGGAAATCAAACAACCAAAAAGTTTGTCTGCCTCTAGCCTCTCAAGCTATGTCCTTGGAGGTGGCATGCTACCTGTACCTGAAAATGATGTCCCATATAGGGTGAGCCACAGCCCAGTAGAAATACACTAAACCAACTATGAACAGTGACTAAAAGATTAGCAGTTGATAGATGGTCAATACAGATACATCCACTTATATCACGTTCCGGTTTCATGACATTTAAGTCCATGTAACAATTCTCTTTCCACTTCTTTTTCAACTTTGAGTTTGAAACAAGGCTCAACACTTAGCCAAATAATTTAATGAGAATGCAACTCATCTTTAAAACACTTTCGTAATATACATTTTGGTGCTGTATCAACATAACATAGAAACACTTCCATATTTCACAATTGATAACGATATACATTTTAGTGCTATATCAAATCAACTTAAACACTTCCATAGTCAACACTTGATACACATTGTAGTGTTGTATCAATGTCACACACAATCCGGTTTAGAGGTCCATCCCCTATCTTCCCCTAAACCGTGGAGTACATCCCCTGTCACGACCCCATCCCGCCCCTAGTAGGATGTTGCCATGATGGCCAGTAATTCGAGACTACCAAAGGTCTCTTACAAGATCACACACACAAATCAGAGTAAACATATGGGGCTCACGAATGCGGAAGCAATAAATAAAAACCAAGTAGTCCATAAGAGCAGTGCTTAAGTTAAAAGGAATGACATACATCTCAAAATAGCTTAAATACAACAAAATGGAGTACCAAAAATTACATCTTGACGAAAAGGCTTCTCGGCCATCAATTACAAAATACAAGGAAATAACAAAGAAGCATAATCTTCAAGATGTTGCAAAACATGAATCCAAAACACATCGGCAAGCACACCTAGGCGTCCACCACCGCTCATCACCTACATATATATAGAGAGGGTGAGCTTGGATACTCAGTGAATGGTACGATAATAAAGGGTTTACATGAATGATATCCGAGGTCTTTTAACAAAACAATACATGAGATAAATCAAGCTCATCTATCAAATCCTTCAAGCTTCAAGGGATGTTTACTAACATCAATATAATACAAGAGATGACATTCCGGACAAACAAACCCACGCGGTAAAACCGTCAGTGGCAAGGCAAGACAAGACAAGAGAGATCTCTAAACAAGGGTGTCGTTGCATTATAGTCCCCGGACACTAAGGACTTGTGCTACGAATGCTTATAGTCCCCTAGCACGTACGGACTTCCAAACTTTGTGCTACAAATGCTTATAGTCCCCTAACACGTCACGGACTTCCGAGAATGTCATCAAAACAAGATATAATACTTATTGCAGGTAGGAATAATCATTCATGTTGTAAACAATTTTCCAAACAAGACAAAACAAGGCTTTATCAAAGCTTTATAACATATCTTTATTAAAATACCACTCACTTATTCCTTGGATCGTCGGGGCGAAGGCAAGTCCAAGTCCTACAAACACATGGCAGAAATATGTTGATTGCTCTCTCAAACAAACTTTCTATGAATGCAAATGATCTCGGCATTCTCCAAGATCCAAGTCAAATCAAAACAAACACATCTCCCATCTCGGGAAACATCTGGCACCAACCAAGTCTTGGCGAGGTCCCACACCTTCTCGTCGAGGTGTGGTCCCGGGGGCCACTTTCAAAAAAAATGAGGTCGGGAAAATCTGGGTTTCCCCTCTGCTCAAGAACATGAAGAACATGAACATGAAGATCATGAAGGAGATGAATGCCAAAATCATAACCTGCGTGTATCAAAATCTGAGTTTTCATGCTATGAGTTCGAAATCATGAACCTGGGTGCCCATACTAGAAGATCTTACAAAAACAAACACAAAAGCATGTAACTTGTTGCAACTTTCGGATTAAACAAGGCTTTTTCTTCAAAACTTATGAACACCAACTTTCTCTTTCTAAAACCAATCTTTAAATCAATGTATGGCATTCAAAACATATTCAAACATGCAATGCAACTAGATGATCAATAAGAACAACAAGAGTTAGTCAAGATTCTAACCTTAATACTCAAATCAAACGGTTTGAACTCCAAGGATCAAGCTCGGTATCTACTCTCTCATTCTAAAATCCCTCCTTCTCCTTCTAGAGCTTCTCTCTCTACTCCAAAACAAGAATGTAACAAATGAGGGGTTTCTCTCTCTCTGCCGGCTGATTTAACACTCAGCTCGGACACGTGGCAACGGTTGGTTGGTTCTCCTCAAAAAGGTGATAGATTGACAAGACAAGTCTATGACAAAGCGTGTTCAACAAGCTAGGCGGCAAGGGGCTCCGGCAAGTAATGACATTGGCTAACAACAAGACTTCGGCAAGTCAAAGAACAATGATCTCGGCTAGGAAGGACAACACTTGACTAAGCTGTGCCACACCTTGGCCTAGATGCGCCACACCTCGGTCTATGTCATACCACTCCAGGACAAGATCACTTCAGCACAAGGATAACATCTTGGCCCAAATAATACACATCTCGGCCTTGGCGATACACACCTCGGCCCAGATGATAATCATCCTCGCCAATATGACAGGACAAAGGAGGGGGACAACAAAGAAATCCTAAGGTGGTCCTAAGTGTAAGAGTATCAAAAGGGTGACCTAGGCTCAAGATGACCTCGGCTGAAACACATACACCAGGAAATGACAAGGCACACGAGCAACATCCAAATAAGACAAGACTAAATTTGCTAATGTAACACAACAAGTCAGGATCACATATAAATGTATGCAAGTATGACAAGAGTAAGGTGAGGGTCACTACATCCCCTATCTCCTCCCACACACACAATGTATATACACATAGGTCATATACAATCATCCAATACATAAAATTAATGTATTATTCCAATCGCTATGTTCATTAACATGCTCAATCGATTAGTTTTAGTTTGCCTAATCATCATGCATTGTCTACAACAATCAAGACTATCCCCCACCGATAGCCCAAAGCAGTTATCTCTAAACAGAAAATAAATGCATCAAATGGGTAAAGTATCGACATTTCAATTCGGTGAGTGATAAATAATCCAACTACACCCTTTAACCCCATACATTACCAATTCCAACATTCTCAACTCAATTCCTCATTTCTCAAATTAATTCCTCAATGTAATTAGGGCATTTCCCATAATTAACAAAAACAACCCTAAGGTTCCATTTCTACCAATAACCCATCATTTATCTCACTTCTCCATGCCAAACATGCATATAGGTTCATATATGTATAAAACCCCATCTTTTGTAAAATTACACCAAAGACTTAAACGTTCTCAAAATTACCCAACAACCCCCAACATATCAAAATACTAAAATTCAAAGACAAAGCTCATAAAGAGGAGTAGGGTATCCCTACCTTGAAGTTTGAGCCCAAACGGAGATGAAGACCCAAAGACCAACGTGCTCTAAATCCAAAGTTTTTTAGATTAAATCGAAGCTCTCAACACCCTCTATCTTTTTTAACAAAGGCCCTAGGGTAGATTCACACTCTAGAGAGATCAAATCTTAGAGAGAGAGTAAGTTTAGAGAGAGAGAGTCTCAGATCTAGGGTTTGAAAACAAAAGGGAATGAAAAAGTGATGTTTAAAATCGCTGCTGTCCGCTGATATAAAATAGGCTCGCTCGAGCGAAGACTTGGTCGCTCGAGCGACCAAACACAGAAAACTCTCGCTCGAGCTAAGAAGGTCTCGCTCGAGCCAACAACCCAGAAGCATGCTCGAGCGACAGAATGCTCGCTCGAGCCACCAACTCAAACCCTTAGGTCCGCATCAGACGACGCCGAAGCGGACTGTTTCGCTCGAGCGAAGAACAAACCAGACCGCTCGAGCGAAGAAAAGCTCGCTGGAGCCAAGAAATGCAACTCTCAGGTCCAGAACCAGACGCAATCGCTCGCTCGAACGAAGCCACTCTGGCTTGATCTACCAGATACAAAAACTCAACTATCGCTCGAGCAAAGAAACTCTGGCTCGAGCGAAGGACCAAAACAAGAAGCTCGCTCGAGCGACAAACTTCTCGCTTGAGCGAAGTTCCAAAAATCTGGGCAGCAACACTTGACTCCCAAACACAACCAACCTGTAAAAAACCTGCCAAACACATCCTATAACTCAAATACGAAGTATGAAAGGATGTAAACAAGATATAAACAACTGCTAACATCCACGGAACCAAGTCCGGATCACTGTAGAACAAGGGGTAAAACCCGAGATTGCTATATTAACGATCTATTTGGAAATTAAATAAAAAAGGAAGTTAAACAGAAAAGTAAATTAAATAAAAATGGAAGTTGATTTTTATAGTGGTTTCTTTTAATAAAAAAGGAAGTTGAATAAAATTAACAATGGAAGTTGAATAAAAATGGAAATTGAATTAACAATTGAAGTTCATTCAAGAAATCATTATACCTTAACGATCTATTTGGAAATGAAATAAAAAAGGAAGTTGAATAGAAATGGAAGTTGAATAAAAATAAAAAAGGAAGTTGAATAGAAATGGAAATTGAATAAAAAAGGAAATTAAATAAAAAGGAAGTTGAATAAAAATGGAATTGAATAAAAGTTAAAAATGGAAGTTGCATAAATTTAAAATGGAAGTTAATTCAAGAAACCACTATACCTTAACGATCTATTTGGAAATTAAATAAAAAAACAAGTTGAATAGAAAAGGAAATTGGGTAAAAATGGAAGTTGAATAAAAATAAAAATGAAAGTTGAATAAAATTAACAATGGAAGTTCATTAAAGAAACCACTATACCCTGACGATCTATTTGGAAATTATATAAAAATGGAAGTTGAATAGAACATGAAATTTGTAACGCCCCCAAAATAAACCCATAAATCAACCAACAATAGCATGCTCAGACATAAGAAAATAAAGCATAATTGTATTCCATCAGAATAGTCTTTACAAAATGTATTACATGTTGACATCAAAAGTAAATGCCCTAAGGGCTTACAACTTTCCAAGTCAACACTTGGTTACAAAAGGAGTACTAACCCTATACAAAGAAAGCGCTTGGCTTGATATACATGTAATACAACCAAAAACACAAAACAGTCCAATAGTCCCAAGCCTCCCAAGCTATGTCCTTAGAGGTGGCATGCTACCTGTACCTGAAAATGATGTCCCATATAGGGTGAGCCACAGCCCAGTAGAAATATACTAAACCAACTATAAACAATGACTAAAATAATAGCATTCAACAGATGGTCCATACTTATATTCCGACTCATGCCATATTACCATTTCATGACAATCGTAACCATGTTACATTTCACTTTCCTTTTCTTATTCAACTTTGAGTTTGAAAACAAGACTCAGAGCCTAGCCAAATAATTTAATGAGATTATAACTCATTACTACAACACTTTCGAAATTCATGATGGATACACATCTTGGTGTTGTATCTATAACACATAAACCACTTCCTTACTTTACAAGTGATACACATTTTGGTGATGTATCGATATAACATAAAAACACTTCTATACTTCACAATTGATAATGATATACATTTTAGTGCTATATCAAATCAAACACACACTTCCACACTTCACCATGATACACATTGTAGTGCTGTATCGATATCACACAAATTTTGGTTTAGAGGTCCATCCCCTATCTTCCCCTAAACCGTGGAGTACATCCCCTATCTCCTCCCACATAACACAATGTATATAAACACAGATCATATACATAATCAATCAATATTTAAAGTTAATGTATTTCTCAACCGTCATCGCTATAAAATTGAATAAAAATGGAAATTGAATAAAAATTGAAGCTGAATAAAAATAAAAATGGAAATTGCATAAAATTAAAAATGGAATTTTATTTAAGAAACCACTATAAAAATGGCAGTTGAATAGAAAAGTAACTTGAATAAAAATGGAAGTTGAATAAAAAAGGGGAAATTCAATAAAATTAAAAGTGGAAGTTCATTCAAGAAACCACTATACCTTAACGACCTATTTGCAAATTAAATAGAACAGGAAATTGAATAGAAAAGAAAATTGAATAAAAATAGAAGTTGCATAAAAATAAAAATGGAAGTTCATTCAATAAACCAGTGTAACCACTATACCTTAACGATCTATTTGGAAATTAAATAAAAATGGAAGTTGCATAAAATTAAAAAGGAAGTTGACTAGAATTAAAAATGGAAGGTGATTTATTTGTAAATTAAATAACAATGGCAGTTGTATAAAATAAAACTAGAAGTTGAATAAAATTAAAAATTGAAGTTGCATAAAATAAAATTGAATAAAAATCGGAAGATAAATAAAAATAAAAATGAAAATTGAATAAAAAATAAAGTTGAATAAAAATAACAATGGAAGTTGTATAAAATTAAAAATGGAAGTTGCAAAAAATAAAAATGGAAGTTCATTCAAGAAACAACTATACCTTAACAATCTATTTGAAAATTACGTAAAAAATGAAGTTGAATAGAGAAGGAAATCGAATAAACATTTTAAGAAACTATTATACCTTAACGATCTATTTGGAAATTGAATAGAAATAGAAATTAAATAAAAAAATGAAGTTGAATAGAAAATGAAATTGAATAAAAATGGAAGTTGAATAAAAATATAAGTTGAATAAAAATAAAAACGGAAGTTGCATAAAATTAACAATGGAAGTTCATTTAAGAAACCACTATACCTTAACGATCTATTTGGAAATTAACTAAAAAATGAAGTTAAATAGAAAAAGAAATTGAATAAAAAATGAAAAAGGAAGTTGAATAAAAATGGAAGTTGAATAAAATCAAAAATAGAAGTTCATTCAAGAAACCACTATACCTTAGCGATCTATTTGTAAATGGATCTTCATTCAAGAAAGTACTATACCCTAACAATCTATTTGGAAATTAAATAAAAACGGAAGTTGCATAAAATTAAAAGTGAAGTTACATAAAAATAACAATGGAAGTTAGATAAAAATAAAAAAGGAAGTTGAATAAAATAATAATGGAAGTTCATTCAAGAAACCACTATACCTTAACGATCTATTTGGAAATTAAATAAAAAAAGGAAGTTGAATAGAAAAGTAAATTAAATAAAAATGGAAGTTGAATAGAAAAGTAAATTTAATAAAAGTTGAAGTTTAATAAAAATAAAAATAGAAGTTGCATAAAACTAAAAATGGAAGTTCATTGAAAAAACCACTATACCTTAACTATCTATTTGGGTATTAAATAAAAAAGAAAGTTGAATAAAAAAGGAAGTTGAATAAAAATGGAAATTGAATAAAATTGAAAATGGAAGTTCATTGAAGAAACTACTATACCTTAACGATCTATTTGGAAATTAAATAAAAAAATGAAGTCCAATAAAAATAAAAATGGAAGTTAAATAAAACTATAAATGGAAGTTCATTCAAGAAACCACTATACCCTAACGATCTATTTGGAAATTAAATAAAAAAAGAAGTTAAATAGAATAGGAAATTGAATAAAAATTGAAGTTAAATAAAAAAAGAAGTTGAATAGACAAAGAAATTGGATAAAAATGGAAGTTGAATAAAAACGGAAGTTGCATAAAATTAAAAATGGAAGTTGAATAAAAACGGAAGTTGCATAAAATTAAAAATGGAAGTTGAATAAAATTAAAAATAGAAGTTCATTCAAGAAATCTCAACTTCCTCTTTTTTATTCAATTGTTAATCTTATGGAACTTCCATTTTGTTTTTTTCAATGTTTTTTTCTATTCAACTTCTTTTTTTATTTAATTTCCAAATAGATCATTAAGTTATAGTGGTTTATTGAATGAACTTCCATTGTTAGTTTTATGCAACTTCCATTTATATTTTTATTCAACTTCCATTTTTATTCAATTTCCTTTTCTACTCAACTTCCTATTTATTTATTTCCAAATAGATCGTTAAGGTATCATGGAATCTTGAATGAACTTCGATTTTTATTCTTATTCAACTACCATTTTTAATTTTATACAACTTCCATTTTTATTTTTGTTCAACTTTCATTTTTATCCAATTTCCTTTTCTATTCAACATCCTTTTTATTTAATTGCCAAATAGATCATTAAGGTATAGTGGTTTCTCAAATGAACTTCTATTTTTATTTTTATTTAACTTCGATATTTATTCAACTTCGGCTTTATTCAACTTCCTTTTCTATGCAACTTCCAGTATTAATTTTATGCAACTTCCATTTTTAATTTTATACAATCTCCTTTTTTATTCAGCTTCCATTTTTGTTCAACTTCCTTTTTTTATTTAATTTCCAAATAGATCGTTAAGATATATTGGTTTCTTGAATGAACTTCCATTGTTAATTTTAGGCAACTTGCATTTTTATTCAACTTCAATTTCTAGTCAACTAACATTTTTATTTTTCTTCAAATAGATCGTTAAGCTATAATGGTTTCTTGAATGAACTTCTATTGTAATTTTATGCAACTTCCTTTTTTTTTTTAATTTCCCGAAGAGATCTGTAGGGTATAGTGTGGTTTATTGAATGAACTTCCATTTTTAAAATTATGCAACTTCCGTAAAGATCTATTTGGAAATTAAATAAAAAAGTAAATTGAATAGAATAGGAAATTGAATAAAAAAGGAAGTTGAATAAAAATGGAAGTTGCATAAAATTAACAATGGAAGTTGAAAATAAAAAATGGAAGTTCATTCAGGAAACTACTATACCTTAACGATCTATTTGGAAATTAAATAAAAAATGAAGTTGAATAGAAAATAGAAGTTGAACAGAAATGGAAGTTGAATAAAAATAAAAATGGAAGTTCATAAAATTAAAAACAAAAGTTCATTCAAGAAACCACTATACCTTAACGATCTATTTGGAAATTAAAAAAAAAATGGAAGTTGAATAAAAATGGAAATTGAATAACAATGGAAGTTGAATAAAAATAAAAATAAAAGTTCCACAAAATAAAAATGGAAGTTGCATAAAATGAAAATGGAAGTTCATTGAAGAAACCACTATACCTTAACGATCTATTTGAAAATTAAATGATCGTTAGGATATAGTTGTTTCTTGAATGAACTTCCATTTTTAATTTTATGCAACTTTCATTTTTATTCTTATCCAACTACCATTTTTATGCAACTTCCATTTTTATTTTTATTTAACTTCCAAATAGATCGTTAAAGTATAGTGGTTTCCTGAACGAACTTTCATTTTTAAATTTATGCAACTTCCATTTTTATTTTTATTCAATTTCCATTTTTAATTTTATGCAACTTCCATTTTTATTCAACTTCCTTTTTTATTGAATTTCCAAGGTATAGTGGTTTCTTGAATGAATTTCCATTTTTATTCAATTTCCTTTTTTATTAAACTTCTTTTTTTATTTAATTTCGAAATAGACCGTTAGGGTATAGTAGTTTCTTAAATGAACTTCCATTTTTTATTTTTATGCAACTTCCATTTTTATTCAATTTCCTTTTTTTATTTAATTTCCAAATTGATCGTTAAGATATAGTGGTTTCTTGAATGAACTTCCATTTTTAATTTTATACAACTTCCATTTTTATTTTTATTCAACATCCATTTTTATTTTTATTCAATTTCCTTTTTTATTAAATTTCCTTCTCTATTCAACTTCACTTTTTTATTTAATTTCCAAATAGATCGTTAAGTTATAGTGGTTTATTCACCACTATAACTTAACGATCTATTTGGAAGTTAAATCAAAAAGGAAGTTGAATAGAAAAGGAAATTGAAAAAGTAAATTGAATAAATATGGAAGTTGAATAAAAATAAAAAAGGAAGTTGAATAAAATTAAAAATGGAAATTAAATAAAAATGGAAGTTGCATAAAATTAACAATTGAAGTTCATTGAAGAAACCACTATACCTTAACGATCTATTTGGAAATTAAATAAAAAATGAAGTTGAATATAAATGGAAATTGAATAAAAATGGAAGTTGAATAAAAATAAAAATAAAAATGGAAGTTGTATGAAATTAAACCACTATACCTTAACGACCTATTTGGAAACTAAATAAAAAAAAGAAGTTGAATAGAAAGGGAAATTGAATAACAATGAAAGTTGAATATAAATAAAAAATCAGAAGTTGAATAAAATTAAAAATGGAAGTTGAATAGAAAAGATAATTGAATAATAATGGAAGTTCATTCGAGAAACCACTAAAAATGGAAATTCAATAAAACG
Organism: Camellia lanceoleosa; assembly: GCA_025200525.1. NCBI lineage: Eukaryota > Viridiplantae > Streptophyta > Magnoliopsida > Ericales > Theaceae > Camellia > Camellia lanceoleosa. Next base: position 1,418,535 of record JANUSC010000028.1, on the reverse strand, counting down.
GGAAGTTGAATAGAAAAGGAAATTGAATAAAAATGGAAGTTGCATAAAATAAAAAATGGAATTTCATTCAAGAAACCACTATACCTTAACGATCTATTTGGAAATTAAATAGAAAAGTAAGTTGAAGAAACTTGCATTTTTAGTTAATTTCCTTCTCTATTCAACTTCCTTTTTTAATTTTATGCAACTTCCATTTTTAATTAATTTCCAAATTGATCGTTAAGGTATAATGGTTTCTTGAATGAACTTCTATTTTTATTTTTATTCAACTTCCTTTTTTAGTTTTATACAATTTCCGTTTTTATTTTTATTCAACTTCTATTTTTATCCAATTTTCTTTTCTATTCAACTTACATTTTTATTTTTCTTCAACTTCCATAGTTATTCAATAAAAATGGAAGTTGAATAAACATATAAATGGAAGTTGCATATAAAATATATATGGAAGTTCATAAAATTAACAATGGAAGTTCATTCAAGAAACCACTATACTTTAACAATCTATTTGAAAATTGAATAAAAAAGGATGTCATTCAAGAAACCACTATAACTTAACGATTTACTTGGAAATTAAATAAAAAATAAAGTTGAATAAATTAAAAACGGAAATTGAAGTTGCATAAAAATAACAATGCAAGTTAATTCAATAAACCACTATACCATAACGATCTATTTGAACATTAAATAAAAAAGGAAAATGAATAGAAAACAAAATTGAATAAAACTGGGAGTTGCCTAAAATTAAAAATGGAAGTTGAATAAAAATAAAAAAGGAAGTTGAATAGAAAAGGAAACTCAATAAAAATGGAAGCTGCATAAAATTAACAATGGAAGTTCATTCAATAAACTACTATACCTTAACGATCTATTTGGAAATTAAAAAACAAAGGAAATTGAATAAAAAGAAAAGTTGAAAATTAAATTAAAGAGGAAGTTGAATAAAAAATGAAGTTACCTTAATGATCTATTTGGAAATTAAATAAAAAAGGAATAAAAATGGATGTTGAATAAAAATGGAAAGTAAATAAAATGGAAGTTGAATAAAAAAAAAATGGAAGTTGCATATAATTAAAAATGGAAGTTCATTGAAGAAACCACTATACCATAACGATCTATTTGGAAATTAAATAAAAATGGAAGTTGAATAAAAATAAAACTGGAAGTTCATTCAAGAAACCACCATACCTTAACGATCTATTTGGAAATTAAATAAAAAAGAAAGTTGAATAGAAATAAAAATAGAAGTTCATTCGAGAAACCACTATACCTTAACGATCTATTTGGAAAATAAATAAAAAAAAGGAAGTTGAATAGAGAAGGAAATTGAATAAAAAATAAAAATGGAAGTCGAAGAAAAATAAAAATGAAAGTTGCATAAAATTAAAAATGGAAGTTCATTTAAGAATAGAAAATAGAATTGAATATAAATGGAAGTTGAATAAAAATAAAAATGGAAGTTGCATAAAATTAAAAATGGACGTTGCATATAATTAAAAATGAAAGTTGTATAGGATAAAAAAGAAAGTTGAATAAAAATAAAAATGGAAATTGCAGAAAATTAAAAATGGAAGTTCATTCAAGAAACCACTATACCTTAACGATCTATTTGAAAATCAAATAAAAAATGAAGTTGAACAGAAAACAAAATTGAATAAAAATGGAAGTTGCATAAAATTAAAATTGAAAGTTAATTCAAGAAACCACTATACCTTAACGATCTATTTGGAAATCAAATAAAAAATGAAGTTGAATAGAAAACAAAATTGAATAAAAATGGAAGTTGCATAAAATTAAAATTGAAAGTTAATTCAAGAAACCACTATACCTTAACGATCTATTTGGAAATTAAATAAAAAAGGAGGTTGAATAGAAAAGGAAATTGAATAAAAATGGAATTTGTATGAAAATAAAAATAAAAATTCATTCAAGAAACCACTATACTTTAACGATCTATTTGGAAATAAAATAAAAAAGCAAGTTGAATAGAAAAGTAACTTGAATAAAAACAAAAATGGAAGTTCATAAAATTAAAATTGGAAGTTGATTCAAGAAACCACTATACCTTAAAGATCTATGCAACTTCCATTTCTATTTTTATTCAACTTCCTTTTTTATTTAATTTCCAAATAGATCGTTAAGGTATAGTTGTTCCATTTTTAATTTTATGCAACTTCTATTTTTATTTAACTTCCATTTTTATTCAATTCTAGTTTCTATTCAACTTCCATTATTCTTCAATTTCCTTTTCTATTCAACTTCATTTTTTTTTTAATTTCCTTTTTTTATTTAATTTCCAAGTAGATCGTTAAGGTATAGCGGTTTCTTGAATGAACTCCCATTGTTAATTTCACGCAACTTCCATTTTTGTTTTTATTCAACTTCCATTTTTATTCAATTTTCTTTTCTATTCAACTTCCTTTTCTATTTAACTTCCTTTTTTATTTACTTTCAAAATAGATCGTTAAGGTATAATGGTTTCATTAATGAACTTACATTGTTATTTATTCAATTTCCATTTCTATTCAACTTCTTTCTTTATTCAACTTTCTTTTTTATATAATTTCCAAATAGATCGTTGAGAACAGTGATTTCTTGAATAAACTTCCATTTTTAATTTTATTGAATTTCCATTTTTATGCAACTTCCATTTATATTTTTATTCAATTTTCTTTTTTATTTAATTTCCAAATAGATCGTTAAGGAATAGTGGTTTCTTGAATAAACCTCCATTGTTAATTTTATACAACTTCAATTTTTATTTTTATTCGACTTCAATTTCCTTTTCTATTCAACTTTCTTTTTTTTTTAAATTTCCAATAGATCATTAAGGTATAGTGGTTTCTTGAATGAACTTTCATTTTTATTTTTATGCAATTTCTATTTTTCTTTTTATTCAACTTCCGTTTTTATTCAATTTCATTTTCTATTCAACTTCCTCTTTTTTTTTAATTTCCAAATAGATCGTTAAGGTATAGTGATTTCTTGAATGAACTTCAATTTTTAATCTTATTTAATTTCTATTTTTATTCAATTTCATTTTCGATTTAACTTCCATTTTTATTCAATTCTATTTTCTATTCAACTTCTTTTTTTATTTAATTTCCAAATAGATCGTTAAGTTATAGTGGTTTCTTGAATGAACTTCAATTTTTAATTTTATGCAACTTCCATTTTTATTTTTATTCAACTTCCATTTTTATTCAATTTCATTTTCTATTTTTATTCAACTTCCAAATAGATCGCTAAGGTATAATGGTTTCTTGAATGAACTTCCTTTTCTATTCAACTTCCTTTTTTTATTTAATTTCCAAATAGATCGTTAAGGTATAGTGGTTTCTTGAATGAACTTCAATTGTTAATTTTATGCAACTTCCATTTTTCTTTTTATTCAACTTCCATTTTTATTCAACTTTCTTTTCTATTCAATTTCCTATTCTATTTAATTTCTAAATAGATCGTTAAGGCATAGTGGTTTTTTGAATGAACATCCATTTTTATTTTTATTCAACTTCGATTTTTATTTAATTTCCTTTTCTGTTCAGCTTCTTTTTTTATTTAATTTCCAAATAGATCGTTAACGTATAGTGGTTTCTTGAATGAACATCCATTTTTAATTTTATGCAACTTCCATTTTTATTTTTATTAAACTTCAACTTTCTTTTTTATTCAATTTCCATTTTTATTCAACTTCAATTTTTATTCAAGTTACTTTTCTATTCAACTTTCTTTTTTATTTTATTTCCAAATAGATTGTCAATGTATAGTAGTTTCTTAAATGAACTTCCATTGTTAATTTCATACAACTTCCAGTTTTATTTTTATTGAACTTCCATTTTTATTCAAGTTACTTTTCTATTCAACTTTCTTTTCAATATACCACTATAACTTAACGATCGATTTAATTTTATGCATCTTGCATTTTTAATTTCCAAATAGATCGTTAAGGTATAGTGGTTTCTCAAATGAACTTACATTTTTAATTTTATTCAACTTTCATTTTAATTTTAGGCAACTTCCAGTTTTATTTTTATTCATCTTGCATTTTTTTTTTCAATTTCCTATTCTATTCAACTTTCATTTTTATTCACTTTCCATTTTTATTCAATTTCCTTTTGTATTCAACTTCCTTTTTTATTCAACTTCCATTTTTAATGAACTTCCATTTTTATTCAAGTTACTTTTCTATTCAATTTCCTTTTCTATTCAACTTCCTTTTCTATTTAATTTCCAAATAAATCGTTAAGGTATAGTGGTTTCTTGAACTTCCTTTTTTATTTTTATTCAACTTCCATTTTTATTTTTATGCAACTTCCAATTTAATTCAATTTCCTTTTGTATTCAACTTCCTTTTTTATTTAATTTCCTTTTCTATTGAACTTCTTTTTTCATTTAATTTCCAAATAGATCGTTAAGTTATAGTGGTTTCCAATTTCCTTTTCTATTCAACTTCCTTTTCTATTCGATTTCTTTTTCTATTCGATTTTCAAATAGATCGCTAAGGTATAGTGGTTTCTTGAATTAACTTCCATTGTTAATTTTTGGAAATTAAATAAAAGAGGAAGTTGAATAGAAAATGAAATTTAATAAAAATGGAGATTAAATAAAAAAGGAAGTTGAATGGAAAATGAAAATTGTATAAAAATGGAAGTTGCATAAAATTAAAAATGGAAGTTGAGTAAAATCAGAAGATGAATAAAAATAAAAATGGACCACTATACCTCTACAATCTATTTGGAAATTAAATAAGAAAGAAAGCTGAATAAAATTAAAAATGGAAGTTCATTCAAGAAACCACTATACTTTAACGATCTATTTGGAAATTAAATAAAAAAGAACGTTAAATAAAAAAAGAAGTTGATTAAAAATGGAAGTTGCATAAAAGAAAGCACTATACCATAAAGATCTATTTGGAAATTAAATAGAAAAGGAAATTTAATAAAAAAGAAAGTTGAACAGAAAAAGAAATTGGATAAAAATTGAAGTTGAATAAAAATAAAAATAGAAGTTGAATAAAAATAAAAATGGAAGTTGCATAAAATTATCAATGGAATTTAATTCAAGAAACCACTATAACTTAACGATCTATTTGAAAATTAAATAAAAATGGAAGTTGAATAGAAAAAGAAATCGAATAAAAATTAAAGTTGCATTAAATTAAAAATGGAAGTTCATTGAAGAAACCACTGTACCTTAACGATCTATTTGGAAATTAAATAAAAAAGGAAGTTGAATAGAAAAGTAAAGCTGAATAAAAAAGAAATTGAATAAAAATGGAAGTTGAATAAAAATAAAAATACAAGTTTCCTAAAAATTAACAATGGAAGTTGAATAAAAATAATAATGTAAGTTCTTAAAAACCACTATACCTTAACTTCCATTTTTAATTTTAATTTCCTTTTCTATTCATCTTTATTTTTTATTTAATTTCCAAATAGATCGTTAAGATATAGTGATTTTTTAAATGAACTTCCATTATTAATTTTAGGTAACTTCCCTTTTTATTTAATTTCCAAATAATCGTTATGGTATATTGGTTTTTTGAATAAACTTCCATTGTTAATTTTATACAACTTCCATTTTTAATTATATGCAACTTCCATTTTTATTTTTATTCATCTTCCATTTATATTTAACTTCCTTTTATATTCAATTTCCAAATAGATCGTTAAGTTATAGTTGTTTCTAAGTTCAATGGTGGAAATTAAATAAAAAAGGAAGTTTCAAGTTCCAAATGGAAGTTCATTCAAGAAACCAAAAATGGAAGTTGAAATTGAATAAATATGGAAGTCGAATTGAAAAGAAAATTAGATAAAAAAGGAAGTTGAATGAAAATTGAAGTTGAGTAAAAATAAAAATGGAAGTTGAATAGGAAAAGAAAATTGAATAAAAATAGAAGTTGAATAAAAATAAAAAAGGAACTTGCACAAAATTAACAACGGAAGTTCATTCAAGAAACCACTATACCTTAACGATCTATTTGGAAATTAAATAAAAAAGAAAGTTGAATAAAATTAAAAATGGAAGTTCATTCAAGAAAGGGATGTTGAATAAAAATAGAAATTGAATAAAAATGGAAGTTGCATAAAAATGGAAGTTATTTTTATTTAATTTCCTTTTCTATTCAACATCCTTTTTTATTTAATTGCCAAATAGATCGTTAAGGTATAGTGATTTTTTGAAAGAACTTCCATTTGGAAAGTTGCACAAAATTAAAAATGGAAGTTCATACGAGAAACCACTATACCTTAACGATCTATTTGGAAGTTAAATAGAAAAGGAAGTTGAATATAATTAAAAATTGAATAAATAAGGAAGGTCATTCAGGAAACCACTATACCTTAACGATCTATTTGGAAATTAAATAAAAATAAAAAAATGAAAATTGAATAAAAATGGAAGTTGAATAAAAATAAAAATGGAGGTTCATTCAAGTTTCCCCTTTTATTTTTGTTCATCTTCCGATTTTTATGCAACTTCCATTTTTTATTTTGTGCAACTTTGATTTTTATTCAACTTCCATTTTCATTTTTTATTTTTATTCATCTTCTGATTTTTATGCAACTTTCTTTTTTATTTAATTTCCAAATAGATCGTTAGGGTATGGTGGTTTCTTGAATGAACTTCAATTTTTAAATTTATGCAACTTCCATTTTTATTCAATTTCCTATTCTATTCAACTTTCATTTTTATTTAATTTCCAAATAAATCGTTAAGGTATAGTGGTTTCTCAAATGATCTTCCATTGTTAATTTTATTCAGCTTCCATTTTTATTCAATTTCCTTTTTGATTCAACTTCCATTTTTTTTTTTATTCAACTTCCCTTTTTATTCAATTTCATGTTCTATTCAACTTCCTTTTTTATTTAATTTCAAAATAGATTGTTCCAATTTCTTATTCTATTCAACTTCATTTTTTATTTAATTTCTTTTTGTATTCAACTTCTTTTTTTAGAAAAGGAAATTGAATAGAAATTGAAGTTGAATAAAAATAAAAAAGGAAGTTGAATAGAAAAGTGAATTTAATAAAAATGGAAGTTGAATAAAAATAAACATGGAAGTTGCATAAAATTAAAAATAGAAATTCATTCAAGAAACCACTATACCTTAACGATCTATTTGGAAACTGAATAAAAATGGAAGTTGAATAGAAATGGAAGTTGAATGAAATTAACAATGGACGTTCATTCAAGAAACCACTATACCTTGACGAATTATTTGGAAATTAAATAAAAAAGGACGTTGAATAAAAAAAGAAATAGGATATAGTGGTTTCTTAAATGAACTTCCATTTTATTTTATTCAATTTCCTTTTCTATTCAACTTCCTCTTTTTATTTAATTTCCAAATAGATCGTTAAGGTATAGTGGTTTCTTGAATGAACTTCCATTTTAATTATATGCAACATCTTTTTATTCAACTTCCTTTTTTATTTAATTTCCAAATAGATCGTTAAGGTATAGTGGTTTCTTGAAAGAACTTCCATTGTAAGTTTTATGCAACTTCCATTTTAATTTTATGCAACTTCCATTTTTATTCGATTTCCTTCTCTATTCAACTTCCTCTTTTATTTAATTTCCAAATAGATCGTTAAGGTATAGTGGTTTCTTTTATTCAACTTCCATTTTTATTTTTATTCAACATCCATTTTATTCAACTTCCATTGTTAATTTTATTCAACTTCCATTTTTATTCAATTTTCTTTTCATTCAACTTCCTTTTTATTTTATTCAACTTCCATTTTTATTCAAGTTCTAATTTTATATGAACTTCCATTTTTCTATTCAACTTCATTTTTTATTTAATTTAAAAATAAATCGTTAAGGTAGAGTGGTTTCTTGAATGGAAGTTCATTGAAGAAACCACTATACTTTAACGATCTATTTGGAAATTAAGTAAAAAATGAAGTCGAACAGAAAAGGAAATTGAATAGAAATGGAAGTTGAGTAAAAATAAAAATAGAAGTTGCATAAAATTAAAAATAGAATTTGCAAAAAATTAAAAATGGAAGTTGAATAAAAAAGGAAGTTGAATAGAAAGGGAAATTAAAAATAAAAAAAAGGAAGTTCAGTAGAAAAGGAAATTGAATAAAAATTGAAGTCGAACAAAAATGGAAGTTGAATAAAAATAAAAATGGAATTTTAATAACTTAGCTCAACAATTCCAAGTTGCGAAAATACACTATCCTAAAATTAATCCTCAAACTACCAAGAATTGGTATATTAAGCCTACTCCTGTCGATTTACAATTTGAAGAGAATAATGTTAATAATCAATTTTCTGTCTCTGCTAAAAAATTATACGAATGGAATATTGATGGTCTTAGTGAAGATCAACTCCTCCAAAAATTAAATCATTTATCTATGGTCTCGAACAGTTATCTCTCTAATTATCCCCAATATACTCAACCTGAAATTGTAAATTTAATTACTACTGGTTTTACTGGTCAGCTCAAATCTTGGTGGGAAAAATATTTAACTAACACCCAACGAGACTCTATCATCTATGCTAACCAAACTGATGATCAAGGATTACCTATATTTGATGAAAATTTAGGATGTTGCCAACCTGATGGTATTAACCAATTAATTTATACAATTATTAGACATTTTATTGGTACCCCAACTAATATATATTCTCGCATACATGATCAACTCAGTAATCTTACTTGTCCAACCTTAAGTGATTTTAGATGGTATAAAGATGTTTTTACCTCTAAAGTTATGTTGAGAGAAGACTGTACTAAATCATTCTGGAAAGAAAATTTTATTAATGGATTACCTAGTTTATTTGCTCACAAAATTAGAGATGTTCTTAGTCAACCTACTGGTGTTATTGAATATGATAATTTAACATATGGTGATATCATTAGCACTATTCAAAAAGAAGGCTTAAAAATGTGTATTGATTTAAAACTTAGTCAAAAAGCTACAAAAGATAAGCATAAAGCTAAATATGAGTTAGGAAATTTTTGTGAACAATATGGACTACCTCCTATTGCACCCTCTCGTAGGAAATCACACAAACATTCAAAACATAAATCCAAATATTATCATAAATACAAGAAGCCTTATTCACCCTCCAAATCTAATGACAAATTTTATACTAAACCCAAAAAGAAATATCATAAATCTAAATCACATCCGAGATCAAAATCTAATAAAGATATTACGTGTTATAACTGTGGACAAAAAGGCCACTATGCTAATAAATGCAAAGAGAAACAAAAGCTCAAAGACAGAGTCAATCAACTCCAAATTAATGATGAATCCAAAATTCAGTTATTTGAAATCTTCCAATTAAATCAATCTGATAATGGTTCCTCTTCTGTACTTCCATCTACATCCAATTCCCCATCTAATAGTGATAATTCTGATTCTGATAATCAAATTACCTTAGGATGTAATGATGTTTGTTGTAAACCTGTTAAACAAATTTCTGTTCTTACTAAACATAGTCAAGAAGAATCTGCTTTAATTGATTTAATTAGTAAATTAGATGATCCTCAATTAAAACAACAATATATTGATAAGCTCAAAGGTCTAATGCTTCAAACAGAAACTAAACCTAAGTTTAATAAACCCATCATTAGTTTATCTAAAACTTTAGAAAAATTTAAAAATAAAACTAAAGAAGTTACACTTCAAGACTTACAATTTGAAATCAATCAAATTAAACAAACAATAAAAGATCTTCAAAATAAAGATAATAAATTAGAAAATGAAATTATTAATCTTAAACTTAAACAAAACTTAAATGATTTCCAACCTAATGCACAATCACCTCATGAATCTGAACATAATTCTGATCATACCGATCCAACTAAACTCATATTTGATAATCGATCTCAAACTACTAACCTTGAAGATAAACGATTAAATTTACTTAATAAAATTTATATGCAAAAATGGTATTCAAGAATTAAAATCATTGTTGAAGATTTTGAATTAGAATTAGTTGCATTAATTACAAGAATGAAGAACCATGGATTACGAAATCAAAGATGAAACAATTTAAACATAGAATTGGAATGCACAAAACAAAATATAATTCAAATCAAAATATTTAATTAAAACAATTTTAATTCATTACAGAAAATAATAACTTGCACTTACAACTGTTGTAAACTGCAAGGATCCTGAATAGAAGAACAGAACAAGGTAAACCTCACTCAGCAGAACACTCTTTTCTTTACAAACTAAAAGGTTCAAGAAAATTGGAATCTGCTAAACAATTACAATAGATTACAAATATATAGAAAACCAAATTAACTATGCAGCATGTGAGTTGGCTAAATGATGAAAGCAGCTGGCAGCATTGAGGACTGAGCAGGGCTGTCGGTTACTTTCGGCTGATTGATTGAAATTAACTATGCAGCATGTGAGTTGGCTAAATGATGAAAGCAATGGCAAAGATTGAGGATCGAAAGTTGTCGGTTACTTTCGGCTGATTGATTGAAATTAACTATGCAGCATGTGAATAAAGGAATCAGAATAAATATAAATTGACAGCTTTTCTCAAAAGAGTAGTGATTGAAGTCAATTTTATATTTATAAAGAATCCTATGTTGATTATTTCAAGCAAATGGGTCCTGAGCATCATGAAACTCAGGACGATCATAACCAGGTTGATTGGTGGATCCTTCTGAATCGAGCTCAACTATCTTACGAACTAGTTGCTGCAATGGTGCAGAGATTGTTCATTTTTAATGGGCTTGGGCACGATCTACTAGGAGACGGGCCATTTGAAGCAATTGATCCTTTGGTGGATCCAGTTGAACAATGAAATTTGAGCTTGTGATTTGGACTTTGACTTGGGTTGGTCCGAACCCCAGGACTTTGGACTTTCCTTGGATTTGATCTTTGATGATTTGGGCTTGGAGCCACTAGATGTGGGATCGCCAAGATTGTTGGAGGAAGATCGGTGACTTCCTTCTTGATTCTGACGGTTGGGGTCTCGGGCTTGCTGGGCTTTGACTATTGCAGGTGTTGGAGCACATGAATCAGGAGGAAATTTCTCATAAACAATTTCAATAATTCTGGGCACATTGAACTTAGCCCACCAGTTAACAGAGTGTTGGCGAATAATGATGTTGTCATTAATCCCATAATGCCATTTGAATATCCATGGGATTTTGTACTTGGATAAAAAATTGAGCAAGATAGGAAATTATTTTTGATGAGTAGTAAATGGGTAAACAGCAGCAAAATAGGCAATTGTTTCATTGAGTGAACTGGGAAGAATATCTGAAATGGGGCCATAATGAGTCCACCATCGAAGAAACCAGGTGGGTAATTCAGATTTGAATTTTTGATCAAAGGAGATGAACCAAGAGTGACTAAATGACTCATTTTGGTACAAGAACAATTTGAACCAAGCATCAATATAATCATGATAATTATATTGAATAGAATGACCAGGCAAATCTCGAAGCAGATTAGGATTGCCCCATTCTGCAAGAGAGACAATGTTGTGAATGTAAAGTGAATGGTATAGGATCTTGTAAGCATAGACACGATCTGAATTGGTTTGATAGAAATGGAGCGATGGTTGAGCAGAATATCTTTGTAATAAGAGAGATTTTTCTCTGGAGGTGAAGAAATGAAATGACATCCAAAGCCAAAATGGAATTGAGCAATTTCATTAATGGTTTGACTTCTGGGGTGACTAGGTTCTTTGTAGAACAAGTTAGCAACATGTGATTTGGTGTACTCAGTTCGAGAGGGTCGAACTTGGTTAATTGGAAGTGGAGTAACTGAAACTGATTGGCTGGAGGCAAAGGGATCATTAGCCAATGCAGATGAGTAATCAGGACGGTGAATAGTACCAAGAGTATGGTATCTATTAATTATGTCAATGGAAGAGGATGGTTTAATTGACTCCAGAGGAGGAGGAACTATGAGTTGATTAGGTTTACTGGAGGAGGCGACCAAAGCCTTAGAAGGAGGCCTTGGGCGAGACATCTGTTGAATAGGAAACAAAGATTAGCAACCAGAAAGAAGATCTAAGTAATTCTGGTAATAATGTAAATCATTGTAATAATTTTGTCGTAAAACACGGCGAGCTTGTAACTGTTGGTGATTGATGTATTGGGCTCTTTTAGTAGTTGGCCTAGCTGACTTAAGACGGTTAATCCGACGGTTAACTTGTTTGATCAGGGTTTGAGAATGGATAATTTGGGTTTTAACATGAATCTGTTCATACTTCATCATCTAAACAACCTTTAGATGCACCTTTACTTAACCTACCTACTAAACGTTCTACCCGAACTAGCCTAGTTACAAATGATCAATCATCTACGGTCCAAGCCATTGAAAAATTATTTACCAAATTAGCAGTACCCGATACTCCTTCACCTTCTAAAGATAAAGGTATTACTGTCCTAAATCAACAATTTGATATTAACTCAAATTCTACTTCCTCTGATACTGACAATGAAATTAATAACTTAGCTCAACAATTCCAATTTTTATTTTTATTCAACTTCTATTTTTGTTCAATTTCAACTTCCTTTTTTATTCAATTTCCTTTTCTATTTTTAACAATGGAAGTTTAATTTTTATTCAATTTCCTATTCTATTTAACTTCCTTTTTTATTTAATTTCCAAATAGATCGTTAAGGTATAGTGGTTTCCATTTCTATTCAACTTCATTTTTTGTTTAATTTCCAAATAGATCGCTAAGGTATAGTGGTTTCTTGAATGAACTTTCATTGTTAATTTTATGCAACTTCCATTTTATATTTTTATTCAACTTCTATTTTTTATTTAATTTCCTTTTCTATTCAACTTTCTTTTTTATTTTTATTCAACTTCCATTTTTCTTTAATTTCCTTTTCTATTCAACTTCAATTGTTAATTTTATGCAACTTCCATTTTTATTTTTATTCAACTTCCATTTTTATCAATCTATTTGGATATGAAATAAAAAAGGAAGTTGAATAAAAATGGAAGTTGCACAAAATTAACAGTGGAAGTTCATTTAAGAAACCACTATACCTTAACGATCTATTTCGAAATCAAATAAAAAATGAAGTTGAATAGAAATAAAAATGGAAGTTGCATAAAATTAAAAATGGAAATTCCTATTCTATTCAACTTCCTCTTTTATTTAATTTCCAAATAGATCGTTAAGGTATAGTGGTTTCTTGAATGAACTTCCATTTTTAATTTTATGCAACTTCCATTTTTAATTTTATGCAACTTCCATTTTTATTTTTATTCAACTTCCATTTTTCTTCAATTTCCATTTCTATTCAACTTGCCTTTGTTATTCAATTTCATTTTCTATTCAATTTTCTTTTCTATTCAACTTTTTTTTTTATTTAACTTCCAAATAGATTGTTAAGGTATAGTGGTTTCTTGAATGAACTTTCATTTTTAATTTTATTCAACTTTCATTTTTCTTTTTATTCAACTTCCATTTTTATTTTTAATTAATTTCCCAATAGATCATTGAAGAAACCACTATATCTTAACGATCTATTTGGAAATTAAATAAAAAAGGAAGTTGAATAGAAAAGGAGATTGAATAAAAATGGCAGTTGAAAAAAAATAAAAATGGAAGTTGCATAAAATTAACAATGGAAGTTCATTCAAGAAACCACTATACCTTAACGATCTATGTGGAAATTAAATAGAAAAGGAAGATAGATAGAAAAACAAATTGAATAAAAATGGAAGTTCAATAAAAATAAAAAAGGAAGTAGCATAAAAATAAAAATAAAAATGGAAGTTGAATAAAAAAGGAAATTGAATAAAAAAGAAGTTGAATTAAATAAAAATGGAAGCTGCATAAAAGAAACCATAATTCCTTAACGATATATTTGGAAATTAAATAAAAAAAGAAGTTGAATAGAAAAGTAAATTGAATAAAAATTGAAGTTGAATAAAAATTATAATGGAAGTTACATAAAATTAAAAATGGAAGTTCATTCAAGATCACACTATACCTTAACGATCTATTTGGAAATTAAATAAAAAAAGAAGTTCAATAGAAAAGGATATTGAATAAAAATGGATGTTGAATAAAAATAACAATGTAAGTTCATTCAAGAAACCACTATACCTTAACGATCTATTTGGAAATTAAAGAAAAAAGAAAGTTGAATAGAGAAGGAAATTGAATAAAAATGAAAGTTGAATAAAAATAAAAATGGATGTTGCATAAAATTAAAAATCGAAATTCATTCAAGATACCACTATTCCTCAGCGATCTATTTGCAAATGAAATAAAAAAGGAAGTTGAATAGATATAAAATTGAATAAAAATGGAAGTTGCGTAATATTAAAAATGGAAGTTCATCCAAAAAAGCACTATACCTTAACGATCTATTTGGAAATTAAATAAAAAATGAAGTTGAATAAAAAAGGAAATTGAATAAAAATGGAAGTTGCATAAAATTAAAAACGACAGTTCATTCAAGAAACCACTATACCTTGACGATCTATTTGGAAATTAAATAAAAAAGGAAGTTGAATAGAAAAGTAAGTTAATTCAATTTCGTTTTCTATTTAATTTCTAAATAGATCGTTAAGGTATAGTGGTTTCTTGAATTAACTTCAATTTTTAATTATATGCGACTTTGATTTTTATTTTTATTCAACTTCCATTTCTATTCAACTTCTTTTTTTATTTAATTTCCAAATAGATCGTTAAGGGATAGTGGTTTCTCGAATTAACCTCCATTTTTAATTTTATGCAACATCCATTTTTGTTTTTATTCAACATCCATTTTACGCAACTTCCATTTTTATTTTTATTCAACTTCCTTTTTTATTCAACTTCTTTTTTATTTAAGTAAGATAGATAGAAAAACAAATTGAATAAAATTGGAAGTTGAATAAAATTAAAAGTGGAAGTTCATTTAAAACACCACTATATCTTATCGATCTTTTTGGAAATTTAATAAAAAATGAAAGTTGAATACAAAAGGAAATTAAATAAAAATGAAAGTTGCATAAGATTAACATTGAAAGTTCATTTAAAAAACTACTATACCATAACTATCTATTTGGAAATTAAACAAAAAAATGAAGTTAAATAAAAAAGGAAGTTGAATAGAAAAGGAAATTGAATAAAAATGGAAGTTGCATAAAAATAAAAATGGATATTGCATAAAATTAAAAATCGAAGTTCATTCAAGATACCACTATTCCTCAACGATCTATTTGCAAATTAAATAAAAAAGGAAGTTGAATAGAAATAAAATTGAATAAAAATGGAAGTTACGTAACATTAAAAATGGAAGTTCATTTAAAAAACTACTATACCTTAACGATCTATTTGGAAATTAAATAAAAAATGAAGTTGAATAAAAAAGGAAATTGAATAAAAATGGAAGTTGAATAAAAATAAAAATGGAAGTTGCATAAAATTAAAAACGGCAGTTCATTCAAGAAACCACTATACCTTAACGATCTATTTGGAAATTAAATAAAAAAGGAAGTTGAATAGAAAAGTAAGTTAATTCAATTTCTTTTTCTATTTAATTTCCAAATAGATAAATAGTATAGTGGTTTTGAATAAACTTCAACTTTTAATTATATGCAACTTTGATTTTTATTTTTATTCAACTTCATTTTTTATTCAACTTCTTTTTTTATTTAATTTCCAAATAGATTGTTAAGGGATAGTGGTTTCTCGAATTAACCTCCATTTTTAATTTTATGCAACATTCATTTTTGTTTTTATTCAACATCCATTTTTGTTCAACATCCATTTTACGCAACTTCCATTTTTATTTTTATTCATCTTCCTTTTTTATTCAACTTTCTTTTTTATTTAAGATAGATAGAAAAACAAATTGAATAAAATTGGAAGTTGAATAAAATTAAAAGTGGAAGTTCATTTAAAAAACCACTATATCTTAACGATCTTTTTGGAAATTTAATAAAAAATGGAAGTTGGATACAAAAGGAAATTAAATAAAAATGGAAGTTGCATAAGATTAACATTGGAAGTTCATTTAAAAACCACTATACCATAACTATCTATTTGGAAATTAAACAAAAAAAGGAAGTTAAATAAAAAAGGAAGTTGAATAGAAAAGGAAATTGAATAAAAATGGAAGTTGCATGCAATTAACAATGGAAGTTCATTCAAGAAACAACATACCTTGACGATCTATTTGGAAATTAAATATAAAAGGAAGTTAAATAGAAAAAGAAATTGAATAAAAACAAAAATGGAAGTTGCATGAAATTAAAAATGGAAGTTGAATAAAAATAAAACTGGAAGTTCATTCAAGAAACCACTATACGTTAACGATCTATTTGAAAATTAAAGAAAAAAGGAAGTTGAATAGAGAAGGAAATTGAATAAAAATGGATGTTGCATAAAATTAAAAATCGAAGTTCATTCAACATACCACTATTCCTCAACGATCTATTTGCAAATTAAATAAAAAAGGAAGTTGAATAGAAATAAAATTGAATAAAAATGGAAGTTGCGTAACATTAAAAATGGAAGTTCATTCAAAAAACCACTATACCTTAACGATCTATTTCAAAATTAAATAAAAAAGGAAGTTAAATAGAAAATGAAATTGAATACAAAGGAAATAGAATAAAAATGGAAGTCGAATAAAGAAGGAAATTAAATAAAAATGGAAGTTGAGTAAAAATAAAAGAAAGTTGCATAAAATTAACATTGGAAGTTGAGTAAAAATAAAAATGGAAGTTGCATAAAATTAAAAATGGAAGTTCATTCAAAAAACAGCTATACCTTAACGATCTATTTGGAAATTGAATAAAAAATGAAGTCGAATAAAAAAGGAAATTGAATAAAAATGGAAGTTGCATAAAACTAAAAAAGGAAGTTCATTCAAGAAACAATATACTTTAACAATCTATTTGGAAATTAAATAAAAAAGGAAGTTGAATAAAAATAAAAATGGAAGTTGCATAAAATTAAAGATTGAAGTTCATTCAAGAAACCACTATACCTTAACGATCTATTTGGAAATTAAATAAAAAAGGAAGTTGAATAGATTAGGAAATTGAATAAAAATGGAAGTTGCATAAAATTAAAAATGGAAGTTCATTCAAGAAACCACTATACCTTAACGATCTATTTGGAAATTAAATAAAAAATGAAGTTGAATAGAAACCACTATACCTTAACGATCTATTTGGAAATTAAATAAAAATGGAAGTTGAATTGAAAAGAAAATTGAATAAAATGGAAGTTGAATAAAAATAACTATGGAAGTTGATCCAAATAGATCATTATGGTATAGTGGATTCTTGAAAGAACTTCCATTGTAAGTTTTATAACTTTCATTTTTATTTTATTCAACTTCTAGTTTTATCAATTTCCTTTTCTATTCAACTTCTATTTGGAAATTAAATATAAAAGGAAGTTGAATAAAAATAGAAATTGAATAAAATGAAAATTGAATAAAAACAAAATGGATGTTGTATATAATTAAAAATGGAAGTTACCTGTAAAAGGAAATTGAATAAAAAAAAAAAAGGAAGTTGAATAGAAAATGGAAGTTGCATAAAATTAAAAAATGGGGAAGTTGCATAAAATTATGTAACGCCCTCAAAATAAACCCATAAATCATCCAACAATAGCATGCTTAGACATAAGAGAATGAAGCATAAACATATTCCATCAGAGTAATCATTACAAAATGTATTACATGTTGACAACAAAAGTAAATGCCCTACGGGCTTACAACTTTCCATGTCAACACTTGGTTACAAAAACAGAGTGCTAACTCTATACAAAGAAAGCCCTTGGCTTGATATACATGTAATACAACAAAACAACAAAAGAAGTCCCAGCCACTAAGCCTTCCAAGCTACGTCCTTGGAGGTGGCATGCTTCCTGTACCTGAAAATGATGTCCCATATAGGGTGAGCCACAGCCCAGTAAAAATATACTAAACCAATTATAAACAATGATTAAAATAATAGCATTCAACAGGTGGTCCATACTTATATTTCAACTCATGCCATATTACCGTTTCATGACAATCATATCCATGTTCTATTTCACTTTCCATTTCTTATTCAACTTTGAGTTTGAAAACAAGGCTCAGAACTTGGCCAAATAATTTAATGAGATTATAACTCATTACTAAAACACTTTCGAAATTCATGACAGATACACATTTTAGTATTATATCAATAGCACATAAACCACTTCCTTACTTCACAAGTGATACACATTTTGGTGCTATATCAAATCAAACAAACACTTCCATACTTCACCATGATACACATTGTAGTGCTGTATCAATGTCACACAAATTCCAGTTTAGAGGTCCATCCTCTATCTTCCCCTAAACCGTGGAGTACATCTCTATCTCCTCCCACACAACACAATGTATATAAACACAGATCATATACATAATCAATCAATACATAAGGTTAATGTATTTTTCAACCGTCATACTTGATGACACATTCCATTGATTAATTTTAGTTTGCCTAATCATCATGCATTGTCTACAACAATCAAGACTATCATCCACCGATAGCCCAAAGCAGTTATTTCTAAACAGAAAATAAATGCACCAAATGGATAAATTATCAACATTTGCCTTGGTGAGCGATATATTAATCCGACTACACCCCTTTAATCGCATACCAATCCAATTTGAATATCTCCTATTCAATTTCTCATTTCCCAAAATTAATTATATACCAATTAATTTATCATGCAATTAGGGTTTTTTCCATAATTACAACACCAACCCAAAGGTTCCATTTTCATCAAAATCCAACACCAGGTCCATTTTCCCATGTATTACATACATAAAGGTTTTAAACTTTGAAAACCCCTCTTTTGAAAATTACACAATGGCCCCAAACTTTCTCGAAATTACCCAACAACCCCCAACATATCGAAATACTAAAATCCAAAGACAAAGCTCACAAGATGGAGTAGGATATCCCTACCTCAAAGTTAGAGCTCGAATGGAGGAGATGAAGAAATTCAAAGTGCTCCAAATCAACAATTTCTCGGATCAAAACGTAGCCCTCGACGATCAACACACTTTTTACAAAGGCCGAAGGATAGAGAAACACTCCAACTAGATCAAACCCTAGAGAGAAGGGAGATTCTAGAGAGAGGGGCTCTCAAAAATGGCTTTTAGAAAGTAAGAGAGAGAGAGAGAGTGAATGTAAAAAGTGATTCAAAAATGCCTAGCTGCCATCTGATATACGACACTCTTGCTCGAGCGGAGAATAGAACGCTCGAGCGTTAAGCACAAAATCTGGACACGCTCGAGCGCAAGAAGGCCCGCTCGATCGTCAAGGCACAAGAATAAAGTACATCCGCTCGAGCGCGAAAACCAGTCCACTTGAGCGTAGATTTCCCCCTCCCAGAACTTTCACAGACAAAGCAGTACCCGCTCGAGCACCAACATACCCACTCGAGCGCGACCTGCTCGAGCGTAAAGAAACCCGCTCGAGCGTGAAAAACACACCTGCAGAAGTTTTGCAGAGGCACGAAATACTGGGAGTGTGTAAACCCCGCTTGAGCGCAAGAATGCCCGCTCGAGCGAACAACCCAAAACCAAACTCCGCTCGAGCGCAGAATGACCCGCTCGAGCGTAACACCAAAAACCTGGGCAACTACACTTGAGACCAAAACTCAATCTACCTGTTCGAAATACGTCCAACACATCCTAAAACTCAAACATATGGAATTAAAGGATGATAACAAGGTAAACAACCACCAACTCCACGGAACCAAAGTCCAGAATACAACAATTACAAAAAGGGAAAATCGGGATCGCTATAACCTTCCCCCTTAAAGAATTTCATCCCCGAAATTAAATACAAATTTTTCAAAAACAAGATTTTCTCAATTCCCAATTTTATTACAATGCGAAATTTAACAATTCGACCTATTACCGGTCATCTCATCTCTTTTCAAGAGGCAAATTACAACATTTTCCACAACATGCATTTTAGATATGCATTCCTTAAAATTCCACAAATTTCAATACCACATTCCACATTCCATATCATATTTAATATTCATGATATATATCCATTTTTACAATACATCCAACATATGCAAAGTTACATTAAACTTCCATAAACCAAAACATATACAATGTTTTACAACTTAAGACATATGTAATGCTCTTAAAGTTCAACAATATTACATAATTTCAATATATGATTATACATCAACAAACATGTCTGGATATTTATCGCAGACCTCCAACTCACGTTCCCAAGTGGCTTCTTCCACTCCGTGATGTTTCCACAAAACCTTTACCAAGGGAATGGTCTTGCCTCGCAAGACTTGATCCCGCCTATCCAAGACCCGAACCGGTCTCTCCTCATATGAGGCATCCTCGTCTACCTCTAAGTCGGTCCAATCCAACACATGTGATGGATCCGGCTCATACTTCCAAAGCATACTAACATGAAAGACGTCATGAACCCCGGACAACTGCGGTGGCAAGGCCAACCAATAAGCAACCTCTCCAATCCTCCCAAGGATCTCAAAGGGACCGATAAACCGAGGGGATAACTTCCCGCTCTTCCCAAACCTCATCAAACCTCGCCTAGGTGATATTTTCAAGAAAACATGATCACCCATCTCAAATGGCAAAGGCCTCATCCTATGGTCGGCATAACTCTTTTGACGACTCTGGGCTGTAACAAGCCTTCTACGGATAAGCTCAACTTTCTCCGCTGCTTCTCACCAACTCCGGGCCCAACAAAGGTGCATCCCCCACCTCGGCCCAACAAACTGGAGACCTACAAGGTCGGCCATACAAGGCCTCAAACGGTGCCATGCCGATGCTCGACTGAAAGCTGTTGTTGTAGGCAAACTCCACCAAGGGCAAGTGCCTCTCCCACGTCCCACTACAGTCAAGGACACAACCTCGAAGCATATCCTCAAGAATCTGAATAGTACGCTCGGACTGCCCGTCAGTCTGAGGATGATAAGCCGTACTAAAGGTCAACTTAGTACCCAAGGCACTCTGCAAACTCTACCACAACCTAGAAGTAAAACGAGGGTCTCTATCTGAGACGATCGTTACTGGGACCCCGTGTAATCTCACTATGTCCCGAATATACAAATCGGCAAGATGATCTACCGAATCTCTCGTGCGCATAGGGATAAAGTGCGCCGACTTAGTCAACCGGTCTACAACCACCCAAATAGCATCACTACCCCGCTGAGTCCTCGGAAGACCTACAACAAAATCCATGGTGACATGCACCCACTTCCACTCGGCAATAGGCAAGGGTTGTAACAAATCCGCTGGCCTCTGATGCTCGGCCTTCACTTGCTGACAAGTAAGGCACTTAGACACAAACACTACCACATCCTTCTTCATACCCCGCCACCAAAACTGGCAACCCAAATCCCGATACATCTAAGTGCCTCCCGGATGCACCGCAAGGCGTGAATAGTGAAACTCTCGGAGTACCTCCTCTCGGCAAGACTCCGGCACAAACAAACGGTCTCGGTATCTCACACTCTGGTCGGGATACATAGACAAACCATTCTCAACCTACCCACCGGGGATCTTCTCCCAAAGGGCTTCTACCTCAAGGTCACCTCCCTGTGCCTCTAACACTCGAGTCACAAGTGTAGGCTGTGCAACAACAGAAAACAAGGCCGCAGCCTCAACAGATTCGCCCCAAAGCAAATCGAACTCGCCAAGTGCCCCCAACATCTCCCATTCCCGGATGGCTATACAAGCCACATCACTAATGGATTTCCTACTAAGGGCATCGGCCACAACATTGGCATTTCCCGGGTGATAGTGCAACTCAAAATCGTAGTCCTCAATGAACTTCATCCACCTTCTCTGCCTCAAATTTAAGTCTCTCTGTGTGAACAGATACTTCAAACTCTTATGGTCCAAGAACACCTCGAACCTCTCACCATAAAGGTAGTGCCTCCAAATCTTCAAGGCAAAGATCGCTGCTACTAACTCCAGGTCATGTGTAGGAAGTTGAATAGAAAATGAAATTGAACAAAAATAGAAGTTGAATAGAAAATGAAATTGAATAAAAATAGAAGTCGAATAAAAATGGAAGTTAATTCAAAAAACCACTATACCTTAATGATTTACTTGGAAGAACTTCCATTTTAATTCAATTTCCTATTCTATTCAACTTCATTTTATATTTAATTTTCAAATAGATCGTTAAGGTATAGTGGTTTCTCGAATGAACTTCTATTTTTAATTTTATTCAACTTCCATTTTTATTTTTACTCAACTTCCATTGTTAATTTTATGCAACTTCCTTTTCTTTTTACTCAACTTCCATTTTTAATTTTATTCAACTTCCATTTTTATTCAATTTCCTTTTCTATTCAACTTCCTTTTCTATTCAACTTCTTTTTTTTATTTAATTTCCAATAAAAATAAAAATGGAAGTTGCCTAAAATTAACAATGGAAGTTATTTTTATTCAACTTCCATTTTTATTTAATTTCCATTTTTATTCAATTTCTTTTTTTATTCAATTTCCTTTTCTATTCAACTTCCTTTTTTATTGAATTTCCAAATAGATCGTTAAGGTATAGTTGTTTCTTGAATGAACTTCAATTTTTAATTATATGCAACTTCCAATTTTATTTAATTTCCTTCTCTATTCAACTTCCATTTTTATTTTTATTCAACCTCCATTTTTTTATTTTATACAACTTCTTTTTTTATTTAATTTCCAAATAGATCGTTAAGGTATAGTGGTTTCTTGAATGAACTTCCATTGTTAATTTTATTCAACTTTCATTTTTATTTTTATTCAACTTCCATTGTTATTCAATTTCATGTTTTATTCAACTTCCATTTTTATTCAATTTCATATTCTATTCAACTTACTTTTTTATTTAATTTCCAAATAGATCGTTAAGGAAGTTGAATAGAAAAGGAAGTTGAATAAAAATGGAAGTTGAATAAAAATAAAAATAGAAGTTCATTCGAGAAACCACTATACCTTAACGATTTACTGGGAAATTAAACAAAAAAGGAAGTTCAATAGAAAAGGAAATTGAATAAAAATGGAAGTTGAATATAATTAAAAATGAAAGTTGTATAAAATTAAAAATGGAAATTCATTCAATAAACCACTATACCTTAATGATCTATTTGGAAATTGAGTAAAAAAGGAAGTTGAATAGAAAAAGAAATTGAATAAAAAGGGATATTGAATAAAAAATGATATTGAATAAAAATGAAAATTGCATAAAATTAACAATGGAAGTTCATTCCAGAAACCATAATACCTTAACGATCTATTTGGAAATTAAATAAAAAAAAGGAAGTTTAATAGAAAATGATATTGAATAAAAATCGGAAGATGAATAAAATTAAAAATTGAAGTTCATTCAAGAAACCACTATACCTTAACGATCTATTTGGAAATTAAATAAAAAAAAGAAGTTGAATTGAAAAGAAAATTGAATAAAAATGGAAATTGAATAAAAATATAAACGGAAGTTCATTAAAGAAACCACTATACCTTAACGATTTATTTGGAAATTAAATAAAAAAAGAAGTTGAATAGAAAAGGAAATTGAATAAAAATGGAAGTTGAATAAAAATGAAAACCGAAGTTCATTCAAGAAACTACTATACCTTAACGATCTATTTGGAAATTAAATAAAAAAGGAAGTTGAATGAAAATGGAAGTTGCATAAAATTAACAATGGAAGTTCATTTAAGAAACCATTATACCTTAACGATCTATTTGGAAATTAAATAAAGAAGAAAGTTGAATAGAAAAGAAAATTGAATAAAAATATAAATGGAAGTTGCTTAAAAATAAAAATGGAAGTTTATTCAAGAAACCACTATACCTTAACGATCTATTTGGAAATTGAATAAAAAATGAAGTCAAATAGAAAAGGAAATTGAATAAAAATGGAAGTTGCATAAAACTAAAAATGAAAGTTCATTCAAGAAACCACTATACCTTAACAATCTATTTGGAAATTAAATAAAAAAGAACGACAGATAGAAAAACAAATTGAATAAAAATTGAAGTTAAAGAAAAATAAAAATGGAAGTTGTATAAAATTAAAAATGGAAGTTCATTCGAGAAACCAGTATAACTTAACGATCTATTTGGAAATTAAATAAAAAGGAAGTTGAATAAAAATGGAAGCTAAATAGAAAAGCAAAGGAAATTAAATAAAAAATGACGTTGAATAGAAAAGGAAATTGAATAAATATGGAAGTTGAATAAAAATAAAAAAGGAAGTTGAATAAAAATGGAAGTCGCATAAAATTAAAAATTGAGGTTCATTCAAAAAACCATTATACCTTAACGATCTATTTGGGTATTAAATAAAAAGGAAGTTGAATAGAGAAGGAAATTGAATAAAAATGGAAGTTGAATAAAAATAAAAAAGGAAGTTGAATAGAAATGGAAGTTGAATAAAAATGGAAGTTGAATAAAAAAAAAAAAAAAGGAGGTTCATTCAAGAAAGCACTATATCTTAACGATCTATTTGGAAATTAAATAAAAAATGAAGTTGAATAAAATTGAAAGTTGAATAAAAATGGGTGTTGCATAAAATTAACAATGAAAGTTCATTCAAGAAACCACTATACCTTAACGACCTATTTAGAAATTGAATAAAAATGGAAGTTGAATAGAAAAGGAAATTTAATAAAATCGGAAGTTGCATAAAAATGGAAGTCGAATAGAAAAGGAAATTGAATAAAAAATTTGGAAGCTGAATAAAAAATGAAGTTGAATAAAAGTGGAAGTTGCATAAAAACAAAAATGGAAGTTGAATAAAAATGGAATTTGCAAAAAATTAAAAATGGAAGTTGCGTAAAATTAACAATAAAAGCTCATTGAAGAAACCACTATACATTAACGATCTATTTGGAAATTAAATGAAAAATGAAGTTGAATAAAAATGAAAGTTGCATAAAAATAGAAAAGGAAATTGAATAAAAATGGAAGTTGAATAAAAATAAAAATGGAAGTTGCCTAAAATTAACAATGGAAGTTCATTCAAGAAACCACTATACCTTAACGATCTATTTGGAAATTAAATAAAAAAGGAGGTTGAATAGAAAATGAAATTGAAATAAAATAAAACATGTAAGTTGAATAGAATAGGAAATTGAATAAAAATAAAAATGGAAGTTGAATAAAAATAAAAATGGAAGTTGAATAAAATTAAAAATTGAAGTTCATCCAATAAACTACTATACCTTAACGATCTATGTGGAAATTAAATAGAAAAGGAAGTTAAATAGAAATGGAAGTTGAATAAAAATAAAAATGGAAGTTGCATAAAATTAAAAATGGAAGTTCATTGAAGAAACCACTATACGTTAACGATCTATTTGGAAATTAAATAAAAATGGAAGTTGAATAAAAATAAAATTGGAAGTTCATTCAGAAAACCACTATACCTTAACGATCTATTTGAAAATTAAACAAAAAAAGGAGTTGAATAGAAAAGAAAATTGCATAAAAATGGAAGTTGAATAAAAATCAATATAAGTTGCATAAAATTAAAAATGGAAGTTCATTCAAGATACCACTATACCTTGACGATCTATTTGGAAATTAAATAAAAAAAGAAGTCGAATAGAAAAGGAAATTGAATAAAAATGGAAGTGGAAATTGAATACAAATGGAAGTTGAGTAAAAAATAAAAATGGAAGTTAAATAAAAAATGAAGTTGAATAGAAATGGAAATTGAATAAAAAATAGAATTGAATAAAACTGGAAGTTCAATAAAAATAAAAATGGAAATTGCACAAAATTAACAATGGAAGTTCATTGAAGAAGGATGTTGCATAAAATTAAAAATGGAAGTTCATTCGAGAAACCATTATACCTTAACGATCTATTTGGAAATTAAATAAAAAAGGATGTTGAATAGAAAAGGAAATTGAATAGAAATTAAAGATTAAAGTTCATTCAAGAAACCACTATACCTTAACGATCTATTTGGAAATTAAATAAAAAAATGAAGTTGAATAGAAAAGAAATTGAATAAAAATAAAATGGAAGTTGAATAAAAAAAAGAAGTTGAATAAAAATAAAAATAGAAGTTGAATAAAAATAAAAATGGAAGTTGCATAAAATTAAAAATGGAAGTTAATTGTAGAAACCAGTTTTTGTTTTATTGAACTTCCATTTTTAATCAATTCCCTTTTCTACACAACTTTCTTTTCTATTTCCTTTTCTATTCAATTTCCTTTTATATTTAATTTCCAAATAGATCGTTAAGGTATAGTGGCTTCTTGAATGAACTTCCATTTTTATTCAACTTCCATTTTTATTCAATTTCCTTTTCTGTTCAACTTCATTTTTTACTTAATTTTCAAATAAATCGTTAGGGTATAGTGGTTTATTGAATGAACTTCCATTTTTAATTTTATTCAACTTCCATTTTTCTTCAATTTTGTTTTCTATTCAACTTCCTTTTTTTTTTATTTAATTTCCAAATAGATCGTTAAGGTATATTGGTTTCTTTAATGAACTTCCATTTTTAATTTTATGCAACTTCCATTTTTCTTCAATTTTCTTTTCTATTGAACTTCCTTTTTTCTTTAATTTCAAATCATTAACGTATAATGGTTTCTCGAATGAACTTCCATTTTTAATTTTATGCAACTTCCATTTTTATTCAATTTCGTTTTGTAGTCAGTTTCCTTTTTTTATTTAATTTCCATTTTTATTCAATTTCGATTTTTAATTCTATTCAACTTCAATTTTTATTCAATTTCCTTTTTTTATTTAATTTCCAAATAGATCGTTAAGTTATAGTGGTTTATTGAATAAACATCCATTTTAAATTTTGTGCAACTTCCATTTTCATTTTTATTCAATTTTCATTTTTATTGAGTTTCCTTTTCTATTCAACTTTCTTTTTTATTTAATTTTCAAATAGATCGTTAAGGTATAATGGTTTCTTGAAAGAACTTCCATTGTTAACTTTATGCAACTACCATTTTTAATTTTATTCAACTTCCATTTTTATTCAATTTCCTTTTCTATTCGACTTCAATTTTCGTCAATTTCCTATTCTATTCAACTTCCTTTTTTATTTAATTTCCTATTCTATTCAACTTCCTGTTTTATTCAATTTCTTTTTCTATTCAACTTCCTTTTTATTTAATTTGCAGATAGATCGTTAAGGTATACTGGTTTCTTGAATGAACTTCTATTTTTATTTTTATTCAACTTCTTTTTTTATTTAATTTCCACATAGATCGTTAAGGGATAGTGGTTTCTCGAATGAACTTCAATTTTTAATTTTATTCAACTTCCGTTTTTATCTAATTTCCAAATAGATCGTTAAGTTATAGTGGTTTCTTGAGTGAACTTCCATTGTTAATTTTATGCAACTTTCATTTTTATTCAATTTTTATTTTTATTCAACTTCCATTTTTATTCAACTTCCTTTTTTAATTGTATTCAACATCCTTTTTTATTTAATTTCCAAATAGATCGTTAAGGGATAGTGGAAGTTGAATAAAAATAGAAGTTGAATTAGAAAAGGATATTTAATAAAAATGGAAGTTGAAGAGAAGTTGAAATTAAATAAAAATGAAGTCGAATAAAAAAGGAAGTTGAATAAAAATAGAAGTTGAATAAAAATAAAAAAGGAAGTTGAATAAAATTAAAATTGAAAGTTCATTCAAGAAACCACCATGCATTAACGATCTATTTGAAAATTAAATAAAAAATGAAGTTGAATAGAAAATAGAAGTTGAACAGAAATGGAAGTTGAATAAAAATAAAAATGGAAGTTCATAAAATTCACAATAAAAGTTCATTCAAAAACCACTATACCTTAACGATCTATTTGGAAATTTAAAAAAAATGGAAGTTGAATAAAAATGGAAATTGAATAACCATGGTAGTTGAATAAAAATAAAAATGGAAGTTGCACAAAATAAAAATGGAAGTTGCATAAAATGAAAATGGAAGTTCATCGAAGAAACCACTATACCTTAACGATCTATTTGGAAATTAAATGATCGTTAGGGTATAGTGGTTTCTTGAATGAAGTTCCATTTTTAATTTTATGCAACTTCCATTTTTATTCTTATTCAACTACCATTTTTATTCAACTACCATTTTTATGCAACTTCCATAGTTAGTCAATAAAAATGAAAGTTGAATAAACATATAAATTGAACTTACATATAAAATAAATATGGAAGTTGCATAAAATTAAAAATGGAAGTTCATTTAAGAAACTACTATACCCTAACGGTCTATTCGAGAAACCACTATCCCTTAACGATCTATTTGGAAATAAAATAAAAAAGGAAATTGAAACCACTATAACTTAATGAATTAAATAAAATGGAAATTGAATAAAAATAAAAATGGAAGTTGTATAAAATTAAAAGATCGTTAAGGTATAGTGGAAAAGAAAAGGAAATTGAATAAAAATGAAAGTTGATTCAAGAAACCACTATACCTTAACGATCTATTTGGAAATAAAATGAAAAAGAAAGTTGAATAAAAAAACTACTATACCTTAACGATCTATGTGGAAATTAAATAAAAAAAGGAAGTTGAATACAAAAGGAAGTTGGATAGAAATGAAGTTTAATAAAAATAAAAATGAAAGTTGCATAAAACTAAAAATGGAAGTTGCATAAAATTAAAAATGTAAGTTCATTTCTATTCAACTTCATTTTTTACTGAACGATCTATTTGGAAATTAAATAAAAATGGAAGTTCAATAAAAATAAAATTGGAAGTTCATTCAAGAAACCACTATACCTTAACGATCTATTTGGAAATTAAATATAAAAGGAAGTTGAATAGAAAAGAAAATTGAATAAAAATGGAAGTTGAATAGAAAAGGAAGTTGAATAGAAAAGGAAATTTAATAAAAAAAGGAAGTTGAATAAAAACGGAAGTTGAAAGTTGCATATAATTAAAAATGGAAGTTCATTTAAGAAACCATTATACCTTAACGATCTATTTGGAAATTGAATAAAAAATGAAGTTGAATAGAAATGGAAATTGCATAAAAATGGAAGTTGAATAGAAAAGGATATTGAATAAAAATAAAAATGAAAGTTCATAAAATTAACAATAAAAGTTAATTCAAGAAACCATTATACCTTAGCGATCTATTTGGAAAGTAAATAAAAAAAATGAAGTTGAATGGAATAGGAAATTGAATACAAATGGAAGTTCCATAAAATTAACAATGGAAGTAGTATGAAATTAAAATTAAAAATGGAAGTTGCCTAAAATTAACAATGGAAGTTAACTCAAAAAACCACTATACCCTAACGATTTATTTGGAAATTTAGTAAAAAATGAAGTCGAATAGAAAAGATTAACAATGGAAGTTCTTTGAAGAAACCACTATACCTTAACGAATTATTTGGAAATTGAATAAAAATGGAAGTTGAGTAAAAATAAAAAAGGAAATTGAATAAAAATGGAAGATAAATAAAAATAAAAATGGAAGTTGAATAGAAAAAGAAATTGTATAAAAATTGAAGTTGCATAAAAATAAAAATGAAGTTCATTCAGTAAACCAGTATAACCACTATACCTTAACGATCTATTTAGAAATTATATAAAAATGAAAGTTGCATAAAATTAAAAAGGAAGTTGAATAGAATTAAAAATGGAAGGTGATTTATTTGTAAATTAATTAAAAATGGCAGTCGTATAAAATAAAAATGGAAGTTGAATAAAAATAAAAATGGATGTCGAGTAAAATTAAAAATGGAGGTTCATTCAAGAAACCACTATACCATAATGATCTATTTAGAAATTATATAAAAAAAATAAAGTTGAATAGAAAAGGAAATTGAATAAAAATGGAAGTTGAATAAAAATAAAAATGGATGTCGAGTAAAATTAAAAATGGAGGTTCATTCAAGAAACCACTATACCATAATGATCTATTTAGAAATTATATAAAAAAAATAAAGTTGAATAGAAAAGGAAATTGAATAAAAATGGAAGTTGAATAAAAATAAAAATGGAAGTTGCATAAAATTAACAATGGAAGTTGAATAGAAAATGAAATTGAATAAAAATGGAAGTTGAATAAAAATAAAAATAGAAGTTGAATAAAAATAAAAATGGAAGTTGAATAAAAATAACAATGGAAGTTGCATAACATTAACAATGGAAGTTAATTCAAAAAACCACTATATCTTAACAATCTATTTGAAAATTAAAAATGGAAGTTGCATAAAATTACAATGGAAGTTCATTCAAAAAACCACTATACCTTAACGATCTATTGGAAATTAAAGAAAAAAAGGAAGTTGAATGGAAGTTGAAATTAAATAAAAAAAGAAGTTGAATAGAAAAGGAAAGTTCATTCAAGAAACCATTATACCTTAACTATCTATTTGGAAATTAAATAAAAATGGAAGTTGCATAAAATTCTAGTTCATTCAAGAAAGCACTATATCTTCACGATCTATTAGGAAATTAAATGAAAAAAGGAAGTCGAATAGAAAAAGAAATTGAATAGAAAAGGAATTTGAATAGAAAAGGAAATTTAATAAAAATGAAAGTTGAATAAAAATGGAAATTGAAGTTGAATAAAAATAAAAATGAAAGTTGAACAAAAATGGATGTTAAATAAAAATAAAAATGCAAGTTGCTTAAAAATAAAAATGGAAGTTTATTCAAGAAACTATTATACCTTAACGATCAATTTGGAAATTAAATAAAAATGGAAGTTAAATAGAAATGAAAGTTGAATAAAAATAAAAATAAAAGTTGCATAAAATTAAAAATGGAAGTTTATTCGAGAAACCACTATACCTGAACGATCTATTTAGAAATTAAATAAAACAGGAAGTTGAATAGAAAGGGAAATTAAATAAAAATGGAAGTTCATTCAACAAACCAAATAGATCGTTAAGTTATAGTGGTTTCTTGAATGAACTTTCATTTTTAATTTTATTCAACTTCAATTTTTATTCAATTTCTTTTTCTATCTATCTCCCTTTTCTATTTAATTTCCACATAGATCGTTAAGGTATAGTGGTTTCTCGAATGAATTTCCATTGTTAATTTTATGCAACTTCCATTTTTATTTTTTTTCAACTCCCATTTTTATGCCATTTCCTTTTCTATTCAATATCCTTTTTTATTTAATTTCCAAATAGATTGTTAAGGTATAGTGGTTTCTTGAATAAACTTCCCTTGTTAATTTTATGCAACTTCCATTTTTATTTTTATTCGACTTCCTATTGTATTTTATGCAACTTTCATTTTTAATTTTATGCAACTTCTGGTTACTTGAATTAACTTCCATTGTGGTTTCTTGAATGAACTTCCATTGTTAATTTTATTCAACTTCCATTTTTAATTTTATTCAACTTCCTTGTTTATTCAACTTTCTTTTTTATTTTATGCAACTTCCATTTTTATTTTTATTCAACTTCTATTTTTCTTCAACTTTAATTTTTATTCAATATCCTTTTCTATTAAACTTCCTTTTCATTTTTATTCAACTTCCGCTTTTTATGCAAGTTCCTTTTTATTCAATTTTCTTTTCTATTCAACTTCATTTTTTGTTTAATCTCCAAAAAGATCGTTAAGATATAGTGCTTTCTTGAATGAACTTCCATTTTTTTTTTATTCAACTTCTATTTCTATTGAATTTTTTAATTTTAGGCAACTTCCATTTTTATTTTTATTCAACTTCCATTTTTATTTTTATTCAACTTCCATTTTAATTCAAGTTTCTTTTTTATTCAACTTCTATTTTTATTTTTATTCAACTTCCATTTTTATTTTTATTCAACTTCAACTTTTATTTAACTTCCATTTTTATTCAAGTTTCTTTTTTATTCAACTTCTATTTTTATTTTTATTCAACTTCCATTTTATTTTTATTCGACTTCCATTTTTATTCAGCTTCTTCTTTTTTTTAATTTCCAATAGATCGTTAAGGTATAGTAGTTTCTTGAAATAACTTCCATTGTAAGTTTTACGCAACTTCCTTTTTTATTTTTATTCAACTTCTAGTTTTATCCAATTTCCTTTTGTATTCAACTTCCTTTTTTATTCAATTTCCTTTTCTATTTATCTTCCTTTTTTATTTAATCTCCAAATATATCATTAAGGTATAGTGGTTTCTTAGAAGTTGAATAAAAATAAAAATGGAAGTTCATTGAAGAAACCACTATACGTTAACGATCAATTTGGAAATTAAATAAAAATGAAGTTCAATAGAAAATAGAATTGAATAAAAATAAAAATGGAAGTTGCATGAAATAAAAATGGAAGTTGAATAAAAATAAAAATAGAAGTTCATTCAAAAAACCATAATACCTTAACGATCTATTTGGAAGTTAAATAAAAAAAATGAAGTTGAATAGAAAAGGAAGTTGAATAAAAAAGGAAGTTGAAAAGAAATGGAAATTGAATAAAAATTGAAGTTGAATAAAAATAAAAATGGAAATTGAATAAAATTAACAATGTAAGTTCATTCAAAAAACCATAATACCTTAACGATTTATTTGGAAATTAAATAAAAAAGAAAGATGAATAGAAAAGTAAATTGAATAAAAATTGAAGTTGAATAAAAATAAAAATGGATGTTGCATACAATTAAAAATTGAAGTTCATCCAATAAACTACTATACCCTAACGGTCTATTTGAAAATTAAATAAAAAAGGAAGTTGCATAAAACTAGCAATGGAAGTTCATTCAATAAACCACTATAACTTAACGATCTATTTGGAAATTAAATAAAAAAGGAAGTTGAATAGAAAAGGACATTGAATAAAAACAAAAATGGAAGTTCATTCAAGAAACCACTATACCTTAACGATCTATTTGGAAATTAAATAAAAAAGAAAGTTGAATAGAAATGGAAATTGAATAAAAAATGAAGTTGAATAAAAATAAAAATGGAAGTTGCATAAAATTAAAAAAGGAAGTTAATTCAAGAAACCACTATACCTTAACGATCTATTCGAAAATTAAATAAAAATGGAAGTTGCATAAAATTAACAGTGGAAGTTAATTCAAAAAACCACTATACCTTAACGATCTATTTGGAAATTAAATAAAAAAATTGGAAGTTCATTCAAGAAACCACTATACCTTAATGATCTATTTGGAAATAAAATAAAAAATGAAGTCGAATAGAAAAGGAAATTGGGTAAAAATGGAAGTTGAATAAAAATAAAAATCGAAGTTCAATGAAGAAACCACTATACCTTAATGATCTATTTGGCAATTAAATAAAAAAGGAAGTTGAAAATTAAATAAAAAAAATGAAGTTGCATAAGATTAACAATGGAAGTTCAATAAAATTAACAATGGAACTTGAATAAAATTAAAAATGGAAGTTCATCCAATAAACTATTATACCCTAACGATCTACTTGAAAATTAAATAAAAAAGAAAGTTGAATAGAAATTGAAATTAAATAAAAATGGAAGTTGTATAAAAATAAAAATGGAAGTTGCATAAAATTGGAAATTAAATAAAAAAGGAAGTTGCATAAAAATAAAAATGTAGTTGAATAGAAAAGGAAATTTAATAAAAATTGAAGTTTAATAAAAATAAAAATGAAAGTTGTATAGAAAAGGACATTGAATAAAAACAAAAATGGCAATTCATTCAAGAAACCACTATATATTAACGATTTATTTGAAAATTAAATAAAAAAATGAAGTTGAATAGAATAGGAAATTGAATAAAAAATAGATGTTTCATAAAATTAAAAATGGAAGTTCATTTAAGAAACAACTATGCCTTAATGATCTATTTGGAAATTAAATAAAAAAAGAAGTTGAATAGAAAAAAAAAATGGAAGTTGCATAAAAATAAAAAAAGGACATTGAATAGAAAAGGAAATCGAAAAAAAATGGAAGTTGAATAAAAATAAAAATTAAAGTTGAATAAAAATAAAAATGGAAGTTGCATAAAATTAAAAATGCAAGTTGCCTGAAATTAACAATGGAAGTTAATTCAAGAAATTATTTGGAAATTAAATAAAAATGGAAGTTGCATAAAATTAACAATGTAAGTTCCTTTAAGAAACCACTATACCTTAACGATGTATTTGGAAATTAAATAGAAAAGGAAAATGAATAAAAATGGAAGTTGAATAAAAATAAAAATGGAAGTTTATTTAAGAAATCACTATACCTTAACGATCTATTTGGAAATTAAATAAAAATGGATAAAAAAGGAAGTTGAATAAAAATGGAAGTTGCATAAAATTAACAATGGAAGGTCATTGAAGTTCATCCAATAAACCTTAATGATCTATGTGGAAATTAAATAGAAAATGAAGTTGAATAGAAATGGAAATTGAATAAAAATCGAAGTTGAATAAAAATGGAAGTTCGAATAAAAATGGAATTGAATAAAATAAAAATGGAAGTTGAATAAAAATAAAAAAGGAAGTTGCATAAAATTAAAAATGGTAATTCATTCAAGAAACCACTATACCTTAACGATCTATGTGGAAATTAAATGGTGGTTTCTTTTAAGAAACCACTATACTAAATTATTTAATTTCCAAATTGATCGTTAAGTTATAGTGGTTTCTTAAATGAACTTCAATTTTTAATTTTATGCAAATATTTATTTTTATTCAACTTCCATTTTTATGTAATTTCCAAATAGATCGTTATGGTATAGTGGTTTCTTGAATGAACTTCCATTATTATTTTATTCAACTTCCTTTTTTATTTAATTTCCAAATAGATTGTTCAGGTATAGTGGTTTCTTAAATAAACTTCCATTTGTAATTTTATTCAACTTCAATTTTTATTCAATTTCATTTTTTATTCAATTTCCTTTTCTATTCATCTTCCATTTTTATTTAATTTCTAAATAGATCGTTAAGGTATAGTGGTTTCTGGAATGAACGTCCATTTTTATTTTTATTCAACTTTCTTTTTTATTTAATTTCCAAATAGATCGTTAAGGTATCGTAGTTTATTGAATGAACTTAAATTTTTAATTTTGTACAACTTCCATTTTTATTATTATTCAACTTCCATTTTTAATTTTATTCAACTTCCATTTTTATTCAATTTCCATTTCTATTCAACTTCCTTTTTTCTTTAATTTCCAAATAGATCATTAAGGTATGGTGGTTTCTTGAATGAACTTCTATTTTTATTTTCATACAAATTCTAGTTTTATTTAATTTCCTTTGTTTTTTAATTTTGAAATAGATCGTTAAGGTATAGTGGTTTAATTTTATGCAACTTCCATTTTTATTTAATTTCCAAATAGATCGTTAATGCATAGTGGTTTCTTGAATCAAATCCAATTGTTAATTTTATGCAAATTCCATTTTTATTTTTATTCAACTTCAACTTTTATTCAATTTACTTTTCTATTCAATTTCCTTTTTTATTTAATTTTCAAATAGACCGTTAAGGTATAGTGGTTACTTAAATGAACTTCCATTGTTAATTTTAAGCAACTTCCATTTTTATTTTTATTCATCTTCCATTTTTATTCAATTTCCTATTATATTCAACTTTCTTTTTTATTTAATTGCCACATAGATCACTAAGGTATAGTGGTTTCTCGAATGAATTTCTATTTTTATTTTTATTCAACTTCAATTTTTACCCAATTTCCTTTTTTATTTAATACCCCAATAGATCGTTAAGGTATAGTAGTTTCTTGAATGAACTTCCAAGAGACCACTATTCAACTTCCTTTTTAACGATCTATTTAG
This sequence comes from Camellia lanceoleosa, assembly GCA_025200525.1. NCBI lineage: Eukaryota > Viridiplantae > Streptophyta > Magnoliopsida > Ericales > Theaceae > Camellia > Camellia lanceoleosa. Next base: position 1,382,899 of record JANUSC010000028.1, on the reverse strand, counting down.
AAATTAAATAAAAAAAGAAGTTGAAAAGAAAATAAAAAAAGGAAGTTGAATAGAAAAGAAACTTGAACAAAAATGGAAGTTGAATAAAATGATCTATTTGGAAGTTAAATAAAAAAAGGAAGTTGAATAAAATTAAAAGTGGAAGTTCTTCCAAGTAACCACTATACCTTAACGATCTATTTGAAAATTAAATAAAAAAAGAAATTGAATACAAAACGAAATTGAATAGAAATGGAAATTGCATAAAAATCGGAAGATGAATAAAAATAAAAATGGAAGTTGTATAAAACTAATAGTGGAAGTTCATTCAAGAAACCACTACACCTTAACGATCTAGTTGGAAATTAAATAAAAAACGAAAATGAATAAAAAAAATGGAGTTGAATAGAAAAGGAAATTGAATAGAAATAAAAATGGAAGTTGAATAAAAATAAAAATTGAAGTTGAATAAAATTAAAAATGAAAGTCCATTCAAGAAACCACTATAGCTTAACGATCTATTTGGAAATTAAATAAAAAAAGAAGTTCAATAGAAAATGAAATTGAATAAAAATGGAAGTTGCGAAAAATTAGAAATGGAAGTTGCCTAAAACTTACAATGGATGTTCATTTAATAAACTACTATACCTTAACTGTCACGACCCCAACCTGCCCCTAGTAGGCTGGGTGCCGAGATGGCCAGTAATCCGTAATTACCAAAGGCCGGCTTACAAAATTTCACACACATCAGAGTAATCATAGGGGCTCACATATGCGGAAGCGAATAAACTAAATACAAATGGTCCTTGAGAGCTGTGCATAGATCAAATGTAAATGCATACATAATGTAAGCGCACCTCGGCAGATAACAAAACAAATACAAGTTACATCTGATCAAAAGGCTTCTCACCGACATATACAAATACAATGTTACGAGCAAAGAAGCATGATTTTCAAGAATGCGAAGTAACACATATGCCGAGGTAATCACAAAACACCGATGTAAGCAAGTCAAGTCGGCATAACAAAAATCCCAAAACAAAATTGTACAAATACTTCTAGGCGCCGCCGTCCCGCTCATCACCTACATATATATAGAGAGGTGAGCTTGGAAACTCGATGAATGGTACTAGAAATAAAGGTTTGCATGAATAATAGCCGAGTCTTAAAACAAAGCATATCAAAACCATTCAAACAATAGCGAGGTTCTGCCAAGCAAAGAATATCAAGTCATGCGAGAACAAGAGATGAACCGTATTCATCATCAAATCCTACCAGACAAAGCAATACAAAGATTAAACAAGTAGTAGCCGAGGTTCCTTCCAAAACAAAACAAATCAAGTTGTATCGAATCAAGTGATGAACCGTATTCATCCAACAAGTCTTACAAGTCAAAACATTTGCGAGATAGCACAAGTAGTAGCCGAGGTAATCTTCAAGACAAAACATATCAAGCTTATATGACTTAGGCCATGACCCTTTTTCACCGAAGTTTGTGACTTAGGCCCGTAGCCCTTTTTCACCAAGTGGTGCTACAAAAGTTTAAAGTCCTCTAGCACAAGGGACTTGTGTTACTTAGGCCCGTAGTCTGCTTTAACATTTATCTTAGCAAGATAGGACCGTATCCTTTTAACAAGATGTCTGCGAAAGTTTAGAGTCCTCCAAAGACAAGGGACTTTCCAAAGAAAGGACCGTATCCTTTTAACAAGATGTCTCGCGAAAGTTTAGAGTCCTCCAAAGACAAGGGACTTTCCAAAGAAAGGACCGTATCCTTTTTAACAAGATGTCTCATGAAGTTTAGAGTCCTCCGCACAAGGGACTTTCCAAAGAAACCAAACAAAGCTCAACTCATTACAAGGACATCATCAAGACGAAGTTCATACTTACCTTTCCTCTAGTCTTGCTAAAGTTTAGAGTCCTCCAAAGACAGGGACTTTCAAGAATACCATCAAAACAAGCTCATATACAAAACATCAAAATAGGCTAATCATTCATGCTTAGCAATTACTTTTACCAAAGCGAAACAAGCAAGATTTATCAAAAGCTTTATAACATAGCTTTATTAAAAGCACCACTCACCTCGGTCTTGTGTAGGCTCAAGCAAAGATCAAAGTCCTACAATCACATAGCAAACCATACTCTCAAAACGAGCTTCACATACATGCAAGGAATCAAAACATTATTTCCCATCACAGGAAGTGCACTGGTACCATCCAGTCAGCCGAGGTCCTACACCTCCCGCCGAGGTGTGGACTCAAAGCCAAAACAAGGCAAAGTTAGGAAAACACGAGTTTCCTTTCAAAGGACACGAAGAACAAGATCATGCATCTTTGAAATCCAACTCACATATACGAAATCTGGGGTTTTCAAGCTAAGAGTTCAAAAACGTGGACTAAGGTACTCATTCGAGAAAATTATGCAAGAACAAACACAAAACATGATTCTTGTTCCAAACTCTCGGATCAAAACAAGGTTCTCCTTTAAGAACACAAGAACAACATTTTTCTCTTTCAAAACCAAGTTCAAATCAATGCATGACATGCAAAACAGATCCAATCATGCAATGCATCTAGATGATCAATAGGAACAATCGATGTAGAACAAGAATCTAACCTCAAAACTGAAATCCAACGGTTCGATCTTCCACGATCAAGCTCGGAGCTCAACTCTCACACTAAAATTCTAACTCTAAGTTCTAGAGCTTCTCTCTCTAAACAAGACAAAGATTTGAGACCAAATCATAATCAAAAGATACACAATGATGCATTATAGGCACATCGGCGGTCATAGCCTCCGGCTCGGACACGTGGCATCACCGGATTGGTGCGATTAAGAAGGTGATCGCTAGACAAGACAAGTCTCGACAAAGCGTACACAACACGCTTGGCGGCTAAGCTTGAGCTAGAAATGACCTCGCCAAAGACAAGACTTGACAACAGTCAACAAAGACAAAGACTAGGAGGGCGACACTTGACTAAGCTGCCACACCTTGGCCTCGGGTGTACCACATCTCGGCCTAGGCCATACCGCCAAGAACAAAGATTACAAGCACAAAACATCTCGGCCTCGGCGTCACGCACTTCGCCCAAAGGTAACATCTCGCAAACATGCCGGGGTGAAGATGGAGGTCGGCTAAGGTTCCAAAGCGCTCAAAACGCAAAGGCTCAAAGGCAAACTATCTTTGAGTTGACCTCGGCTACACTCCAAACAAAACACGAATTCCAACAACTTACAATAAGACAAAGCAAAACAAGGCAAGTATCAAGATTTCAAACTTGACAATTCAAGATCATACAAAATACATGCAAGCAAGATCGATTCAAAGTGAGGGTTGTTACATCCTACCCCCTTAAGGAAGTTTGGACCCCAAACTTACTATACCTTGGTCCAAGAATAACTCACGGATGTCGAATTCTCATTTCCTCTTCCATTTCCCATGTGGCGTCCTTGCCATAGTGCTCTTTCCATTCCACCTTTACCATTGGTATCGACTTGTTTCTCAATTGCTTAACTTGTCATCCCACAATAGGCGATCGGCTTCTCTTCATAGCCCAAATTCTCATTAACTTCGATTCCGAATGCTTAATTACATGCAGTGGATCGAATATACTTCCTTAACATCGAAACATGAAACACGTTATGGACTTGGCTCAATTTCGTGGCAAAGCAAGTCAGAGGGCAACGGAGTTAACCTTGTCAAGGACTTCAAATGGACCAATATAACGGGTGCTAACTTACCTCTCTTCCCAAATCGAAACCCCTTTCATTGGTGAAACCTTTAGGAATCGTGATCCCCAACTTCAATTCTAGCTCATTTCTTCTCGGTCGGCATAACTCTTTTGTCGGCTCTGGCGCTTTTAATTCTCTATTTGAATAAGTTTAATCTTCTCTGTTGTTACTTGAATGAGTTCGGGACCAAGCAGCCTTATCTCCAACTTCGGTCCAACATATCGGCGTGCATTTTCTTCCATATAGAGCTTCATACGGCGCCATACCAATACTCGCGTGATAACTGTTGTTGTGTTTAATTCCACTAATGGCAAATGCATTCCCCAATTTCCTTGGAAATCCAATACACAGAGTCTAAGCATATCTTCAAGTGTCTGAATCGTTCTTTCTGCTTGCCCATCCATGCAGGGATGAAAAGTCACTAAATCTCGGTTCGGCTCCAAAGGCTCTCAGAGACTCGCCAAAATCTGAAACAAATTTAGGATCTCTGTCCGACACTATTGACATCGGCACTCCATGAAGTCTAACAATCTCATTCACATAAAGTAGGGCAAGTTGATCGGCGTTGAAAGTAGTCTTAACAGGCAAAAAGTGTCTTGACTTGGTTAGTCTATCTACCACAACCCAAATCGAATCCATACCTTCGTGTTCTCGGCGATCCACAAAATCCATAGAGATGTGTTCCCACTTCCACTCGAGGATCGGCAAAGGTTGTAGAAGTCCTTTGGTCTCTCGATGTTCGCTTTTACTTGCCGGGCAATGCAAACACCGGGACACAAATTCGGCTATCTCTCTTTTCATGTTCGCCACCAAAACATCTGTTTTACATCATGGTACATCTTGGTATTTCTGGATGAACAACAAACTTGGAATTATGGGCTTCCAAAGAAAATCTTCCTTTTCACTCAGGAACATCGGCCACACACAATTTCCTTCAAACTTAAGCACTTGGTTTTCAAAGGTGTACAGGATCTCGGCTTGGTAACAATCTCATCGGCTACTTTTCTGAAGAATTCATCCTCCATTTGTCTTGCCTTTACTTCTTCAACAATGGTTGGTTCTCCGAAATCAAGGTTAGGCATGCCAAATTTCCAACCGATTTTACGCTCAGGCGTCGCCACGCTGTTGGCTTTCCCCGGGTGATATTGAATCGCATATCGTAGTCCTTCAACAACTCGAGCCATCTTCTTTGTCTCAAGTTCAATTCCTTCGAGTGAATAGATACTTCAAGCTCGATGATCTGAAAAACCGACAAGAAGCTCCATACAAGTAATGACGCCAAATCTTCAAAGCAAATACCACGGTTGCTAGCTCCAAGTCATGGGTAGGATAGTTCTTCTCATGTGGCTTCAATTGACGAGATGCATATGCTATAACCTTACCTCCTTGCATTAATACACAACCCAAACCCTTATGCGACGATCATCAGAAACATGAAACTCCTCATTACGATGGAAGTACCAAAGATCGTGTCAGAACCAACCTCGTCTTTAGTTCTGAAAAGTGACTCGATCTTGATCCATTTATACGGTGCTCCTTCCTAGTCAATTGTGTCAATGGAGTTGCAATCTGGAGAAATCTTTCACGAACTTCTGTAGTAACTCGCCAAACCGAAAACTTGAACCTCGGACACATTGGTCGGCCTCGGCCAATTTACCACTTCTATTTTGCTCGGATCAATGAAATACCTTCTTCATTTATTACATGACCCGAAATGAAATAGTAGAAAGCCAAAACTCACACTTGTTAAATTTAGCATACGCTTCCGGTCTCTCAATATTCAAGAAGAAATTCTCGATGGTTTTCATGTTCAACTTCACTCTTGGAATAAATCAATATATCATCGATGAAGACGACCACAAACTCATCTAAGTGGGGCTTGAAGACTCGTTCATTAAATCCATAAATGCAATAGGGCATTGGTCAATCCGAAAGGCATCACTAAAAATTCGTAGTGGCCATATCTAGTCCGAAGGCGTCTTCTCAACATCCTCTGCCTTAACCTTAAGGCGATGGTAGCCCGACCTAAGGTCAATCTTGGAAAAGATTCGTGCTCCTTGTAACCGATCAAGTAAATCATCAATCCTAGGTAATGGGTACTTATTCTTAATGGTGACCTTATTGAGTTCTCTATAATCAATACAAAGGCGAAGTGTGCCATCCTTCTTCTTAACAAATAACACAGTGCTCCCCATGGTGATGTGCTCGCCTAATAAATCCCTTTGTCCAACAACTCTTGCAATTGTAGTTTCAATTCTCTAAGTTAATTGGGGCCATTCTATATGGTGTTTTGGAGATCTATTTGTGTTCGATATAACATCAACAAGAAACCCTATTTCTCTATCGACCAAGTGGCGGGTAAATCATTAGGAAAGACGCGTGGCGAACTCATTAACAAGCTGGGATGTCGGCTAAACTAACATTTCCATCTGATCTTTCAATATACTACACAAATAACCCTTACCTTTTTTGGATCAACTTATGCCTTCATGGATGAGATTAAGTAAGGTGGGGAATTACTCCTTTACCCTGAAAAATAACTTCGGCTAGGTTTGGGGGTTTCAATGTGACACTCTTCGAAACACAATCAATGAGTGCGTGGTTTGCTACTAACCAATCCATTCCCAATATAACATCGAATTGATCTATATTCAAGGGCATTAAATCAACTAGCGCTCAACATGCTCAATAACAACAACACATGCTCTATAAATGGATGCAACAATCATGGATCTCCCAGACGGAGTAGACACAGATAGCACATAATCAAGAGATTCTAATTTCCTATTAATCTTCTCGGCAAACTTAGTAGAAACAAACGAGTGCGTAGAGCCCGAATCAACTAACACATAAGCATTTCGGGAGCAAATTAGAAGTATACCTGACACCACTGCCTCAGCATTCTGAGTATCCCCTGGCACTAGTGCAAACACTCTGCCCTGTCTCATCTGTCCTTTCCCAGCATTATTCTTGTGAACCGTACCTGAGGTATTCTCACCCTTCTTGCTGGTTTCAGCCTTTGTCTTAGGACAATCTCTCACAAAATGACCCATTTCTCCACATTCATAGCAAGCTCCAGATGTCCGACGACAAACCCCAAAATGTTGCTTCCCACAATCTGAACATGTCGGCTTAGTATTACCTTCCTGCTTTGGATAACCAGCACTGCCCTTGTTCATCTTCTTATTGGTGTTCAACTGTGTTCGGTGATTGTCATAGTTCTGCCTCTTTCGCTGATTCTCTCCCGAGTTCTGATACCTGTTCAAGTTAGTTTCGGCCAAAACGGCTTTGTTCAGCACTTCGGCATAGGTCGGCATATCGAGCAGGCTAACCCGGTCTTGAATCGGTCCGCGAAGCCCACTTTCAAACTTCCTAGCCTTCATGTATTCATCGTTGATCATGTGAGGTACAAACCTTACCAATTCAGTAAAAGCGCGATCATATTCGCCATCGCTCGATCGCCTTGCGTCAAAGTCTGAAATTCGGTAGCCTTGGCGATTCAACGCCGAGGGAAAATGCTTTTTGTAAAATAGTTCCAAAAACCTTGCCTGTTAAACCAGGTTAGTTTCTCTGGTCATCATCCACCATCTCCGAGCATCGTCGTCGAGGATGAACGCAGCTAAAGTCACCTTCTGGACATCGGTGCTGGAGAGAATCTCAAACAGTTTCACCATTTCCAACACCCATGACTCGGACTACATTGGCTCAATACCTCGAGAAAACCTTGGTGGTCTCATCTTCTTGAACTCCCGATCAAAGCTATTGTGCCATCTCCATATAAAATTTGGTTGTAGAGGAACCCGTGGCGTTGGGGGAGGTGGAGGAGGGACTACATTTCGCCATTCGCTCCGCTTTCGGGTCGATGTAGTACTAGCGTCTTCATTGTCTTATTTGCCTTAACTCACGGGTCAATCCTTCCATTAATCTTTCCATTCTGTCCCAACTGTCTTGGTGATCTCGCAAGTGGAGGTCTACCTCTCCTCATGATACTATGAGTATACAAAGTGTGACTTTAAAGCAAGTAAACAAATAACTCCTTGCAGTAAGTAACAATTAAGCAAGTCAAGACAATGCACACCTTGTTCAAATAGCAAGCAATATGATGCAACCCTAGCATCTTTCTAAATGGAATCCTATGCTCTTTAGGACTCGAGTGTGTGAATCAACGTACTATGAGGAACTTGTGCTCGATACCACTGTCACGACCCCAACTCGCCTAGTAGGTTTGGTGTCGAGATGGCCAAGAATCCGTAATTACCAAAGGCCTACACAAAATTTCACACACATCGAGTAATCATAGGGGCTCACATATGCTTTAATAAACTAAATACAAATGGTCCTTGAGAGTCAGGCATAGATCAAATGTAAATGCATACATAATGTAAGCGCACCTCGGCAGATAACAAAACAAATACAAGTTACATCTCGATCAAAAGGCTTCTCAAATGACATATACAAATACATGATTACGAGCAAAGAAGCATGATTTTCAAGAATGCAAGTAACACATATGCCGAGGTAATCACAAAAGCCGATGTAAGCAAGTCAAGTCGGCATAACAAAAATCCCAAAACAAAATTTGTACAAATACTTCTAGGCGCCGCCGTCCGCTCATCACCTACATATATATAGAGAGGTGAGCTTGGAAACTCGATGAATGGTACTAGAAATAAAGGTTTGCATGAATAATAGCCGAGTCTGCCAAAACAAAGCATATCAAAACCATTCAAACAATAGCCGAGGTTCTGCCAAGCAAAGAATATCAAGTACATGCGAACAAGAGATGAACCGTATTCATCATCAAATCCTACCGACAAAAGCAATACAAAGATTAAACAAGTAGTAGCCGAGGTTCCTTCCAAAACAAAACAAATCAAGTTGTATCGAATCAAGTGATGAACCGTATTCATCCAACAAGTCTTACAAGTCAAAACATTTGCCGAGATAGCACAAGTAGTAGCCGAGGTAATCTTCAAGACAAAACATATCAAGCTTATATGACTTAGGCCTGCATCCCTTTTTCACCCAAGCTTGCGACTTAGGCCCGTAGCCCTTTCTCACCTAGTGCTGCTACAAAACTTTAAAGTCCTCTAGCACAGGGGACTTGTGTTACTCATGCCCGTAGCCTGCTTTAACATTTATCTTAGCAAGATAGGACCGTATCCTTTTAACAAGATGTCTCGAAAGTTTAGAGTCCTCCAAAGACAAGGGACTTTCCAAAGAAAGGACCGTATCCTTTTAACAAGATGTCTGCGAAGTTTAGAGTCCTCCAAAGACAAGGGACTTTCCAAAGAAAGGACCGTATCCTTTTAACAAGATGTCTCGCGAAAGTTTAGAGTCCTCCAAAGACAAGGGACTTTCCAAAGAAACCAAACAAAGCTCAACTCATTACAAGGACATCATCAAGACGAAGTTCATACTTACCTTTCCTCTAGTCTTTGCTAAAGTTTAGAGTCCTCCAAAGACAGGGACTTTCAAGAATACCATCATAACAAGCTCATATACAAAACATCAAAATAGGCTAATCATTCATGCTTAGCAATTACTTTTACCAAAGCGCAACAAGCAAGATTTATCAAAAGCTTTATAAGATAGCCTTATTAAATGCACCCCCCTCGTCGGTCTTCACGTGTAGGCTCAAGCAAAGATCAAAGTCCTACAATCACATAGCAAATCATACTCACAAAACGAGCTTCACATATATGCAAGGAAACAAAACATTATTTCCCATCACAGGAAGTGCACTGGTACCATCCAGGTCTAGCCGAGGTCCTACACCTCCCCGCCGAGGTGTGGACTCGAAGCCAAAACAAGGCAAAGTTAGGAAAACCCGAGTTTCCTTTCAAAGGACACGAAGAACAAGATCATGCATCTTGAAATCCAACTCACATATACAAACTGGGGTTTTCAAGCTAAGAGTTCAAAACGTGGACTAAGGTACTCATTCGAGAAAATTATGCAAGAACAAACACAAAACATGATTCTTGTTCCAAACTCTCGGATCAAAACAAGGTTCTCCTTTAAGAACACAAGAACAACATTTTTCTTTCAAAACCAAGTTCAAATCAATGCATGACATGCAAAACAGATCCAATCATGCAATGCATCTAGATGATCAATAGGAACAATCGATGTAGAACAAGAATCTAACCTCAAACCGAAATCCAACGGTTCGATCTTCCACGATCAAGCTCGAGCTCAACTCTCACACTAAAATTCTAACTCTAAGTTCTAGAGCTTCTCTCTAAACAAGACAAAGATTTGAGACCAAATCATAATCAAAAGATACACAATGATGCATTATAGGCACTGCGGCGGTCATAGCCTCGGCTGGGACACGTGGCATCACCGGATTGGTGCGATTAAGAAGGTGACGCTAGACAAGACAAGTCTCGACAAAGCGTACACAACACGCTTGGCGGCTAAGCCTTGAGCTAGAATGACCTCGGCCAAAGACAAGACTTGACAGCAGGTCAACAAAGACAAAGACTAGGGAGGGCGACACTTGACTAAGGTGCCACACCTTGGCACAGGTGTACCACATCTCGGCCTAGGCCATACCGCCCAAGAACAAAGATTACAAGCACAAAACATCTCGGCCTCGGCGTCGCGCTTCGCCCAAGGTAACATCTCGGCAAACATGCGGGGTGAAGATGGAGGTCGCTAAGGTTCCAAAAGCGCTCAAAAGCATAAAGGCTCAAAGGCAAACTATGCTGAGTTGACCTCGGCTACACTCCAAACAAAACACGAATTCCAACAACTTACAATAAGACAAAGCAAAACAAGGCAAGTATCAAGATTTCAAACTTGACAATTCAAGATCATACAAAATACATGCAAGCAAGACTGATTCAAAGTGAGGGTTGTTACATTAACGATCCATTTGGAAATTAAATAAAAATGGAAGTTCAATAGAAAAGGAAATTGAATAAAAAACCACTATACCTTACTCAACTTCCATTTTTATCCAATTTTCTTTTCTATTCAACTTCCTTTTTTATTTAATTTCCAAATAGATCGTTAAGGTATAGTGGTTTTCTTGAATGAACTTGAATTTTTATTTTTATTCAACTTCTAATTTTATTTAACTTCCTTTTTTATTTTTATTCAACTTCCATTTTTATTAAATTCTCTTTTCCATTTAACTTTCATTTTTATTCAATAGAAACTTTATTTTCTATTCAACTTCCTTTTTATTTAATACCCAAATAGATCGTTAAGCTATAGTGGTTTCTTAGAAGTTCTTCAATGAATTTGAATAGAAAAGGAAATTGAATAAAAACAAAAATGGAAGTTGCATAAAATTAAAAATGGAAGTTCATTCAAGAAACCACTATACCTTAACGATCTATTTGGAAATTAAATAAAAAAAGAAGTTGAATTGGAAAGAAAATTAAATAAAAATGGAAGTTACATAAAATTAAAAATGGAAGTTCATTTAAGAAACTACTATACCTTAACGATTTATTTAGAAATTAAATTAATAATGGAAGTTGAATAGAAAAGGAAATTGAATAAAAATAGAAATTGAGTAAAAATAAAATAGAAGTTGCATAAAATTAAAAATGGATGTTTCATAAAATTAAAAATTGAAGTTCTTTCAAAAAATTACTATACCTTAACGATCTATTTGGAAATTTAATAAAAATAGAAGTTGAATAAAAAGGAAATTGAATAACTATGGAAGTTGAATAAAAATATAAATGGAAGTCGCATAAAATTAACAATGGAAGTTAATTTAAGAAACCACTATACCTTAACGATCTATGTGGAAATTAAATAAAAGCGAAGTTGAATAAAAAGGAAATTGGATAACAATAAAAATTGAAAGTTGCATAAAATTAAAAATCGAATTTAATTCAACAAACCACTATACCTTAACGATCTATTTGGAAATTAAATAAAAAAAAAATGAAGTTGAATAGAAAAGAAAATTAAATAAAAATGGAAGTTACATAAAATTAAAAATGGAAGTTTATTTAAGAAACTACTATACCTTAACGATTTATTTGGAAATTAAATTAACAATGGAAGTTGAATAGAAAAGGAAATTGAATAAAAATAGAAGTTGAGTAAAAATAAAATGGAAGTTGCATAAAATTAAAAATGGATGTTTCATAAAATTAAAAATGGAAGTTCTTTCAAAAAATTACTATACCTTAACGATCTATTTGGAAATTTAATAAAAATAGAAGTTGAATAAAAAAGGAAATTGAATAACTATGGAAGTTGAATAAAAATATAAATGGAAGTTGCATAAAATTAACAATAGAAGTTAATTCAAAAAACCACTATACCTTAACGATCTATGTGGAAATTAAATAAAACAGAAAGTTGAATAAAAAAGGAAATTGGATAAAAGTAAAAATTGAAAGTTGCATAAAATTAACAATGGAAGTTCATTCAAAAAACCACTATACCTTAATGATCTATCATTTTTCTTTTTATTCAATTTCCAAATTTCTATTCAACTTCCATTTTTATTTTTATTCAACTTCCATTTTTATTCAATTTCCTTTTCTATTCAACTTCCTTTTTTATTCAATTTCCTATTCTATTCAACTTCATTTTTTTATTTACTTTCCAAATAGATCGCTAAGGTATAATGGTTTCTTGAATTAACTTCCATTTTTAATTTTATGCAACTTCCATTTTTAATTTTATTCAACTTCTATTTTTATTCAATTTCCTTTTTTATTCAACTTCTTTTTTTGTTTAATTTCCATATAGATCGTTAAGGTATAGTGGTTTCTTCAATGAACTGTCATTTTTAATTTTATGCAACTTCCATTTTTATTCAATTGTCTTTTCTATTCAACTTCCTTTTTTATTTAATTTCCCAATAGATCTTTATGGTAGAGTGGTTTTTTGAATGAACTTCAATTGTTAACTTTAGGCAACTTCTATTTTTGTTTTCATTAAACTTCCACTTTTTATTCAATTTCTTATTTTATTCAACTTTCATTTTTATTCAATTTTTATGCAACTTCCATTTTTATTCAACTTTCATTTTTAGTTCTATTCAACTTCATTTTTATTCAGTTTCCTTTTCTGTTCAACTTCATTTTTTATTTAATTTCCATATAGATCGTTAAGGTATAGTGGTTTCTTGAAAGAACTTCCATTTTTATTTTTATTCAACTTCCCTTTCTTGTTTAATTTCCAAATAGATCGTTAAGATATAGTGCTTTCTTGAATGAACTTCCATTTTTATTGAATTTACTTTTCTATTCAACTTGCTGTTAATCTTATGCAACTTCCATTATTAATTTTATGCAACTTCCATTTTTATTTTTATTCATCTTCCGATTTTATCCAATTTCCTTTTCTATTCGACTTCATTTCTATTCGATTTTCAAAAAGATCGTTAAGGTATAGTGGTTTATTGAATGAACTTCCATTTTTATTTTTATTCAACTTCCTTTTCTATTCAACCTCTTCTTTTTTAATTTTTATTCAACTTCAATTTTTAATTTTTTGCAACTTCCATTTTTGTTTTTATTTAATTTACTTTTCTATTCAACTTCCATTTTTATTTAATGTCCAAATAGATCGTTAAGGTATAGTGATTTTTTGAAAGAACTTCCATTTTTAATTTTATGCAACTTCCTTCTCTATTCAACTTCCTTTTCTATTCAACTTCATTTTTTATTTAATTTTCAAGTAAATCGTTAAGGTATAGTGGTTTTTATTTAATTTCCCTTTCAATTCAACTGCCTTTTTCATTTAATTTCCAAATAGATCGTTAAGGTATAGTGATTTCTTTAATCAACTTCCATTGTTAATTTTATGCAACTACCATTTTATTTTATTTAACTTTCATATTTATTCAATTTTATTTCTATTCAACTTCATTTTTTATTTAATTTCCAAATAGATCATTAAGGTATTATGGTTTCTTCAATGAATTTACATTGTTAATTTTATGCAACTTCCATTTTTATTCAATTTCCTTTTCTATTTAACTTCCTTTTTTATTTAATTTCCCAATAGATCTTTATGGTATAGTGGTTTCTTGAATGAACTTCCATTTTTAATTTTATGCAACATCCATTTTTATTTATTTTTTATTCAACATCCATTTTTATTCAACTTCCATTTTTATTCAACTTTCATTTCTATTCAACTTCCTTTTTTCTTTAATTTCCAAATAGATTGTCAAAGGTATAGTGGTTTCTTGAATGAACTTCTATTTTTATTTTCATGCAAATTCCATTTTTATTTAATTTCCTTTGTTTTTTAATTTTGAAATAGATCGTTAAGGTATAGTGGAAGTTGAATGAAAATGGAAGTTGAATTGAAAAGGAAATTGAATAAAAATGGAAGTTCATTCAAGAAACCACTATACCTTAACGATCTGTTTGGAGATTAAATAAAAAAGGAAGTTGAATAGAAAAAAAAAATTGAATAAAAATGGAAGTTGAATTCAAAATGGAAGTTGCATAAAATTAACAATGGAAGTTGAATCAGGAAACCAAAATGGAAGTTGAATAAAAAAAAATCAATAAAAATGGAAGTTGCATAAAAATAAAAATGGAAGTTCTTTCAAGAAACCACTATACCTTAACGATCTATGTGGAAATTAAATAAAAAATGAAGTTGAATAGAAAATAAATTGAATAAAAATGGAACTTGCATAAAATTAAAAAGGAAGTTGCATAAAATTAAAAATGGAAGTTCATTCAAGAAACCACTATAACTTAACGATCTATTTGGCAATTGAATAAAAAAGGAAATTGAATAGAAAAGGAAATTGAATAAAAATAAAACTGCAAGTTGCCTAAAATTCACAATGGAAGTTTATTCAAGAAACCACTATACCCTAACGATCTATTTGGAAATTAAATAAAAAAGGAAGTTGAATAGAGAAGGAAATTGCATAAAATTAAAAATGGATGTTTCATAAAATTAATTTCCTTTTCCAAGAAACCACTATACCTTAACGATCTATTTGGAAATTAAATTAAAAAAATGAAGTTGAATAGAATAGGAAATTTAATAAAAAAGAAAGTTGAATAAAAATGGAAGTTGAATGAAAAGGAAGTTGAATAGAAAAGAAAATTGAACAAAATAAAAATGGAAGTCGAATAAAAATGTAACTTGAATAAAAATGAAAATTGAATAAAAATGGAAGTTCATTCAGAAAACCACTATAACTTAACGATCTATTTGAAAATTGAATAAAAAAAGGAAATTGAATAAAAATGAAGTGGCATAGAAAAGGAAATTAAATAAAAATTAAAAATGGAATTCAAATAAAAAAATGAAGTTGAATACAAATAAAAATAGAAGTTGAATAAAAATAAAAATGGAAGTTGCATACAATTAAAAATGGAAGTTCATTCAATAGACCAGTATGACTTAACGATCTATTGTTAATTTTATGCAACTTCCATTTTTATTCAACTTTATTTTTTATGCAACTTCCATTTTTATTTTTATTCAATTTCCTTCTCTATTCAACTTACTTTTTTATTTTATTTCCACATAGATCGTCAAGGTATAGTGGTTTCTTCAACGAACTTCCATTGTTGAATTGAATGAAAAAGGAAGTTGAATAAGAAGGAAATTGAATAAAAATGGCAGTTCATTCAAGAAACCTATGCAACTTGCATTTTTATTTTTATTCAACATCCATTTTTATTCAATTTCATTTTCTATTGAACTTCCTATTTGGAAATTGAATGAAAATGGAATGAACTTCCATTTTTAATTTTATGCAACTTCCATTTTTATTGAATTTTTTTTTTCTATTCAACTTCCTTTTTTATCTAATTTTCAAATAGACCGTTAAGGTATAGTGGTTTCTTGAATAAACTTCTATTGTTATTTTTTTAAACTTCCATTTTTATTCAATTTCATTTTCTATTCAACTTCCTTTTTTATTTAATTTCCAAATAGATCGTTAAGGTATAGTGGTTTCTTGAAAAAACCTCCATTTTTAATTTTAGGCAACTTGCATTTTTATTTTTATTCAACTTCTAGCTTTAGTTTTATTCAACTTCCATTTTATTCAATTTCCTATTTTATTCAACTTCATTTTTTTATTTAATACCCAAATAGATCGTTAAGGTATTATGGTTTCTTGAATGAACTTACATTGATAATTTTATGCAACTTTTATTTTTATAGTTAAGGTATAGTGGTTTCTTGAATGAACTTCCATTGTTAATTTTATGCAATTACCATTTTTAATTTTATGCAACTTCCATTTTTATTTTTATTCAACTTCAATTTTTATTCAATTTACTTTTCTATTCAACTTCCTTTTCTATTTAATTTCCAAATAGATCGTTAAGGTATGGTGGTTTCTTGAATGAACTTTCATTGTTAATTTTATACAACTTCCATTGTTAATTTTATTCAACTTCCTTTTTTATTAAATTTCCTTTTCTATTCAACTTCCTCTTTTTTTTAATTTACAAATAGATCGTTAAGGTATAGTGGTTTCTTGAATGAACTTCCAGTTCAACTTCCAAATAGATCGCTAAGGTATAATGGTTTCTTGAATTAACTTCCAATGTTAATTTTATGCAACTACCACTTTTATTTTTATTCAACTTCATTTTTATTCAATTTGCTTTTCTATTCAACTTCCTTTTCTATTTAATTTCCAAATAGATCGTTAAGGTATGGTGGTTTCTTGAATGAACTTTCATTGTTAATTTTATGCAACTTCCATTGTTAATTTTATTCAACTTCCTTTTTTATTAAATTTCCGTTTCTATTCAACTTCCTCTTTTTTTTAATTTACAAATAGATCGTTAAGGTATAGTGGTTTCTTGAATGAACTTCTAGTTCAACTTCCAAATAGATCGCTAAGGTATAATTGTTTCTTGAATTAACTCCAATGTTAATTTTATGCAACTTCCACTTTTATTTTTATTCAACTTCATTTTTATTCAATTTGCTTTTCTATTCAACTTCCCTTTTTATTTAATTTCGAAATAGATCGTTCAGGTATAGTGGTTTCTTGAATGAACTTCCATTTTTATTCAATTTCCTTTTCTATTCAACTTCCATTTTTATTTAATTTCCTTTTCTATTCAACTTCTTTTTTATTTAATACCCAAATAGACCGTTAAGGTATAGTGGGATATTGAATGAACTTTCCATTGTTAATTTTATGCAACTTTCATTTTTATTCAATTTCCTATTCTATTCAACTTCATTTTTATATTTACTTTCCAAATAGATCGCTAAGGTATAGTGGTTTCTTGAATGAACTTCAATTTTTAATTTTATTCAACTTCTATTTTTATTCAATTTCCTTTTCTATTCAACTTCCATTTTTATTTGTATTCCAGTTTTAATTTTATTTAACTTCCATTTTTATTTTTATTCAACTTCCGTTTTTAATCAATTTCCTATTTTATTCAACTTCCATTTCTATTCAACTTCATTTTATATTCAATTTCCATTTTATTTAATTTCCAAATAGATCGTTAAGGTATAGTGGTCTCTTGAATGAACTTCCATTGTTATTTTTATTCATCTTCCATTTTTATTTTAATCCAATTTTCCTTTTTATTTAATACCCAAATAGATCGTTAAGGTATAGCGGTTTCTCAAATGAACTTCCATTTTTAATTATATGCAACTTCCATTTTTTTTCAATTTCCTTTTCTATTCAACTTTCTTTTTTGATTTAATTTCCAAATAGATTTTTATGGTATAGTGGTTTCTTGAATGAATTTCAATTATTTAATTTCCAAATAGATTGTTAGGGTATAGTGCTTTCTTGAATGAACATCCATTTACAAATAGATCGTTAAGGTATAGTGGTTTCTTGAATGAACTTCAATTTTTAAGGTATAGTGGTTCATTCAAGAAACCACTATACCTTAACGATCTATTTGGAAATTAAATAAAAAAGTAAGTTGAATAAAAATATAAATGAAAGTTGCATAAAATTAACAATGGAAGTTCATTCAAGAAACGAATATACCTTAACGATCTATTTGGAAATTAAATAAAAAAGGAAGTTGAATAAAAATTAAACTTCGATTGTTAAAAATAGAAAAGGAAATTGAATTAAAAGGAAGTTGAAATTGAACAAAAATAAAAATGGAAGTTGCATAAGATTAACAATGGAAGTTCATTCAATAAACCACTACAACTTAACGATCTATTTGGAAATTAAATTAAAAAAAAAATTGAATAGAAAGGGAAATTGAATAAAAATGGAAGTTGAATAAAAATAAAAATGGAAGTTGCATAAAACCATTATACCTTAACGATCTATTTGGAAATTAAATAAAAAAGTAAGTTGAATAGAAAAGTAAATTGAATAAATATGGAAGTCGAATAAAATTAAAAATGGATGTTTCATAAAATTAAAAATGGAAGTTGCATATAAGTAGAAATGGAAGTTGCATAAAATTAAAATGGAATAAAAATGGAAGTTGAATAAAAATAAAAATTGAAGTTGCATAAAATTGACAGTGGAAGTTCATTGAAGAAACCACTCTACCTTAACGATCTATTTGGAAATATAGATTGTTAAGGTATAGTGGTTTATTGGATGAACTTTAATTTTTAATTTTATACAACTTCCATTTTTATTTAATTTCCTTTTCTATTCAACTTTTCAAATAGATCGTTAGGGTATAGTAGTTTATTGGATGAACTTCCACTTTTAATATTATGCAACTTCCATTTTTATTTTTATTCAACTTCCATTATAATTTTTATCCTTTTTAATTTTATGCAACTTGCACTACAACAAAATTGAGTTTTTACGGCTTCACATCAACGACATACAGTAAATGCAAGCCATGATTTCGCACTTTTACGACTTGCTTTTTTAGCATGTCGTAAATAATTTCCCAACCACGACATGTCTATTGCGTACGTCGTGAATGCTAATAATGATGATTTTTTTACGGCTTGCAATGTTAGTCGTAAATAATAAAACTTTCTATGACGTACATATGGCATGCCGTTAATACATCAACTATACACGACATGCGTGCACCAGCCGTTAAAAACTATTGAACATTTCACGGTGGACAAAAAGCCAGCCGTTAAAAATTACACTTTTCACGACGCACAAAAGCAAGCCGTTTAAAATATTACACTTTTCACGACACGCAATTGCTGTCGTGAAAGGTACGATCAGAGAAAAAAAAAGTGCCAAAATAAAAAATTTTGAGCGCTAAAATGAAAAATTTAGCGGCAAACGAACGAAAACAAACCAAAAAAAAAATAAAAAAAAAAATAATCCAAAACAACACTAGCACTGTCAGAATTAAAAGAAATAGGAATAGACACATTGTAACAACGCCCGCGGGGGACCTCGCTACAGTTCGGACTCGATTTTGTTGCGGTTCCAAATCTCGAACCAAAGAGTCCAAATCCGGCAAATCGTTTTGAAGAAAAACAGATTTTTTGAAAAGAAGTGCCAAACATGGACTGCTTTGCCAGATAACAGAGTCGCCACCTAAATATTTTAAAATGGGAAATTTAGGAAACCCTGACTCGGTGCCGAAAGGCCACGTGTCCGTCATCACCAAAGTTGGCTCGGGAACTTGGGTACGATTAGGGAAGGTCACATCGTGAGCACCCCCTCTCGCCCGGTCAAAGACCGGCCTCTACTAACCATGATATCTGTTTTTGAAAACTTTGTGCGTTCTTATTCCGATTATTGGCCTAGGATTACTATGTGATGCTCGCAGCAAACAAGTATAGACTGGGCCGTCTGAATTGGAACTAAACATTTCATGTTTGTTTGGTTGAAAAATGATGTGATGGTGTTACCCGCAGGCAGGCTAAAATACGGATTTGCCACCCTCGGGTGGGCTTAGAAAACGTGGTTTTGCCACAATCTAGTGGGCTTAAAACAAACATTTGATGAATTATTCCAATTCAAATAGCTCAACCTCCACCCACAGGCATTCAAGGCAGTTATATCACATAAGCATTTAGCCTCATGGTAAGCATGCTATTCATGGCAACACTCACACGCATGCAAGGATGCTAAAGCATAAAACTCACCGAGTACTCCAAGCCAAAACAGAAAACTGATTAGAAATCATGCATGATCCTAAGAATGCAGAGATGCCTAATGCAACACATGCAAAATGCAACTATAACAGGCTCGGCTATTCTAAACATGGCATATGAAATGCTACAACTAACAAGTATTCAATTTGGAATTGAAATACAGGTGCAGTTTGTATGATGTGCCGAGCCCGGTGCATGCAAAACAGATGAATGATGCAAACATGCTGTCATGCTGTTATGCTAATTGAAATATGCCCTATATCTAACCATCAAAGCAGGTAAATAAAAGGGAAGAAAGAAGTGGGGGTTGGAAGACATACATCACACTCACACACCCTTATTACAACATTGCCCTCGCGCAGAGGGTCCGAATAAATATCTGATCGAATAAAAGAATATTCTGATTTCTAATTAATTAAAAATAATTACAAAAGAGTATTTGGCATGCAAGCCGAGGACCGCCTTACTCTTGCTCCGGATGATGAAATGATGCATGCCCGGATGCCTTTGCGCGGAAATCCACGACGGTGCCCCGATTAGCCTCTGTTTGCATTTTTCTTGAAATGCGTGCCGAGTTTCGAAAGGTTGCTGATTCTTCATTTTGCTGCAACAGAGAGCAGGAAAGGGGCATAGCAATGTATTTCACAAATATATGCATGCCTCGATCCTCGTGCCACCAATCACGCATCTCGATGCATGATGGCCGAGGAATCGGATTGCACAACTCAATATAGGATGAATGCACATGAATGCTACAATGAAAACCTAACTCCATCATGGGTAATCCGGAGTGTCGGTGACTTGGGAATTGAGACCCGTTCCGTCACTCGGAGTACGAAACGCGCCTCGTTTCCCGTGCAATATGCATGATATGCATGAAATGCAACTAATATACAACCTAGCATGCTCAATGCTATGAAAATGAGATGAAAATGAGACGCCTCGAAAAGCGTGCACACGGGCACGCAAATCGAGGCGATGATATGAAATGCAAATCGGGTAAAACCGAAGTGCCTCGAAATGCGTGCACACGGGCACGTAAACCGAGGCAATGATATGAAGTGCAAATCGGATAAAACCGAAGTGCCTCGAAATGCGTGCACACGGGCACGCAAACCGAGGCGATGATATGAAGTGCAAATCGGATAAAACCGAAGTGCCTCGAAATGCGTGCACACGGGCACGCAAACCGAGGCGATGATATGAAGTACAAATCGGATAAAACCGAAGTGCCTCGAAGTGCGCGCCCACAGGCACGCAACCCGAGGCGATGATGAAATGAGATAGTCGGATAAAACCGAAGTGCCTCGAAATGCGCGCCCACAGGCACGCAAACCGAGGCGATGATGAAATGAGAAAATCGGATACAACCGAAGTGCCTCGAAATGCGCGCCCACAGGCACGCAAACCGAGGCGATGATAAAATGCAAAGAAATGGCACACGGAATGCCGCGATGGGCTTACACCAACATGGGAGAGCCTCAGCTCACTCACATAGGAGGCCGTCGGATAAAACGGAGGTGCCTCGAAATGCGTGCACACGGGCACGCAAACCGAGGCAATGCATTTAGGTATAAAATGACACGGGAAATGATATGCAAGCATGCAAACCAAATTTCAGCCACTAAATTAAGTGGAAAACAGCCCCGAAATGATGTGAAATGACAATCAATGCACAAAATCATCCCGAAATGCAATTCTAAGTGCCCGAAATGGCCTACAGCTATGCTATACATGCAAAATCGACACAGGACAGCAAAAACAGTAGCAAGGCAGTCCCAAAAAATGGCATTTTTCAGTTACAAACATGGCCGAATTGTAAGCATAGATAGGTCAACATTAGCATGCAAGAATACGGAAAAAGAGAGAGATTACCAAGCAAGTGGTATCTACCATGCTCAAACCCAAAAAAAACAGTTCTACAAAACTAAAGGGGGACCAAAAATAAGCATGTATTCAGTTTATGGCAACCCCAAAATCAATATAAAAACATGCTAACAATTCCATGCAAAATGGAGCTCAAAAGAGGTTATAACAAGAGACATGCAAAGAAGACACCAAACAACAAAACTTTCTTCATGAAACATGTAGAGGGGGTCAAAATAAGACCCATTTCTGTTCTGACCAAGAGCTAAAACCAAAAGCACAAAAGGCTACAAAACATGCAAGAATTAGGGCCTAAAGTGGATTTCAAAGGGAGGTGGTATACAGAATGGCCAAACAAGGTTGAGCCCTTCTACAATGTTGTAGAGGGACTCAAAATAAGCACAAAATCAGTAGGGGTCGGAGCCCCAAAAAAAAAATGCAAATAGGCTAAAAATAGCATGCAAGATTGTGACATACAAACTAGATATTGAAACAAGTGTATCATGGAGGCACCAAATGAAGTTGAGCCCTTCTACAAAGTTGTAGAGGGGCTCAAAATAAGCCTAAAACCAGTAGGGGTCAAGGCCCAAAAACTGAAAGGAAATAGTGCAAAAATAGGAAGCAAGATTATGCTACAAAAAGAGATTTGGAGACTTACCCTTGAAGATCCGGTTGTTGCTACCTCTTGGCCTGAATTTGGTGCTCCTTAGCCACTGGAGAACACTTCCTTGCTTCTGGAATGGTAGTGGGGATGGTGGAGCTAAGGGTTGATGAAGAGAAGAGCTAGAGACTTGAAGGTTTTTCTTGAGTTTTGGCTATGGAGATGGAAGCTTTTGGAGAAGGGTTCTTGAGAGCAATTTTTCTAACCTTGAGGAAGGAGCTGCCCAGCCCCTTTAATAGGCCAAAGAATGGTGTAAAAGGGGAGGGAAATGGAGACAATCTTTCCCTCCCAAAATATCCCCCGAATGGGGAGATATTTTGACAAAAATATCCGGACAGCTGGAACAGGCTGGAAAGCAAGAATCTGGCCGGCCAGGTAACTTTCTGGGAGGTGGCCGGCCAGCCACCCCACCTGGTCGGCCAGCCACTCACCATGGCCGGCCAGCCACCCCAAAAAATGAACTCAAAAATTGCTGGCCGACCACCATGCAGTGGTGTCCTCCCAAGTGTGTAGATCAAGGCCCCAAGGTCGGAATCTGGCAACTCTGAAGCAGGAGCCACAACATAGAGCTTGAAGGAGAGCCTCAAAAATGAAATGCACAATTTCTGGCCGACCATATACCCTTGGTGTCCTCCCAGATGTGTGGAACAAGGTTCCAAGGTTGGAATTTGGCAACACCGCAGAGCCACAACATTGGATTCGAAGGAGAGGCCCAAAAATGAACTTCCAATTTTCTGGCCGACCATGCTTGTTTAGGGTCCTCCCATGTCCCCTGATCACAGATATGTGGCTTTGGTTGGAAGAAAATACCCCCAGGGTGTTCAACATTGGCCCGGAAGTGAGAAAAACGGGCTCCGGAGGAGCGAAACTGGTTATCTGGGATAATTGCTGGCCTCCCACCCCCCAGTGATCTTCCTGGTGTTGAAACAGAGGTACCTGCCAAATTTGAACAAAAACTAATGAGAAATGAATGTTCGGGGCCAAAAGCAGCAATTCGGGATCAAAATGGGTCAGTGCGGAAATGGTGTCTGGCGGCGAAGTGGGTATCTGCGACCCAGTGTCCTCGAGCGACAAAACAGAGGTTCTGCCAAAATCGAGAAAACCGATGCAAAATGAATGCTCGGGGCCCAAACCGCGATTCGGGGTCCCGAAATGGGCGCCGCACCGTGGTGTTCGCTGAAGTGGGTCTCGAAGACCCAGTGTCCCTCGGAAGGACCAAACAGAGGTGTCCGCCAAAAACCGGAGAACTTCGGAGATGGTTGGGCGGTCCCGAGCCGAGGCATCTGACAGCGGCTCAGCAGAAGGCAAGACTCGAAAATGGGCAAAATGGCCTCACGGCCACAAAAAAGTAGCTCACGGCCCTTTGGGAGATAGTCTGGGACCACTCCTTCCTCGAAAGAAAACAGAAAACAGTCCGGTTATGGCAAACCGAGACAAGGCACCTGAAAGAGTTCGGAAGTCCGAGGCGGGCGCCTGACGCGACTCTGAGGCTTCTGAACGAGCACAGTATGCAACATCACCGAGCGCTCAATCGGTGACGTCTGAGTCTTAAGGTCGGTCAAAAATGGGGTGTCTACACACATCATATGGAGAACAGCATAACCATTTTCTCCATCATCGACGGCGACCAGTGCTTCCGTCGGCGACCTTTTCTTCGTCTGTCAGGTATGTAATTGCATCATTCTTTGTATCTCAGTCCCTCGTCTCAGTCCTCTTTGTCCAAATTTGAGGTAATTCGTGATGAGGCATAAGGCGATTGAAACAAACGCCTCAACACTTTGAAGCTATTTTATGAATCTTTGAAACTATTTTCCGAATCTTTGAAACTATCTAATATCTATCTATGTTTTTCTCACATAGCCCTAAAGTTGTTCGACATTAATCGGCTTAGGGAAAACAGAAAGTTGCGACTCCTATTCTTGAACAAAGCTTCGATTCTTCTTCTTCTTTAACATAGCTTCGATTTTTTGCGGTAAAATTTTTCATTTCTGTTTATTTTGTTCATTTTGTTTTTGGCTCACAAGCTCTGTCATCCTCTCTATCTTTTTCTCAAAGTTTTTGCTCAAGGGAGGTAATAAATTTTGTCATTTCTGTTTATTTGTCTATATATTTGTATTGCACACCACGTGTTTGTTGTAATTTCTGTTAGAATATAGATTGTAATTATTTGGGTTCCATGAATGCAGAACCTAGCTGAATTTATGGTATTGTAGCATAGGTGGCTGTAACATCGATTAATTGATCAAAATTTTTGTCAAATTTACTAATATATGTATTATCTCATAAATTTTGATCAAATTCTGTCAAATTCTCTTAATTTCTGTCAATTTTTCCCTCTTTAAGTTACTAATATATGTATTATCTCATAAATTCTAATTTGATCAAATTAATTATTCGCGTAACTTATGTACAGGAGGATGAAATTATAGTTGAATTGGTGGATAAATTATGCTTTGCTTTTAATTTATATTGTTTTGTTATTGTGAAGTTTCTGTGTTTCATCCATTCCTATGGGTGTTGGTGTCCTATATTTATCTAAAAGCTGTATTTTGGAAAAAAACATTTGGGGATTTCTTGTTTTCTTCTCTTCCTGATAAAAGCAGGTCATGCCCGAGTTGTTTGGAAGGCACATTGATTTTCAAAGTTAGCAGGTTTGGTGCTGGTTATTTTATAGGCTGTGATCAACACCTAAAGTGCAAGTGAGTATGATCTTGCATGATTTTAATTTTTTTCCTTCCCCATTTCATATGTATATGTATGTATATTTACTCATTTATGTTTTATTTTATGCTGGTGCAACTTTTCTGTGCGTGTGCATGTGTGATCATGTGTGCCAGTGCATGTTTGTCATATTTAGTTGTTAATTATTTTCTTTCTATTTTATTTTTTTGTCATATAAAGTATGCTACAAACGCATTTTGTTCTTTCTTTTCTTTTCCTGAAGTCCATATTATGAGTGTTCAGGCACTATCTGGCAATCTGTGGTTTTGCCTTTGTGCTTGGTGAAGGTTTTGAAAGATTGCATCTATTTTCCTGAAGTCCATACAAACGTTTGGTTATTGTTTTGTTTAGTATTGGTTCTTCAAAAAAAAAAAAAAAATCATGCAATTATTTGTTAATAATTAACTTTGTAGGATAAGCATATTTTGGAAATTATTCTCAGAAGTGGTCTCTTCTTAAGCTGTGATGGGAACTCTTTGCAGTGGCAAGAGGGAAGAAGCGGAAGAATGACTCTGTTACTAAGGTACACTTTGATTTACCTACTATAAAAGGTGCTTCTTAAACATATGTTTATGTGTATATATTTGTGCATGGTACGTGTTTCACTGTCTAGTTTGTTAGCTTGTTGGAAAATAAATATTGATTCATGGGAAATAGGTGGAAAATTTGATGTTAATATAATTATTTATTGTTGTTCCTCGATAGAATATTTTGTATCACTTGGAGGTTGTCTGCATGTTTAAGCCTTTAGTTTGTCCTGATATCTAGTGTTTGGTGTATTTTGGAGGATTCAATGGGTTATTAATAAATAATTTTTAGTTTACTCAATGAGTGTTGGAATCATTTGATTCAAGCATTGATTAATATGTTAACTGCAGTGAGGCTTTTTAAAGCATGTGAAACATTTACAATGAGTGTTGGAATCATTTGTTTGCAGCTCTTTTTGCATCATGGCTGGCCATTACATTTCTCTTTTATTCGCTTTTGTCATTCACTTCAAGTGCTAGTAATGGTCTCATAATAAATTCTTCTAGACCCGAGGTTACCACAGCACATCGTGGTGTTGTTGTTGCTGATGATGGTCGATGTTCCAGAATTGGGAGGGATGTTCTTCGAGAAGGAGGTCATCTTTGTTGATGCATCGATGGTTGTTGCTCTTTGCTTGGGTGTTGTGAGCCCGGCTTCAAGTGGCATTGGTGGAGGCGCATTCATGCTTCTTAGGTTAGCCAATGGGACAATGAAGCTTTTGATATGAGAAAGCGCACCCATGAAAGCTTCAAAGGTACTCGTAATTGGTTACATCTTCTCCCTTTTGTTTTTGTTTATTTATTGAGGCTCCTTTTGTTCTTTTTGTTTGACAAATATGTTAATGGTAATCAATTTTAGGTGGAAAAATTTCACGATGTTGTTTTCTCTTTCCTTCATTATATTAGCGATCATATCTTTCAGGACTTGGTCCTCGTCAACTAATTCAAGTTCTATTCATGGTTTTGTTTCATCAATTGTCAAGTCTTGTTTTCATTTGCATGACTACAAGCTGAAAGAGTTTGGATGCACCTAAGCTTTTTACTGGATGATCCACCATGTTGAAAATTTCCAAGCTGTATGAGTTTACCCTCTGATTATGTTAATTTGTTTGACGTGCTCCTCCGCTCCAATTTTTTTAGTATACACCTAGTTCTGGTAATGTAGGTGTCTGTCTACGATCTACTCTAGTTGGTAGTAATTGATCATTGTTGGACATGAAAAATTCCAGACACAATATAATTAAAGTGATAAAAATATGACCATTACAAAAATATGACCGTTGAAAAAATATGACCATTTAAAAAATACGGTAGTAGAAAAATATAACTTTCACAAAAATATAATTATATTTAGAAGAATGAAAAAAAAAATAATTTGAAAGAAGTTAGTTTTTTTTTTTTTTTAGATTGGAAAGAAGGTAGTTAAAGTATAAGAATATTTTAATTGAAAATAGCTAAAGTAGATAGTCTTGTTGGAGTGTATATTAAAAAAATGACTAGCTAAAATAGTAAAGTGAAATTTTGAATAGCTATTTTAACTAGCCTTGCTGGAGATGCTCTTATGCTAGTTTCCTTTCTTGTGAGCCCCTCTCTCTCTCTCTCTCTCTCTCTCTCTCTCTCTCTCTCTCTCTCTTTACTTTAGTTTTAGTTTTTTTTTTTTTTTTTTTGAGTTATATTAATTGAGTTATATTAATTGTGATAGCTTCTGTTAATGATAGCTTCTGCTAATTGAGTTATATTAATTGTACTAGTTATAAACTAAAAAGTAGTGGAATTCTTGTTTCTCTTTAAAATAATAGTTCTCCTTTTTAAGAGTGGAGTTCTGGTTCCCTTTGTTCTCAAACTTTTAAGTTTTCAATTTATTTTCAAAAAGATTTTCAATAGTAGAAAGAAAAAGATAAAATCAGCTTTACTTTCCATTATGAAGAATAGCTACAACAAAAATTCAAACTGAAATGTAAATAAATGATCATTTTGTTAACATCTCAACCCTTAACTTCTTCAATGCTTCACTTCATTTGATGGTTCTCGACTTAATTAATGTTATTTATATGTTACCTTTGCCCACTACCAGATTGAACAATTTTTTTCTTCTATGTTTGTGCTTAAATTTTGGGCTATTTAATTTGTTTATCTGTTGTGTTTGTTCATTTCTTTAATTTGCAGTCTTCCTTAATGAAATATTAGTTGGATAATGAACTATTCACCTTAATATCAATGCAGAACCTAGCTCCAGCCATTGCAGAGGCACCAAAAGAATCTAAAACAGTTGAGAGTTCGCGAAATAAGAGGATTGGTGACTTTTGATATTTTATTTTAATTTAATGGTATTTTTCACAATATGTTTAGAAAGTTAGATATGCATAGTTTTGGATGGTTTAAACTTTTTGTACCGTTTAGAACTTAAGGATATAGTTTTCGAATGTTTGAAATGTATAGATAATTGTTGAATGTTTATAATTTATGGATATAGTGTCTTTTTGATGTTTCAAACAATATTTTGATGGTTGATTGATGTTTTGTGATGCTTATTTCTAATATTTGTTAGATTGTACAAAATTGGTCAAATGGAACCTGCTGAAAAAAAAAAAGAAAAAAAAAGAAAAAACTGCATATTCTACGGCAGGCATAATAAGTCGTTGTATTACATATTTTACGGCGCGCAATCAGCGTCGTTATTTGGCTCATCAATTAACAGCGTGCAAAAGTAGTCATAGAAAAAGTATCAACGACGTACAAAATCTGCCGTTAAATAGTTTTTAACGACGTATTATAGCGTGTCGTAGAAAAAGTAATAACGACATACAAAATCTGTCGTTAAATAGTTTTTAACGGCGTACAAAACATGTCGTTGAAAGTGAATGACTTTTCATGACTGATCATAATATGACGTGTGCCTGCACGTCGTAGAAGGGTTTTTACGGCGTGCATTGCGTGCCGTAAAAACCCTTTTTTGTTGTAGTGTTGCATTTTTATTTTTATTCAACTTCCATATTTATTCAACTTTGTTTTCTATTCAATTTCCTTTTTTATTGAACTTCCTTTTTTATTCAATTTGCTTATTTATTTAATTTCCAAATAGATCGTTAAGGTATAGTGGTTTATTTTATTTAATTCCATTTTTTATTTTATGCAACTTCCATTTTTATTTTTATTCAACTTCCATTTTTATTCAATTTCCTTTTTTATTCAACTTCCTTTTTTATTTAATTTCAACTTCCATTTTTATTCAATTTACTTTTCTATTCAACTTCCTTTTTTATTTAATTTCCAAATAGATCGTTAAGGTATAGTAGTTTTTTGAATGAACTTCCATTTTTATTAAATTTCTTTTCTATTTACCTTCCTTTTTTCTTTAATTTCCAAATAGATCGTTAAGGTATAGTGGTTTCTTTAATGAACTTCAATTGTTAATTTTATGCAACTTCCATTTTTATTCAATTTCCTTCTCTATTCAACTTTCATTTTTTATTTAATTTCCAAATAGATCGTTAAGGTATAATAGTTTCTTGAATGAACTTCCATTTTTATTTTTATGCAACTTCCATTTTTATTTTTATTCAACTTCCATTTTTATTTTTACTCAACTTCTATTTTTATTCAACTTCCATTTTAATTTTTATTCAACTTTCTTCCTTTTTTATTCAACTTCTTTTTTTTTTATTTTTTATTCAATTTTTAATTTTCTTCAATTTCCTTTTCTATTCAGCTTCCTTTTTTTATTTAAAAAAGAAAGTTGAATAGAGAAGGATGTTGAATAAAAAGGAAGTTGAATAAAAAGGCAAGTTGATACGAGAATCCATTTTTATTCAATTTTTTTTTCTATTTAATTTGCAAATAGATCGTTAAGGTATAGTGGTTTCTCGAATGAATTTCCATTTTTATTTTTATTCAACTTTCATTTTTATTCAATTTTCCCTTTCTATTCAACTTCGTTTTTTATTTAATTTCCAAAGAGATCTGTAGGGTATAGTGGTTTCTCGAATGAACTTCCATTTTTATTTTTATTCAACTTTCATTTTTATCCAATTTCCTTGTCTATTCAACTTCCGTGTTTATACGTTAACGATCAATTTGGAAATTAAACAAAAAAAGAAGTTGCATAAAATTAAAAATTGAAGTTTATTTAATTAAAAATGGAAGTTTATTCAAAAAACCACTCTACCTTAACGGTCTATTTGAAAATTAAATAAAAAAAAGAAATTGAATAAAAACTGAAAATGGAAGTTGCATAAAATTATAAAAATTGATTCAACTACCATTTTTATTCAATTTCCTTTTTTATTTAATTTCCAAATAGATCGTTAAGGTATGTTGTTTCTTGAATGAACTTCCTTTTTTATTCAACGTCCTTTTCTATTTAATTTCCACATAGATCGTTAAGGTGTAGTGGTTTTTTGAATGAACCTCCACTTTTAATTTTATGCAACTTCCATTTTTACTTTTATTCAACTTCCGTTTTTAATCAATTTCCTATTTTATTCAACTTCTTTTCTTTTTTTTTTAATTTCCAAATAAATTGTTAAGGTATAGTGGTTTCTAGAATGACCTTCCATTGTTAATTTCCCTTTCTATTCAACTTCCTTTTTTATTGAACTTCTTTTTTTATTTAATTTCCAAATAGATCGTTAAGTGATAGTGGTTTCTCAAATGAACCTCTATTTTTAATTTTATGCAACATACATTTTTCTTTTTATTCAACATCCATTTTTATTCAACTTCCTTTTCTATTCAACTTCATTTTTATTCAATTTTCTTTTCTATTCAACTTCCATTTTTATTCAATTTCCATTTTTATTCAATTTCCTTTTCCATTCAACATCATTTTTTATTTAATTGCCACATAGATCATTAAGATATAGTGGTTGGGTATAGTGGTTTCAAATAGATCGTTAAGGTATAATGGTTTCTTGAATTAACTTCCATTGTTAATTTTATGCAACTTCCATTTTTATTTTTATTCAACTTCCATTTTTATTCTATTTAATTTCCAAATAGATCGTTAAGGTATAGTGGTTTCTTTTTTATTTAATTTCCAAACAGATCGTTAAGGTATAGTGGTTTCTTAAATGAACTTACATTGTTAATTTTATGCAACTTCCATTTTTATTCAATTTCCATATTTATTCAATTTTCTTGTCTATTCAACTTCTTTTTTTATTTAATTTGCACAGAGATCGTTAAGGTATAGTGGACGTTAACGATCTATTGGAAATTTAAAAAAAAAAATGGAACTTGAATGCAAAAGGACATTGAATAAAAATTGTTGTTCAATAAAAACAAAAATGGAAGTTGCATAAAATTAAAAATGGAAGTTGAATAAAATTAACAATGTAAGTTCATTTAAGAAACCACTATACCCTAACGATCTGTTTGGAAATTAAATAAAAAAGAAACCACTATACCTTGACGATCTATTTGGAAATTAAATAGAAAAAGAAATTGAATAGAAAAAGAAATTGAATAGAAATGGAAGTTGAATAAAAATAAAAATGGAAGTTCATTGAAGAAACCACTATACCTTAACGTTCTATTTGGAAATTAAATAAAACAGGACGTTGAATAGAAAAGTAAATTGAATAAAAGTTGAAGTTGAATAAAAATAAAAATAACAATGGAAGTTGCATAAAATTAACAATGGAAGTTAATTGAAGAAACTAGTATACCATAATGAATTATGTGGAAATTAAATAAAAAAATGAAGTTGAATAGAATAGGAAATTGAATAAAAATGGAAGTTGCATTAAAATAAAACTAGAAGTTGAATAAAAATGGAATTTGCATAAAATTAAAAATGGAAGTTGCATAAAAATAAAATGGAAGTTGCGTAAAACTTACAATGGAAGTTTTTTCAAGAAACCACTATACCTTAACGATCTATTTGGAAGTTAAATAAAAAAGGAAGTCGAATAGAAAAGGAAATTGAATAAAAATAAAAGTGAAAGTTGCATAAAATTAAAAATTGAAGTTCATTTAAGAAATCACTATACCTTAACGATCTATTTAGAAATTAACTAAAAAAAAGAAGTTGAATAGAAAAGGAAATTAAATAAAAATGGAAGTTGAATAAAAATAAAAATGGATGTTGCATAAAATTAACAATGGAAGTTGAATATAAAAGAAAGTTGAATAGAAAAGGAAATTGAATAAAAATGGAAGTTGAATAAAAATGGAAATTAAATAAAAATGGAAGTTGAAGCGAGAAAATAATTGAATACAAATGGAACTTAAATAAAAACAAAATGGAAGTTGCATAAGATTAACAATGGAAGTTGAATAAAAATAAAAAATGCAACTTCCATTTTTATTCAACTTTCTTTCTTATTTTTATTTAACTTCCATTTTCATTGAATTCTATTTTCTATTCAACTTCCTTTTTATTTAATTTCCAAATAGATCGTTAAGGTATATAGGTGTCTTGAATGAACTTCCATTTTTAATTTTATTCAACTTCCATTTTATGCATTTTTATTCAACTTCAATTTTTATTCAATTTCCTTTTCTATTCAACTTCCTTTTTGATACAACTACCATTTTTAATTATATGCAACTTCCATTTTTATTTTTATTCATCTTCCATTTGTATTCAACTTTCTTTTTTTATTTAATTTCCAAATAGATCGTTAAGGTATAGTGGTTTCTTGAATGAACTTCCATTGTTAATTTTATGCAACTTCCATTTTTTAATTTTATGCAACTTTCATTTTTATTTTTATTCAACTTCCATTTTTATTCAACTTCCTTTTTTATTCAACTTCCATTTTTATTTTTATTCAAGTTACTTTTTTATTCAACTTTCATTTTTATTCAACTTCTATGTTTATTAAATTTCCTTTTTTAGTTAATTTCCAAATAGATCGTTAAGTTATATTCAATTTTATGAACTTTGATTTTTATTTTTATTCAACTTCCATTTTTATTCAATTTCCATTTCTATTGAACTTCCATTTCAATTCAATGAACTTTTCTATTTAACTTCCTCATTTATTCAACTTCCAAATAGACCGTTAAGGTATAGTGGTTTCTTGAATGAACTTCCATTGTTAATCTTATGTAACTTCCATTTTTATTTTTATTTATCTTGCATTTTTATTCAATTTCCATTTCTATTCAACTTCCTCTTTCTTTTAATTTACAAATAAATCGTTAAGGTATAGTGGTTTCTTGAATAAACTTCCATTTTTATTTTTATTCATCTTGCATTTTTATCCAATTTCCTTTTCTATTCAACTTCCTTTTTTATTTAATTTTCAAATAGATCGTTATGGTATAGTGATTTCTCGACTGAACTTCAATTTTTATTTTTATTCAACTTCCATTTTTATTTTTATTCAACTGTCATTTTTATTCAACTTCCATTGTTATTTTTATTCAACTTCCTTTTTTATTAAATTTCCATTTTATTCAATTTCAATTTTTATTCAATATCTTTTTCTATTCAACTTCAATTTTTTTTCAATATCCTTTTCTATTAAACTTCATTTTTTATTTAATTTCCAAATAGATCGTTAAGGTATATTGGTTTCTTGAATGAACTTTCATTTTTAATTTTATGCAACTTCCATTTTTATTTTTATTCAACTTCCATTTTTATTCAACTTCCATTGTTATTTTTATTCAACTTCCTTTTTTTTTTTATATTAAATTTCCATTTTATTCAACTTCTATTTTTAATCAATTTCCTTTTCTATTCATCTTCTTTTTCTATTAAATTTCTTTTTTTATTTAATCTCCAAATAGATCGTTAAGGTATAGTGATTTTTTGAACTAACTTTCATTATTATTTTTATTCAACTTCCATTTTTATTCAATTTCCAAATAGATCGCTAAGGTATAATGGTTACTTGAATTAACTTCCATTTTTATTTTTATTCATCTTCCGATTTTTATGCACTTTCCATTTCTATTCAATTTCCTTTTGTATTCAATTTCCTTTTCTATTTAATTTCCAAATAGATCATTAAGGTATAGTGGTTTCTTGAATTAACTTCCATTGTTAATTTTAGGCAACTTCCATTTTTATTTTTATTCAACTTCCATTTTTATTCAGCTTTCATTTTTATTCAACTTCCTTTTTTATTCAACTTCCATTTTTATTTTTATTCAAGTTACTTTTTTATTCAACTTTCATTTTTATTCAACTTCTATTTTTATTAAATTTCCTTTTTTAGTTAATTTCAAAATAGATCGTTAAGTTATATTCAATTTTGTGAACTTTGATTTTTATTTTTACTCAACTTCTATTTTTATTCAATTTCCATTTCTCTTGAACTTCCATTTCTATTCAATGAACTTTTCTATTTAACTTCCTCATTTATTCAACTTCCAAATAGACCGTTAAGGTATAGTGGTTTCTTGAATGAACTTCCATTGTTAATCTTATGTAACTTCCATTTTTATTTTTATTCATCTTGCATTTTTATTCAATTTCCATTTCTATTCAACTTCCTCTTTTTTTTAATTTACAAATAAATCGTTAAGGTATAGTGGTTTCTTGAATGAACTTCCATTTTTATTTTATGCAACTTCCATTTTTATTTTTTTTCATCTTGCATTTTTATCCAATTTCCTTTTCTATTCAACTTCCTTTTTTATTTAATTTTCAAATAGATCGTTATGGTATAGTGATTTCTCGACTGAACTTCAATTTTTATTTTTATTCAACTTCCTTTTTTATTAAATTTCCATTTTATTCAATTTCAATTTTTATTCAATATCTTTTTCTATTCAACTTCGATTTTTATTCAATATCCTTTTCTATTAAACTTCATTTTTTATTTAATTTCCAAATAGATCGTTAAGGTATATTGGTTTCTTCAATGAACTTTCATTTTTAATTTTATGCAACTTCCATTTTTATTTTTATTCAACTTCCATTTTTATTCAACTTCCATTGTTATTTTAATTCAACTTCCTTTTTTTTTTTATTAAATTTCCATTTTATTCAATTTCTATTTTTAAGCAATTTCCTTTTCTATTCAACTTCTTTTTCTATTAAATTTCTTTTTTTATTTAATCTCCAAGTAGATCGTTAAGGTATAGTGGTTTTTTGAATTAACTTTCATTATTATTTTTATTCAACTTCCATTTTTATTCAATTTCCAAATACATCGCTAAGGTATAGTGGTTACTAGAATTAACTTCCATTTTTATTTTTATTCATCTTCCGATTTTTATGCACTTTCCATTTCTATTCAATTTCCTTTTCTATTCAATTTCCTTTTCTATTTAATTTCCAAATAGATCTTAAGGTATAGTGGTTTCTTGAATTAACTTCCATTATTAATTTTAGGCAACTTCCATTTTTATTTTTATTCAACTTCCATTTTTATTCAATTTCCTATTCTATTCAACTTCATTTTTTATTTATTTTTGAAATAGATAGTTAAGGTATAGTGGTCTCTTAAATGAACTTCCATTGTTAATTTTATGCAACTTCCATTTTTCTTTTTATTCAACTTCCTTTTTTATCCAATTTCCTTTCCTTTTCTATTCAACTTTCTTTTTTATTTAATTTCTAAATAGATCATTGAGGTATAATGGTTTTTTGAATGAACTTCCATTGTTAATTTTATGCAACTTCCATTTTTATTTTTATTCAACTTCAATTTTTATTCAATTTTCATTTTTAATTTTATGCCACTTCTATTTTTGTTTTTATTCAATTTCCATATTTATTCAATTTTCTTGTCTATTCAAATTCTTTTTTTATTTAATTTCCACATAGATTGTTAAGGTATAGTGGACCTTAACGATCTATTGGAAATTTAAAAAAAATGGAACTTGAATGCAAAAGGACATTGAATAAAAATTGTTGTTCAATAAAAATAAAATTGGAAGTTGTATAAAATTAACAATGGAAGTTTATTCAAGAAACCACTATGCCTTTTTTCTTTAATTTCCAATAGATCGTTAAGGTCCACTATACTTTAACGATCTGTGTGGAAATTAAATAAAAAAAGAAAGTTGAATAGAAAAGGTAATTGAACAAAAATGGAAGTTGCATAAAATTAAAAATGAAAGTTCATTCAAGAAACCACTATACCTTAACGATCTATTTAAAAATTAAATAAAAAAAGGACGTTGAATAGAAAGGGAAATTGAATAAAAAAGGAAATTGAATAAAAATGAAAATTGAATAAAAATGGAAGTTGAATAAAATTAAAAATGGAAGTTCATTCAGGAAACCAACTTCCATTTTTATTTTTATCCAATTTCCTTTTTTATTCAACGTCATTTTTATTCATTTAAAAAAAAGAGGAAGTTGAATAAAAAAGGAAATTGAATAAAAATGGAAGTTGAATTTTAAAATTAACAATGGAAGTTCATTCAACTTCCATTTTTATTCAATTTCCTTCTCTATTCAACTTCCAGTTTTATTTTTATTGAACTTCAATTTTTATTCAACTTCCTTTTCTATTCAACGTCATTTTGTATTCAATTTCCAAATAGATCGCTGAGGTATAATAGTTTCTTGAATGAACTTCCATTGTTAATTTCATGCAACTTCATTTTTTTATTTGGAAGTTGACTAAAATTAAAAATCAAAATTCATTCAAGAAACCGCTATACCTTAACGATCTATTTGAAAATTAAATAAAAACAGAAGTTGAATAGAAAAAGAAATTGAATAAAAATGCAAATTAAATAAAAATGGAAATTGAATAGAAATGGAAGTTGAATAGAAAAGGAAGTTGAATAGAAAAGGAAATTGAATGAACTTACATTGTTAATTTTATGCAACTTCAATTTTTGTTCAACTTCCAAATAAAAACGGAAGTTGAATACAAAAGGAAATTAAATAAAAAGGGAAGTTGAATAAAAAGCGAAATTAAATAAAAAAGGAAGTTGAATGAAAAATAAAATTGAATAGAAATTGAATAAAAAATGAAGCAGAATAGAAATGGAAATTAAATAAAAATGGAAGTTGCATAAAATTAACAACGGAAGTTGAATAGAAATGGAAATTGAATAAAAAAGGAAGTTGAAAAGAATAGGAAATTGAATAAAAATGGCCTTTTTTTGTTTAATTTCCAAATAGATCGTTAAGGTATAGTGGTTTCTTGAATAAACTTTCATTTTTAATTTTATGCAACTTCCATTTAAATTTTTATTTAACAATCTATTTGGAAATTAAATAAAAAATGAAGTTGAATAGAAATGGAAATTGAATAAAAATGAAAGTTGCATAAAATTAACAATGGAAGTTCCTTAAATAAATCGTTAAGGTATAGTGGTTTTCATTCAAGAAACCACTATAACTTAACGATCTATTTGGAAATTAAATAAAAAAAGAAGTTCAATAGAAAAGGAAGTTGAATAGAAAAGGAAATTGAATCAAAATGAAAGTTGAATAAAAATAAAAATGAAAGTTGCATAAAAATAAAAATGGAAGTTGCATAAAATTAACAATGGAAGTTCATTCAAGAAATCACTATACCTTAACGATTTATTTGGAAATTAAATAAAAAAGGAAGATGAATAGAAAAGGAAATTGAATAAAAATGGAAGTTGAATAAAAATAAAAATGGAAGTTGAATAAAATTAAAAATGGAAGTTCATTCAAGAAACCACTATATCTTAACGATCCATTTAGAAATTAAATAAAAAATGAAGTTGAATAGAAAAGGAAGTTGCATAAAATTAACAATGGAAATTCATTTAAGAAACCAGTATACCTTAGCGATCTATTTGGAAATTAAATAAAAAAGGAAGTTGAATAGAAAAAGAAATTAAATAAAAATGAAAGTTGCATAAAATTAAAAATGGAAGTTCATTCAAGAAATCACTATACCTTAACGATCTATTTGGAAATTAAATAAAAAGAAAAATTGAATAAAAATGGAAGTTGCATAAAATTTAAAATTGAAGTTCATTTAAGAAACCACTATACCTTAACGATCTATTTGGAAATTAAATATAAAAGGAAGTTC
Organism: Camellia lanceoleosa; assembly: GCA_025200525.1. Taxonomy (NCBI): domain Eukaryota; kingdom Viridiplantae; phylum Streptophyta; class Magnoliopsida; order Ericales; family Theaceae; genus Camellia; species Camellia lanceoleosa. The sequence continues at coordinate 1,345,478 of JANUSC010000028.1, read as the reverse complement.
AATAGAAAAGAAATTGAATAAAAATTGAAGTTCAATAAAAATTAAATTGGAAGTTGCATAAAATTAACAATGGAAGTTCATTGAAGAAACCACTATACCTTAACGATCTATTTGGAAAGTAAATAAAAAAATGAAGTTGAATAGAATAGCAAATTGAATAAAAATGAAAGTTGCATAAAATTAACAATGGAAAGTTCATTCAATATCCCATTGTACCTTAACGGTTTATTTGGGTATTAAATAAAAAGGAAGTTGAATAGAAAATGAAATTAAATAAAAATAGAAGTTGAGTAGAAAAGTAAATTGAATAAAAATAGAAGTTCATTCAAGAAACCACTATACCTGAACAATCTATTTCGAAATCAAATAAAAAAGGAAGTTGAATAGAAAAGCAAATTGAATAAAAATGAAGTTGAATAAAAATAAAAGTGGAAGTTACATAAAATTAACATTGGAAGTTAATTGAAGAAACCATTATACCTTTGCGATCTATTTGGAGGTTGAACTAGAAGTTCATTCAAGAAACCACTATACCTTAACGATTTATTTGTAAATTAAAAAAAAGAGGAAGTTGAATAGAAACGGAAATTTAATAAAAAAGGAAGTTGAATAAAATTAACAATGGAAGTTGTATAAAATTAACAATGAAAGTTCATTCAAGAAACCACCATACCTTAACGATCTATTTGGAAATTAAATAGAAAAGGAAGTTGAATAGAAAAGTAAATTGAATAAAAATTGAAGTTGAATAAAAATAAAAATGGAAGTTGTATAAAATTAAAAATGGTAGTTGTATAAAATTAACAATGGAAGTTCATTCAAGAAACCACTATACCTTAATGATAAAAATGGAAGTTACATAAAATTAATAATGTAAGTTCATTCAAGAAATCATAATACCTTAACGATCTATTTGGGTATTAAATAAAAAAATAAAGTTGAATAGAATAGGAAATTGAATAAAATGGAAGTTCATTCAAGAAACCACTATACCTTAACGATTTATTTGGAGATTAAATAAAAAAGGAAGATGAACAGAAAAGGAAATTAAATAAAAATGGAAGTTGCATAAAATTAAAAATTGAAGTTCATTCAATAAACCACTATAACTTAAAGATCTATTTGGGTATTAAATAAAAAAGGAAGTTGAATAAAAATTAACTTCCATTTTTATTTTTATTCAACTTCCATTTTTATTTTTATTCAACTTTCTCTTTTTTTTTTAATTTATAAATAAATCGTTAAAATATAGTGATTTCTTGAATTAACTTCCATTTTTCTTTAATTTCCATTTCTATTCAACTTCATTTTTTATTTAATTTCCAAATTGATTGCAAACGTATAGTGGTTTCTGGAATGAACTTCCATTGTTAATCTTATGCAACTTCCAGTTTTATTTTCCTTTATTTTCTGATTTTTATTCAACTTCTATTTTTATTCAATTTCCTTTTTTATTCAAATTTCCTTTTTCTATTCAATTTCATTTTTTATTTAATTTCCAAATTGATCGTTATGGTATACTAGTTTCTTGAATGAACTTCTGTAGCGATCCCGGTTCTTTCTCCTTTGGGTGTTTGTATTCGGACTTAGTTCCGAGGATTCCGGTTGTTGTTTTGAGCTGTTTCTATCCTTCAATTCCTTAAATTTGGGTTTAGAATGTTTTGGGCAGGTTGGTTGCAGATTGGTTGAGTTTAGGAACCGAGTCTGCCTGTCCAGTTTTTGACTTGGTCGCTCGAGCAAGCTTCTCTTCGCTCGAGCGAGGCTTTTGTTTTTGGTCCGTCGCTCGAGCCAGCCTTTCGTCGCTCGAGCGAGCGTTGCGTCTAGTACTTAGACCTGAGAGCAGTGTTTGTTGGCTAGAGCGAGCTTCTCTTCGCTCGAGCTAGGTCAGTTTCTTGTGCAGTCGCTCGGCGACCAGTCTTCGCCGAGCGAGCCTGTCGATTTATAAACTTCGGCGGGAAAAATAACATTTTCTCCTTCTTTCTTTCTTGAAACCCTAGCGGTGAGAGTCTCTCTCTCTAAACATACTCTCTCTCTAGATTTCATCTCTTTCTTCTTTAAATCCATCCTAGGTCCTTTGTTAAAAGGTAGAGGAGAGTGAGGGCTACATTTTAATCTGAAGAATTGTGGATTTGGAGCACTTGGATTTGGTCAATCTTCTCCATTTGGGTTCTCCTTTGAGGTAGGGATTCTCCTTGTTTCTTTTCAATACTCCATCTATAGATAGACATGTGGTAGTTTTTGTATTGCATAAAAGCGTATATCATGTTGGATTTATTAAAAATCATGAGGTTGAACCTTGGGTTATTTGTTGGAGTTGGGTTTATTATCATTAGTTATGGTTTAAGCTAATTGGGGTGTTAATTAGCATGTTGTTGTTGAAAGGAGAGAAAACCTAATTTTATTTGATTTAATAAATTAATAGAGGGGTTTTGATCGTTGGGCAAATACTTATGTATTTTGGGTCTTCAATGTGATCATTGTTGTTTGTTGTTAATAATTGAGCCTGTTAGGTCAATATTGAGAAAGAGGGAGGAAAACCCTAGTTTAATGATTATAACTTGATTTGCATGATTAAATTGGAGTGGCTTGGAAAAGAATGTAATGGGTTAAAATGAGTTATGGCCTTATTGTCCAGGGAATTGAATTTGTGAAGGCAAAAGATATGAGAGTTAGATTATTGTAATGTGAGTGTTGAACACACATATGTGGAGGTTGTATCTTTAACTGCCATGTTAGTTTTGTTGAAGGGTTTGTGGTCTCATGATAATTGAGTCTGTTAATAGATGTACAACATACCTGCATCTAGAGGTTTTGTCCTTGGTCATCAGTGGAGGATGACACGGTTGTGTTGAATTGTTGTGTATGCATTACACCATTGATTGTTTGTGTATATGACGTTGTGTTTATATGCATTACTTGTGTATGGGAGGAGATAGGGGATGTACTCCACGGTTTAGGGGAAGATAGGGGATGTACCTCTAAACCGGTTGCTGATTATGGAAAGATAGGGGATGAACCCAGGGTTGCAGCTCATATGCGCACCTATGGCAGAGATATAGCCTTTATGCTTATCTATTGAAGTGTGATATAGCTCATATGCTTGTCCACTGAAGTGTTTTGTTAATATGATACATCACTAAAATGTGTATCAGTTGTGAAGTGCGGAAGTGGTTTTTGTGAGATTGATACGATACCAACATGTGTATTCGTTATGTTATTAGATATGTTTAACTTGATTTGTCATTCCTGTTGAATTGGAAATATTGTTAATAAGAGATGAAACCCTTGTTGAATTATTTGGCGGGTTGAGCCATAATAGGCAAGGTGAATTGTGCCATAGACTATTTGTCATAGGCAATGTAGACATTCGTGTCATGAAATTGTAAATGGACTATCTTGTGTTAATCATGTATCAGTTGCTACCCCTTGTCTTTTAGAACTGTAAAGAGAATCAAATATTTTAGAAATATGCTCTAGAAAGGCACATCTGTTGTATGTGTGGAAATTGGAGAATAGTAGTGGTCTTAGTGAATTTATTTCCTAAGTAATTGCTTATGTATACAAGATTGGGAACGGGGTTAATGAAAGGAAAAAGGGAAAGATGAATCGCTTATAGCATTGAATGAAATAGTTGTTTTTGAGAAAAGTTTATATATATATATATTGTCTAAACTGTCACATTATTATTCTAGTACGAGAAAGAGTGTTCATGATCATAGCTATCTGTACTGTTGTTATTGTTGAGGATCATGTTGAGAGCCCTACTGGACTATATGTTCATCCCACGTTGTTGAAATTTTTTTCAGGTGTTTAGCAGGATGTGCTACAAGATCCGGATCTTCTTGTTTGTGGGCCACGGGGCCTCTTTGTTGTTGGCGGAAAGCCATATGTGTAAAAGGGTTACCCCCTTCATTTGTTTATTAAAGGTTGTAAGCCCAAGGGCAATTTATTAAGTATGATCATGTAACATTTACTTGCATACGAATGAGAGTACTGATATTCACTACTATGAATTGAATGTATGAGTTTATTTCCGCATGTTATCTCTGAAATTGGATTAAGTTAATGAACTTGGTAATGACCGTTAGTAATAAAAGTGGGGCGTAACAACTTCCACTTCATTTTTTACTTAATTTCCAAATAAATCGTTAAGATAAAGTGGTTTCTTAAATGAACTTACATTGTTAATTTTATGCAACTTCCATTTTTATTTTTATTTAACTTCCATTTTTATTTTATTTAATTTCCTAAAAGATCGTTAAGGTATAGTGGTTTCTTGAATGAACTTCCATTTTTAATTTTATTCAACTTCCATTTTTATTTTTATTCAACTTCCATTTTTATTTAATTTCCTTTTCTATTCATCTTCCTTTTTTATTTAATTTCCAAATAGATCGTTAAGGTATAGTGGTTTCTTGAATGAACTTCCATTGTTAATTTTATGCAACTTCCATTTTTATTTTTATTCAACTTCTATTTTTATTGAATTTCCTTTTCTATTCAACTTCTTTTTTTATTTAATTTCCACATAGATCGTTAAGGTATAGTGGTTTCTTGAATGAAGTTCCATTGTTAATTTTATGCAACTTCCATTTTTATTTTTATTCAACTTCTATTTTTATTGAATTTCCTTTTCTATTCAACTTCTTTTTTTTATTTAATTTCCGCATAGATGGTTAAGGTATAGTGGTTTCTTGAATGAACTTACCATTTTTATTTTTATTCAACTTCCATTTTTATTTTATTCAATTCCATTTTTATTCATCTTTCGATTTTTATGCAATTTCCACATAGATCGTTAAGGTATAGTGGTTTCTTCAATGAACTTCCATTTTTAATTTTAGGCAACTTCCATTTTTATTTTATTCAACTTCTATTTTCTTAATTTTATTCAACTTCCATTTTTATTCAATTTTCTTTTCTATTCAATTTTCTTTTTTATTCAACTTCTTTTTTTATTTAATTTCCAAATAAATTGTTAAGTTATAGTGGTTTCTTTTCTTAAATAAGAAAAGGAAGTTGAATATAAAAAAAAATCAATAAAAATGGAAGTTGAATAAAAATAGAAAAAGAAGTTGCATAAAAATAAAACTGTTATTTTATTTTTTATTCAATTTCCTATTCTATTCAACTTCATTTTTTTATTTACTTTCCAAATAGATCGCTAAGGTATAATGGTTTCTTGAATTAACTTCCATTTTTATTCAATTTCCTTTTCTATTTAACTTCCTTTTTTATTTAATTTCCAAATTGGTCGTTAAGGTATAATGATTTTTTGAATGAACTTCCATTATTATTTTATGCAACTTCAATTTTTATTTTATTTGACTTGCATTTTTATCCAATTTCCTTTTCTATTCAACTTCTTTTTTATTTAATTTCCAAATAGATTGTTAAGGTATAGTAGTTTCTTGATTGAACTTCCATTGTTAATCTTATGCAACTTCCATATTTATTCAATTTCTTTTTTCTATTTAACTTCCTTTTTTATTTAATTTCCAAATTGATCGTTAAGGTATAGTGGTTTTTTAAATGGACTTCCATTATTATTTTATGTAACTTCAATTTTTATGTTATTCGACTTGCATTTTTACCCAATTTTCTTTTCTATTCAACTTCTTTTTTATTCAACTTCATTTTTTTATTTAATTTCCAAATAGATCGTTAAGGTATAGTGGTTTTTTGAATGAAGTTCCAGTTTTAAATTTATGCAACTTCCATTTTTATTTTTATTCAACTTCCATTTTTATTCAATTACCTTTTCTATTTAACTTCCTTTTTTATTTAATTTCCTTTTCTATTCAACTTCATTTTTAATTTTATGCAACTTCTATTTTTATTCAATTTTGAAATAGAAAGTTTAATTTCCAAATAGATTGTTAAGGTATAGTGGTTTTTGAATGAACTTCGAATTTTATTCAATTTCCTTTTCTATTTAATTTCCACATAGATCGTTAAGATATAGTACTTTCTTGAATGAACTTACATTGTTAATTTTATGCAACTTCCATTTTTATTTTCGTTCAACTTCCATTTTTATTCAATTTCCTTCTCTATTCAGCTTCCTTTTTTTATTTAATTTCCAAATAGATCGTTAAGGTATACTGGTTTCTTGAATGAATTTCGATTTTTATTTTTATTTCAATTTTCTTTTCTATTCGACTTCATTTTTTACTTAATTTCCAAATAAATCGTTAATATAGTGGTTTCTTGAATGAACTTCAAGTTTTATTTTTATGCAAGTTCCATTTTTATTTTTACTCAATTTCCTTTTTTTTATTCAATTTCCTTTTCTATTCAACTTCCTTTTTTATTTAATTTTCAGATAGATCGTTAAGGTATATTGCTTTCTTCAATGAACTTTTTTTGCTAATTTTATGCAACTTTTTCTATTCAACGTCCTTTTTTATTTAATTTCCAAATAGATCGTTAAGGTATAGTGACTTCTCGAATAAACTTCGATTTTTATTTTTATTCAACTTCCTTTTTTAACTTCTTTTTTTTATTCAATTTCCTTTTTTATTTAATTTCCAAATAGATCGCTAAGGTATAATGGTTTCTTGAATGAACTTGCATTGTTAATTTTAGGCAACTTCCATTTGTATTTTTATTCAACTTCCATTTTTATTCAATTTCATTTTCTATTCAACTTCCTCTTTTTTTTTTAAATTTCCAAATAGATCGTTAAGTTATAGTGGTTTCATCTTGCATTTTTATCCAATTTCTTTTTATTTTTATTCAACTTCCATTTTTATTCAATTTCCTTTTGTACTCAACTTTCTCTTTTTTATTTAATTTCAAAATCGGTCGTTAAGGTATAGTGGCTTTTTGAATGAACTTCAATTTTTAATTTTATGCAACTTCCGTTTTTATTCAACTTCCATTTTCTATTCAATTTCCTTTTCTATTCAACTTCATTTTTATTTAATTTACAAATAAATCGTTAAGGTATAGTGGTTTCTTGAATAAACTTACATTGTTAATTTTAAGCAACTTCCATTTTCATTTTTATTCAACTTCCATAGTTTTTCAATTTACTTTTATATTCAACTTCCTTTTTTATTTAATTTTTAAATAGACCGTTAAGGTATAGTGGTTTTTTGAATTAACTTCCATTTTTAATTTTAGGCAACTTGCATTTTTATTTTATTCAACTTCCATTTTTATTCAACTTCATTTTTATTTTTATGCAACTTTTATTTTTATTTTTATTTTTATTCAACTTCAATTTTTATTCAATTCTCTTTTACATTCAACTTCATTTTTTATTTAATTTCCAAATTGATAGTTAAGGTATAGTGGTTTCTTGAATTAACTTCCATTTTTAATTTTAGGCAACTTGCATTTTTATTTTATTCAACTTCCATTTTTATTCAACTTCATTTTTATTTTTATGCAACTTCCATTTTTATTTTTATTCAACTTCAATTTTTATTCAATTCTTTTTTCCATTCAACTTCATTTTTTATTTAATTTCCAGATTGATCGTTAAGGTATAGTGGTTTCTTGAATTAACTTCCATTGTTAAATTTAGGTAACTTCCATTTTTATTTTTATTCATCTTCCATTTTTATTCAACTTCCATTTTGAATTTATTCAACTTCTATTTTTATTCAACTTCCTTTTTTATTTTTATTCAACTTCCATATTTATTCAATTTCCTTTTCTATTCAACGTCCTTTTTTATTTAACTTCATTTTCTATTCTACTTCCTTTTTTATTCAATTTCCTTTTCTATTCAACTTTCTTTTATATTTAATTTCCAAATAGATCATTAAGTTATAGTGGTTTCTTAAATGAACTTACATTGTTAATTTTATGTAACTTCCATTTTTATTTTTATTCGACTTCAATTTTTATACAATTTCCCTTTCTATTCCATTTCCTTTTTTATTTAATTTCCAAATTGATCGTTAAGGTATAGTGGTTTCTTGAATGAACTTACATTGTTAATTTTATGTAACTTTCATTTTTATTTGTATTCAACTTCTTTTTCTATTCAACTTCCTTTTACTCAACTTCCATTTCTATTCAATTTCCTTTTCTGTTCAACTTCCTCTTTTATTTAATTTCCAAATAGATCGTTAATGTATGGTGGTTTATTGGATGAACTTCTATTTTTGTTTTTATTCAACTTCCATTTTTATTCAATTTAGTTTTCAATTCAACTTCTTGTTTTATTTAATTTCTAAATAGATCGTTAAAGTATAGTGGTTTTTTGAATTAACTTCCATTTTTATTCAATTTACTTGTCTATTCAACTTCCTCTTTTTTTTTTTTTTTTTAATTTACAAATAAATCGTTAAGGTATAGTGGTTTCTTGAAAAAACTTCCATTGTTATTTTTATTCAACTACCTTTTCTGTTAAATTTCCTTCTCTATTCAACTTCCTTTTTTATTTAACTTTCTTTTTTATTTAATTTCCAAGTAAATAGTTAAGGTATAGTGGTTTCTTGAATGAACTTCCATTTTTATTTTTAGTCAACTTGCATTTTTATTTTTATTCAACTACCTTTTTTGTTAAATTTCCTTCTCTATTCAACTTCAATTTTTAATTATATGCAACGTCCATTTTTATTTTTATGCAACTTCCATTTTTAATTCAAGAAACAATTATACCTTAGCGAAACCACTATACGTTAACGATCAATTTGGATTTAATTTCCAAATAGATCGTTAAGTTATACTGGTTTATTTTATGCAACTTCCATTTTTATTTTTATTCGACTTCAATTTCTATTCAATTTCCTTTTCTATTCAACTTCCATTGTTATCCAATTTCATTTTCTATTCAACTTCCTTTTTTATTCAATTCTATTTTCTATTCAACTTCCATTTTTATTTAATTTCCAAATAGATCGTTAAGGTATAGTGGTTTCTTGAATGAACTTCCATTTTTATTTTTGTTCAACTTTCTTTTTTTGTTTAATTTCCAAACAGATCGTTAAGGTATTATGGTTTCTTGAATGAACTTCCATTGTTAATTTTATGCAACTTCAATTTATATTTTTATTCAACTTCCATTTTATTCAATTTCATATTCTATTCAACTTCCTTTTTTATTTAATTTCCAAATAGATCGTTGAGGTATAGTGGTTTCTTGTATGAACTTTCATTTTTAATTTTATGTAACATCCATTTTTTATTTTTATTCAACTTTCATTTTTATTCCAAATTGATCATTATGGCATAGCGGTTTCTTGAATGAACTCCAATTTTTAATTTTATGCAAATTTCATTTTTATTTTTATTCAACTTCCATTTTTTATTAAACTTTTTTTTTATTCAATTTCTTTTTCTATTCAATTCTATTTTCTATTCAACTTCTTTTTTTATTTAATTTTCAAATAGATCGTTAAGTTATAGTGGTTTTCTGAATGAACTTCCTTTTTTACTTTTCTTCAACTTCCATTTTTATTGAGTTTCCTTTTCTACTCAACTTCCTTTTTTATTTTATTCAACTTTCATTTTTTATTCAAATTTCTTTTTTATGCAACTGCCATTATTATTCAATTTTGTTTTCTATTCAACTTACTTTTTTATTTAATTTCCAAATAGATCGTTAAGGTATAGTGGTTTCTTGAATAAACTTTTATTGTTAATTTTATGCAACTTCCATTTTTATTTTTATTCAACTTCCATTTATTCAATTTCCTTTTCTATTGAACTTCTTTTTTTATTTAATTTCCAAATAGATCGTTAAGATACAGTGTTTTCTTGAATGAACTTTCATTTTTATTCAATTTCCCTTTCTATTCAACTTCCTTTTTTATTTAATTTCCAAATAGATCGTTAAGGTATAGTAGTTTCTTGAATGAACTTCGATTTTTATTTTTATTCAACTTCCATTTTTATTCAATTTCCTTTTCTATTCAACTTCCCTTTTTATTTAATTTTTAAATAAATCGTTAAGGTATAGTGGTTTCTTGGATGAACTTCCATTTATATTTTTATTCAACTTACATTTTTATTCAATTTTCTTTTCAATTCAACTTCTTTTTTTATTTAATTTGTAAATAGATCGTTAAGGTATAGTGGTTTCTTGAATGAACTTCAATTCTTAATTTTATGCAACTTCCATTTTTATTCAATTTCCTTTTATTAAGGTATAGTGGTTTCTTTAATGAACTTACATTGTCAATTTTTATTCGACTTCATTCTCTATTCAACTTTCTTTTTTATTTAATTTCCAAATAGATCGTTAAGGTAATATGGTTTCTTAAATGAACTTCCATTGTTATTTTTATGCAACTTCCATTTTTAATCAACTTCCTTTTTCATTTAATTTCCAAATAAATCGTTATGGTATAGTGGTGTTTTTGAATGAACTTCAATTTTTAATTTTATGCAACTTCCATTTTTATTTTTATTCAACTTCCTTTTCTAATCAACTTCCATTTTTATTTTTATTTTTATTCAATTTCCATTTTCTATTCAACTTCCTTTTTTATTTTTATTCAACTTCCATTTTTGTTTTTATTCAATTTCCTTTGCTATTCAACTTCCATTTTTATTCAATTCTATTTTCTATGTAACTTTAATTTTTATTTTTATTCAACTTTCTTTTTTATTTTTATTCAACTTCCTTTTTTAGTTAATTCTATTTTCTATTCAACTTCTTTTTTTTATTTAATTTTCACTTTTATTCAATTTCCTTTTCTATTCAACTTCCTGTTTTATTTAATTTCCAAATAGATCGTTAATAAAATAAAAATAGAAGTTCATAAAATTAACAATGTAAGTTCATTTAAGAAACCATAATACCTTAACGTTCTATTTGGAAATTAAATAAAAAAAGGAAGTTGAATAGAAAAAAAAATTGAATAAAACTAGAAGTTGAATTTGCCTAAAATTAAAAATGGAAGTTCATTCAAAAAATCACTATACCATAACACTCTATTTGGAAATTAAATAAAAAAGGAAGTTGAATAGAAATGAAATTAAATAAAAATGGAAGTTGCACAAAATTAACAATGGAAGTTAATTCAAGAAACCACTATACGTTAACGATCTATTTGAAAATTAAATAAAAAAAATGAAGTTGAATAGAATAGGAAGTTGAATAGAATAGGAAATTGAATAAAAATGGAAGTTGCATAAAATTAAAAATTGAAGTTCATTCAAGAAACCATTACTACCTTTTTTCTTTAATTTCCAATAGATCGTTAAGGTCCACTATACCTGTCACGCCCTACTTTTTATTACTCGAAGTCATTACCAAGTTCATTAACTTAATTCAATTCCAGAGATAACATGCAGAAATAAACTCAAATGTTCAACTATAAGGAATGAACAATGACTCTCTTTCAGACGCTAATTAAATACAACATGAGCATTCTAAATAAATTGCCCTCAGGCTTACAACATTAAATAATCAAATGAAGGGTGCAACCCTTTTACATATATGGCATTCCGCCTACAACAAAGAGGCCCCGTGGCCAACAAATAAGAGGATCCAAATCTTGTAGCACATCTTGTTAAACACCTGAAAAAGATTCAACAACGTGGGATGAACATATAGTCCAGTAGGGGTCTCAACATGATCCTTAACAACAACAACTTACAGATAGCTATGATCATGAACGCTCATTCTCGTACTAGAATAATAATGCGACAGTTTATACAAAATATATATATGTATGAACTTTTCTCGAAAACAACCATTTCATTCAACGCTATAAGCGATTCATCTTTCTTTTCCTTTCATTAACCCCCGTTCCCAATCTTTCATAACATTAACAATTCTTAGGAAATAAATTTACTAAGCCCACTACTCTCTTCCATTTTCCACACATACAACAAATGTACCTTTTCAAAACATACTTCTAAAATGTTCAATTTTCTTCACACTTCCAAAAGACAAAAGGGCATTTCGGTTCAATCCCAGTTCTATCATAATTATACATGCATACCTTTATAAACGGGAGATAACAACTCAACTACATACATAAGATAAAACAATGAGGCGACTCGGCCTTCCAAAATTGTAACCAACACAGTCCACAATGTTCCCAGATACACTGAAACAATAACAACAAAACTTTGCTCTACTAGCTATGTGCGTAGTAAGCCAAAGATACACTTCTCACAACAATCTACCAGTTTACCAGGCACTAGCTGGAAGGGTATGGTGCCTTCGATTCTCAGCACAGTCAGTTCTCCAGGCGATAGCTAGAAGGTAACGGTACCTCTGATTCTCAGCGCAGGGTATAACACCAACAACCACAATACAACAAGGCATAACCAACATGTGTACTAAATACACATTGTCACGACCCCAAACTGCCCCTAGTAGAATGGTGCCGTGATGGCCAGTAATCCGAGATTACCGAAGGCCAACTTACAAAGATCACACATAATCAGAGTATACATATGGGGCTAACATGTGCGGAAGCAATACATTAAATCTAATTAGTCCATAAGAGCTGTGCATAGATCCAATGAAATGTCATACATCTTTAATTAAAGTCTTACAACTTACATACAACAAAATAAAATACATATTACATCTTAACAAAAGGGCTTCACAAGTCGACATAATTAAAATATAGGAAGTACAAGGTCAAAAGCATAATCTTCATGGTTGCCGACATCCCTGATGCCGACCTAACATGCATACAAAACATCGGGCACAAAACACACATCTCGGCGTAGCCGACTTCTTGCTTGTTACCTACATATATACATAGAGAGGGTGAGCTTGGATACTCAGTGAATGGCATGAGTAATAAAGGTTTAAATGAATAATTCCCGAGGTCCTTGTCAAAACCATACATATATCATAGCTTGTTCAAAACATGTACTTGGCATAACTTGTATGAAAACATGGGATGAACCATATTCATCAATCTTGATCTTACAAAACTTGCTTACTTACTTAACAAAACAAGGGAATAACCGATCCGTGTCGATTAGACAAATCCACCCGTTCCCGGTGGCCAAACAAAGTCTTGCACAAGTTTAGAGTCCTCCAGCACGAGGGGCCTATGTTACAAAGGACCGTATCCTTTTAACACGATAGACTAGTGTTACTTAGGCCCGTACCCCGCTTTAACACAATGGTACTGCGAAAGTTTAGAGTCCTCCAGCACAAGGGACCTATGTTACAATGGACCGTATCCTTTTAACATGATAGACTAGTGTTACTTAGGCCCGTACCCCGCTTTAACACAATGGTACTGTGAAAGTTTAGAGTCCTCCAGCACAAGGGACCTATGTTACAAAGGACCGTATCCTTTTAACCTGATAGACTGGTGTTACTTAGGCTCGTAGCCCGCTTTAACACAATGGTACATTCCAAGAATGTCGTCAAAACAAAGCTTACTTGATACATAAAAATAGGGATAATCATTCATGCTAGAGTAAATACTTTTATCAAAACGAAACAAGGCTTTATCAAATCTTTATAACATAACTTTATTAAAAATACCACTCACTTAGTTCTTGGGACGTCGGGGTCAAAGCGAAGGTCCAAGTCCTACAAACACATGGCAAAGTCTGCTGAATGTACTTCTCAAAACAAGTCTTACATGCATGCAAATGATCTCGGGAAAACATCTTTGGAAGTCAAACAACATTTTACATGTCGGAAGACATCTTTGGGTACCAACAGTCTTTGCCAAGGTCCCACACCACGACCGAGGTGTAGTTACCAAGGTTTCGGCGTCTTGTTGCCTTGAGGTTCATCTTGAGACAACTAAAGGTGTAAGTGATCATGCAAGGTAGGCCAAGGTGAGATACGATGCTTGGCCTAAGTGTGAGGTCTAGGTAAGAGTGATCTCGGCGACTACACTTCGGGAAGTGAAGTCTGGAGATCTGGGTTTCCACCCGTGAAGAACATGAAGAACATGAATGCTAAAATCATAACTTGTTATACAAAAATCTGGGATTTCATGCTATGAGTTCGAAAACATGGACCTGGGTACCCATACTTGAAGATCATATGAAAACAAACACGAAAACATGCATATTAAACTCTTGGATCAAAACATGACTTTTCTTGAAGAACACATTAATACCACTTTCTCTTTCTAAAACCGAACTTTAAATCAATGCATGGCTTACAAATCGTATTCAATCATGCAATGCAATAACATAAACATAAGGAACAACATGAGCAGATCAAGAATCTAACCTTAGAACACGGATCTAACGGTTCGATCTCTAGGGATCAAGCTTGGAAATCTACTCTCCCTCAAGAACTCCTCCTCCTTCCTCTAGAGCTTCTCTCTCCTCTTCAAAACAAGGATATAACAAATGATGGGTTTCTCTCTCTGCCGGCTGATTTAACACTCAGCTCGGACACGTGGCAACAGTTGGTTGGTTCTTCTCAAAAAGGTGATAGATTGACAAGACTTGTGTAAGACAAGGCGTACTCAACAAGCTACACGGCAAGGCACTCCGGCAAGTGATGACATCGGCTAAGGACAAAGCTTCGGCAACTAAGATGACAATGACTTCAGCTAGGAAGGACAACACTTGACTAAGCTGTGCCACACCTTGGCCTAGATGTGCCACACCTCGGTCTAGGTCATACCACTCCAGGACAAGATCACTTAGGTGCAAAGATAACATCTCGGCCTAGATAATACACATCTCGGCCTTGGTGATGAACACCTCGGCCCAGATAGTGACATCTCGGCCAATATGCCTTGGCGAAAGGTAGAGGTCAAACAAAGTGGTTCCAAAGTAGTTCTAGGCTTAAGATGACCTCGGCTTGGAATGATCTAGGCTTAACATGACCTAGGCTTGACATAGCAGTGATGGAACAAAGCATGCATACAACACTTAAGCATAGCAAGACAAGATTCATGAACGCAACTTAACATGGCAAATCATATAAATGCATGCAAGCATGACTAAGACATGAATGTGGGTTGTTACATCCTTCCCCCCTTAAAGAAGTTTGGTCCTCCAAACTTAACTTACCATGTCCTCAAAACAATTCCGAGCGTCGGGTCCTCATTTCTTCTTATCTTTTACGGCCTTCAGACGGTCTTTCACTGCAGTTACCCATCTCGCCACATTCAAAACATGCTCCAGATGCCCGATGACAAACCCCAAAATGTTGTCTCCCGCAACTTGTACATGTCGGCTTAGTGCCACCTTCCTGATTTGAGTTGCTGGGGCTGCCCATGTTCGCCTTTCTCTTAGCATTGAGCGGTACTGCGATTTCCATAGTTCTCTCTTTTGCTTTCTCCCCAAGTTTTGACTCTTCTTCAAGTTGGTTTCTGCCAGGATGGCCTTGTCTAGTACTCCGGCATACGTCGGCATGTTGAGCAATGTGCCATCTCCATACGAAGCAGGCTGTGGGGGCACTTGTGGTACTGGTGGTGGTGGAACTACATGTCGGCCATCTGTCTGCTCGGCCTGGGTGGAGGTGGTACCAGTGTTCTGTTGCCTTGCTTGTCTTAACTCATGGGCCAAACCTTCGACCAATCTTTCTAATCTGTCTATTCTGTCCTCGAGATAATCTCGGCCAACTGGAGGTCTGCCCCTTCCCATGATGCTAAAAGTATGCAGGATGTGACTCTCAGAACCAAACGAACAAATAAACATGTATGCAAGTGAACATGATCATGCCGATGTAATAAATGCTGATGCTGAGATGATGCACACCTTGTCAAGTAGCAAGCAATATGATGCAAATCCTAAAATCATTCTAAAGGAAATCCTATGCTCTTTAGGACTCAAAGTGTGTGAACAACGTACTATAAGGAACTCGTGCTCTGATACCATTCTGTCACGACCCCAAACTGCCCCTAGTAGAATGGTGCCATGATGGCCAGTAATCCGAGATTACCGAAGGCCAACTTACAAAGATCACACGCAATCAGAGTATACATATGGGGCTAACATGTGCGGAAGCAATACATTAAATCTAATTAGTCCATAAGAGCTGTGCATAGATCCAATGAAATGTCATACATCTTTAATTAAAGTCTTACAACTTGCATACAACAAAATAAAATACATATTACATCTTAACAAAAGGGCTTCACAAGCTGACATAATTAAAATACAGGAAGTACAAGGTCAAAAGCATAATCTTCATGGTTGCCGACATCCTTGATGCCGACCTAACATGCATACAAAACATCGGGCACAAATCACACATGTCGGCGTGTAAACTTCTTGCTTGTTACCTACATATATACATAGAGGGTGAGCTTGGATACTCAGTGAATGGCATGAGTAATAAAGGTTTAAATGAATAATTCCCGAGGTCCTTGTCAAAACCATACATATATCATAGCATGTTCAAAACATGTACTTGGCATAACTTGTATGAAAACATGGGATGAACCATATTCATCAATCTTGATCTTACAAAACTTGCTTACTTACTTAACAAAACAAGGGAATAACCGATCCGTAATCGATTAGACAAATCCACCCTCCTGGACCGTTGGGCCAAACAAAGGTCTTGCACAAGTTTAGAGTCCTCCAAAGACGGGGCCTATGTTACAAAGGACCGTATCCTTTTAACACGATAGACTAGTGTTACTTAGGCCTGCACTCGCTTTAACACAATGGTGCTGCGAAAGTTTAGAGTCCTCAAGCACAAGGGACCTATGTTACAAAGGACCGTATCCTTTTAACATGATAGACTAGTGTTACTTAGGCCGTAGCCGCTTTAACACAATGGTACATTCCAGGAATGTCGTCAAAACAAAGCTTACTTGATACATAAAAATAGGGATAATCATTCATGCTAGGGTAAATACTTTTATCAAAACGAAACAAGGCTTTATCAAATCTTTATAACATAACTTTATTAAAAATACCACTCACTTAGTTCTTGGGACGTCGGGGTTAAAGCAAAGGTCCAAGTCCTACAAACATATGGCAAAGTCTGCTGAATGTACTTCTCAAAACAAGTCTTACAGGCATGCAAATGATCTCGGGAAAACATGCTGGAAGTCAAAACACTGTTTTACATGTCAGGAAGACATGCTGGGTACCAACCAGGTCTTTGCCGAGGTCCCACACCACCTGGTCGAGGTGTGGTTACCAAGGTTTCGGCGTGCGGCTGCACGCCGAGGTTCATGCGAGACAACTAAAGGTGTAAGTGATCATGCAAGGTAGGCCAAGGTGAGATACGATGCTTGGCCTAAGTGTGAGGTCTAGGTAAGAGTTATCTCAGTGACTACACTTCGGGAAGTGAAGTCTGGAGATCTGGGTTTCTACCTGTGAAGAGCATGAAGAACATGAAGAACATGAATGCTAAAATCATAACTTGTTATACAAAAATCTAGGATTTCATGCTATGAGTTCGAAAACATGGACCTGGGTACCCATACTTGAAGATCATATGGAAACAAACACGAAAACATACATCTTGGTGCAAACTCTTGGATCAAAACATCACTTTTCTTGAAGAACACATTAATACCACTTTCTCTTTCTAAAACTGAACTTTAAATCAATGCATGGCTTACAAATCGTATTCAATCATGCAATGCAATAACATAAACATAAGGAGCAACATGAGCAGATCAAGAATCTAACCTTAGAACACGGATCTAACGGTTTGATCTCTAGGGATCAAGCTTGGAAATCTACTCTCCCTCGAGAACTCCTCCTCCTTCCTCTAGAGCTTCTCTCTCCTTTTCAAAACAAGGATATAACAAATGATGGGTTTCTCTCTCTGCCGGCTGATTTAACACTTAGCTCGGACACGTGGCAACGGTTGGTTGGTTCTTCTCAAAAAGGTGATAGATTGACAAGACTTGTGTAAGACAAGGCGTACTCAACAAGCTACACGGCAAGGCACTCCGGCAAGTGATGACATCGGCTAAGGACAAAGCTTCGGCAACTAAGATGACAATGACCTCGGCGAGGAAGGACAACACTTGACTAAGCTGTGCCACACCTTGGCCTAGATGTGCCACACCTCGGTCTAGGTCATACCACTCCAGGACAAGATCACTTAGGTACAAAGATAATATCTCGGCCTAGATAATACACATCTTGGCCTTGGTGATGAACACCTCGGCCCAGATAGTGACATCTCGGCCAATATGCCTTGGTGAAAGGTGGAGGTCAAACAAAGTGGTTCCAAAGTAGTTCTAGGCTTAAGATGACCTCGGCTTGGAATGATCTAGGCTTAACATGACCTAGGCTTGACATAGCAGGGAAGGAACAAAGCATGCATACAACACTTAAGCATAGCAAGACAAGATTCATGAACGCAACTTAACATGGCAAATCATATAAATGCATGCAAGCATGACTAAGACATGAATGTGGGTTGTTACACACATAAACCATCCAGATACCAAAGAATGTATTAAAGTAGATGAACACATAGGTGTAATGCATACACGACAATTCAACACAACCGTGTCATCCTCCACCGATGACCAAGGACAAAACCTCTAGATGCATGTATTTAGTACATCTATTAAAAGACTTAATAATCATGAGATCACAAACCCAACAATGACATTAACATGGTAGTTAAAGATACAACCTTCACATATGTGTGTTCAACACTCAAAATACAACAACCCAATTCTTATACTTATTTCAGAAATACTTTTCCCATTTCACAAAACGAATTCCATTTCCTTTTGTTTTCACAAAACCAACTCCATCTCTTTTGTTTCCACAAAACCGATTCCATTTCTTTTGTTTTCACAAAACCAATTTCAAAGACAATAAAGCCATAACTCATTTTAATCCACTACATTCTTTTCAAAGCCATTCCAAATTAATTATGCAAATTAAGCCATAATCATTAAATTAGGGTTTTCCTCCCTCTTTCACAATATTGATAAAAAAGGCTCAATCATCTACAACAAGCAACAATGACCTCATTTAAGACCCAAAATACATAAGTATTTGCCCAAAGATCAAAACCCCTCTATTAATTTATTAAATCAAATAAAAGTTAGGGTTTCCTCTCCTTTCAACAACAACATGCTAATTAACACACCAATTAGCCCAAACCACAACTAATGATAATAAACCCATATTCAAACAACCAACCCAAGGTTCAATCTCATGATTTTCAACAAATCCAACATGATATAAATTTCATGCAATGCAAAAACTACCACATGTCTATCTATAAACAGAGTATTGAAAAAGAGCAAGGAGAATCCCTACCTCAAATGGAGAACTCAAATGGAGAAGATGACCCGAAATCAAGGTGCTCCAAATCCACTATTTTTCAGATTAGAACGAAGTCCAAGCCACCCTCTATCTTTCTTACAAAGAGCCTAGGATGGATTCACACTAGAAGGAGATGAAAACCTAGAGAGAAGATGAGTTTAGAGAGAGAGAGTCTCGGATCTAGGGTTTTAAAACGAAAAGGGGATGAAAAAGTGATATTTTCCCTGCTTCTGCCTACTGATATAAAACAGGCTCGCTCGAGCGAAGACTTGGTCGCTCGAGCGACTAGACACAGAAAACTCTCGCTCGAGCCAAGAAGATCTTGCTCGAGCCAATAACCCAGAAGCACGTTTGAGCGACAGAATTCTCACTCGAACCAACAACTCAAACCCTTAGGTCTGCAACCAGATGCACGCTCGAGCGACGGACTGCTCGCTCGAGTGAAGAACAAACTAGATCGCTCGAGCGAAGAAAATCTCGCTCAAGCCAAGAAATGCAACTCTCAAGTCCAGAACCAGACGCAATCGCTCGCTCGAGCGAAGCCACTCTGGCTCGATCCACCAGGCACAAGACTCTACTCTCGCTCGATCAACCAAACCCTGGCTCGAGCGAAGGACCAAAACAAAGATCTCGCTCGAGCGACCAATTTCTCGCTCGAGCGAAGGTCCAAAATTCTGGGCAGCAACCCAAGGCTCCCAAACACAACCAACCTGTAACAAACCTACCCAACACATCCTATAACTCAAATACGTAGTATGAAAGGATGTAAACAAGATATAAACAACTGCTAACATCTACGGAACCAAGTCCGGATCACTGTACAACAGGGGGTAAAACCCGGGATCACTATAATACCTTAATGATCTATATGGAAATTAAATAAAAAAGGAAATTGAATAGAAAAGGAAATTGAATCAAAATGGAAGTTGAATAAAAATAAAAATGGAAGTTCCACAAAATTAACAATGGAAGTTTATTTAAGAAACCGCTATACCTTAACAATCTATTTGGAAATCAAATAAAAAGGAAGTTGAATAGAAAAGGAAATTGGAAGTTCATTCGAGAAACCACTATACCTTAACGATCAATTTGGAAATAAAATAAAACATGAAGTTGAATAAAAATGAAAGTTGAATAAAAATAAAAATCAAAGTTCATTCAAGAAACTACTATACCTTAGCGATCTATTTGGAAAGTAAATAAAAAAGGAAATTGAATAGAAAAGGAAATTGAATAAAAAAGAAGTTGAATAAAAATAAAAACGAAAGTTGCATTAAATTAAAAATGGAAGGTCATTCAAGAAACCACTATACCTTAACGATCTATTTAGAAATTAAATAAAAAAAGGTTCATTCAAGAAACCACTATACCTTAACGATCTATTTGGAAATTAAATAAAAAAGAAAGTTGAATAGACAAGGAAATTGAATAAAAATGGAAGTTGAATAAAAATAAAAAGGGAAGTCGTATAAAATTAAAAATGGAAGTTCATTCAAGAAACCACTATACCTTAATCATTTATTTGGAAATTAAATAAAACTAGAAGTTGAATAGAATAAAAAATGGAAGTTGTATAAAATTAAAAATTGAATAAAAATGGAAGTTGAATAAAAAAAAAATTTGAGTTGGCCTAAATTTAAAATGGAGGTTCCTTCAAGAAACCATTGTTAATTTTATGCAACTTCCCTTTTTTATTCAATTTTCATTTTTTTATTCAACTTCCTTTTTTTTTCAATTTCCTTTTCTATTCAACTTCCTTTATTTTTTATTCAACTTCCATATTTATTCAATTTCCTTTTCTATTCAACTTCTTTTTTTATTATAAAACAAAGGAAGTTGAATAAAAATGGAAGTTGAATAAAATTCACAATTGAAGTTGATTCAATAAAAATGGAAGTTGTATAAAATTAACAATGGAAATTCATTCAAGAAACCACTATACCTTAACGATTTATTTAGAAATTAAATAAAAAAAAGTTGCAGAAAAAAAAAATGGAAGATCATTCAAGAAACTAGTATACCATAACGATTATTTGGAAATTAAATATAAAAGGAAGTTGAATAAAAATGGAAGTTGCATAAAATTAACAATGGAAGTTCATTGAAGAAACCACTATACGTTAACGATCTATTTGGAAATTAAATAAAAAAGAAAGTTGAATAAAAATGGAAGTTGAATAAAATAAAAATGGAAGTTACATAAAATTAACAATGAAAGTTCATTAAAGAAACCACTATACCTTAATGATCTATTTGGAGATTAAATAAAAAAGAAAGTTGAACAATAATGGAAGTTGAATAAAAATAAAATGGAATTTGCATGAAAATAAAAATGGAGGTTCATTCAAGAAACCATTGTTAATTTTATGCAACTTCCATTTTTATTCAATTTCCATTTTTTATTCAACTTCCTTTTTTATTTAATTTCATTTTCTTTTCAACTTCCTTTTTTATTCAAATTCCTATTCTATTTAATCTCCAAATAGATCATTAAGGTATAGTGGTTTCTCGAATGAACTTCCATTTTTATTTTTACTCAACTTCCATTTTTATTCAATTCTATTTTCTATTTAACTTCCTTTAATTTCCAAATAGATCGTTAATGTATAGTGGTTTCTTGAATAAACTTCGCTTTTTATTTTTATTCAACTTCCTTTTTTATTGAATTTCCAAATAGATCGTTAAGGTACAGTGGTTTTTTGAATCTTCCATTTATATTTTTATTCAATTTCAATTTTTATTCAATATCCATTTTTATTCAATTTCCTTTTCTATTCAACTTCCTTTTATATTTAATTTCCAAATAGATCGTTAAGGTATTATAGTTTCTTGAATGAACTTCCATTGTTAATTTTATGCAACTTCCACTTTGATTTTTATCCAATTTCCTTTTTTATTTAACTTCCATTTCTATTCAACTTCCATTTTCATTCAATTTCATGTTCTATTCAAATTCCATTTTTATTTGAATGAACTTCCACTATACCTTAACGATCCTTTTAATTTTATACAACTTTCATTTTTTTTTTTTATTCAATTTCCCTTTCTATTCAACTTCCTTTTTTATTGAATTTCCAAATAGATCGTTAATGTATAGTGGTTTTTTGAAAGAACTTCCATTTTTAATTTTATGGAACTTCCATTTTTAATTTTTATTCAACTTTCATTTTTATTTTTATGCAACTTCCATTTTTATTTTTATTCAGCTTCCATTTTTTAATCATCTTGCATTTTTAATTTCCAAATAGATCGTTAAGTTATTATGGTTTTGAATAAAAATGGAAGTTCAATAAAAATAAAACAGGAAACCACTATACCTTAACGATCTATTTGACAATTAAATAAAAAAGGAAGTTGACTAGAAAAGGAAATTGAATAAAAATGGAAGTTGAATAAAAATTAACAATGGAAGTTCATTCAAGAAACCACTAAACCTTAACAATCTATTTGGAAATTGAATAAAAAAGGAAGTTGAATAGACAAGTAAATTTAATAAAAATGGAAGTTGAATAAAAATAAACAATTGAAGTTCATTGAAGAAACCACTATACCTTAACGATCTATTTGGAAAGTAAATAAAAAAATGAAGTTGAATAGAATAGGAAATTGAATAAAAATGGAAGATGAATAAATAAAAAAGAAAGTTGAATAGAAAATGAAATTGAATAAAAATGGAAGTTCAATAAAAATAAAACTGAAAGTTGCCTTAAATTAACAATGGAAGTTCATTTAAGAAACCACTATACCTTAACGATCTATTTAGAAATTAAAGAAAAAAGGAAGTTAAATAGAAAAGGAAATTCAATAAAAATGGAATTGAATAAAATTAACAATGTAAGTTGCATAAAATTAAAAAGGAAGTTGAATAAAAATAAAAATGGATGTTGCATATTATTAAAAAAGGAAGTTCACTTAAGAAACCACTATCAATTTCCTTTTCTATTCAACTTCCAAATAAATCGTTAAGGTATAGTGGTTTCTTCAATTAACATCCATTTTTATTTTTATTTTTATTCAACATCCATTTTTATTCAATTTCCTTTTCTACTCAGCTTCCTCTTTTTTTTTTTTTAATTTCCAAATAGATTGTTAAGGTATAGTGGTTTCTTGAATGAACTTCTATTTTCTATTTTATGCAAATTCCATTTTTATTCAATTTCATTTTCAATCTATCTTTCTTTTTTTATTTAATTTCTAAATAGACTGTTAAGGTATAGTAGTTTCTTAAATGAACTTCCATTGTTAATCTTATGCAATTTCCATTTTTATCTTAATTCAACTTCCATATTTATTTTTATTCAATTTCCTTCTCTATCCAATTTCCTTTTTTATTTAATTTCCAAATTGATCGTTAAGTTATAGTGGTTTCTGAAATGAACTTACATTGTTAATTTTATTCAACTTCAATTTTTATTTTTATTCAATTTCTTTTCTATTCAATTACGTTTTTTTATTCAATTTACTTTTCTATTCAACTTCTTTTTTTTATTTATTTTCTAAATAGATCATTAAGTTATAGTGGTTTCTTGAACTTCCATTGTTAATTTTATGCAACTTCCATTTTTATTTTATTCAACTTCCATTTTTATTCTTATTCAACTTCCATTTTTATTTTTATTCAACTTCCTTTTTTATTTAATTTCCAAATAGATCATTAAGTTATAGTGGTTTCTTGAACTTCCATTGTTAATTTTATGTAACTTCCATTTTTATTCAATTTTCTATTCTATTCAACTTTCTTTTTTATTTAATTTCCAAATAGATCGTTAAGATATAATGGTTTATTAAATGAACTTCAATTGTTAATTTTATGAACTTCCATTTTTATTTTTATTCAATTTCTTTTCTATTCAACTTCCATTTTTATTCAATTTTCTTCTGTATTCAACTTCTTTTTTATTTAATTTCCAAATAGATCGTTAAGGTATAGTGGTTTCTTGAATGAACTTCGATTTTTATTCAATTTCCTTTTCTATTCGACTTCATTTTTTACTTAATTTCCAAATAAATCGTTAGGGTATAGTGGTTTCTTGAGTAAACTTCCATTGTTAATCTTATGCAACTTCCATTTTTATTTTTATTCAACTTCCATTGTTAATTTTATTCAACTTCCATTTTTATTTCAATGCAACTTCAATTTTTATTTAATTTCCAAATAGATCGTTAAGGTAGAGTGGTTTCTTGAATGAACTTCAATTTTTACTTTTATGCAACTTCTATTTTTATTTTTATTCAATTTCCTTTTCTATTCAACTTCATTTTTATTTTTATTCAACTTCAATTTTTATTTAATTCTCTTTTCCATTCAACTTCATTTTTTATTTAATTTCCAAATTGATCGTTAAGGTATAGTGGTTTCTTGAATTAACTTCCATTTTTAATTTTAGGCAAATTGCATTTTTATTTTATTCAACTTCCATTTTTATTCAATTCTATTTTCTATTCAACTTCTTTTTTTATTTAATTTCCAAATAGATCGTTAAGTTATAGTAGTTTCTTGAATGAACTTCCATTGTCAATTTTATGCAACTTCCATTTTTATTTTTATTCAACTTCCATTTTTATCCAATTTTCTTTTCAATTCAACTTCATTTTTTATTTAATTGTCAAATAGATCTTTATGCTATACTAGTTTCTTGAATGAACTTACATTTTTACTTTTATTCAACTTTGATTTTTACCCAACTTCCTTTTCTATTCAACTTCTTTTTTTATTTAATTTCCAAATAATTCGTTAAGGTACAGTGGTTTCTTGAATGAACCTTTTTTATTTACTTTCCAAATAGATCGTTAAGGTATAGTGGTGTCTTGAATAAACTTACATTGTTAATTTTATGCAACATCCATTTTTATTTTTATGCAACTTTCATTTTTATTCAATTCTATTTTCTATTTAACATCCTTTATTATTTAATTTCCAAATAGATCGTTAAGGTAGAGTGGTTTCTTGAATGAACTTCCAGTTTTATTTTTATTCAACATCCGTTTTCATTTTTATGCAACTTCTTTTTCTATTCAATTTTCCTTTATATTCCACTTCCTTTTTTCTTTAATACCCAAATAGATCGTTAAGGTATAGTGGCTTCTTCTATTCAACTTCCATTTTTATTCAATTTTCTTTTCTATTCAACTTGCTTTCACTATACCATAAAGATCTATTTGGAATTTAAATAAAAAAGGAAGTTGAAGGGAAAAGAAAATTGAATAAAAATGGATGTTGAATAAAAATAAAAATAAAAATGGAAGTTTATTCAAAAAACCACTATACCTTAACGATCTATTTGGAAATTAAATAAAAAAAAGGAAGTTGAATAAAAATGGAAGTTGTATAAAAAGGAAAATCGAAGTTCAATAGAAATTGAATAAAAATTGAAGTTGAACAAAAACAAAAATGGAAGTTCATTCAAGAAACCACTATACCTTAACGATCTATTTGGAAATTAAATAAAAAAAAGGAAGTTGAATAAAAATGGAAGTTGTATAAAAAGGAAAATCGAAGTTCAATTGAAATTGAATAAAAATTGAAGTTGAACAAAAACAAAAATGGAAGTTCATTCAAGAAACCACTATACCTTAACGATCTATTTGGAAATTAAATAAAAAAAGGAAGTTGAATAGAAATAAAACTGAAAGTTCATTCAAAAAATCACTATACCTTAACGATCAATTTGGAAATTAAATAAAAAAAAAGGAAGTTGAATAAAAATGGAAGTTGTATAAAAATAAAAATGGAAGTTGCATAAAAATAAAAATGGAAGTTCATTCAAGAAACCACTATACTTTAACGATCTATTTGGAAATTAAATAAAAAAAAGGAAGTTGAATAAAAATGGAAGTTGTATAAAAATAAAAATGAAAGTTGCATAAAAATAAAAATAGAAGTTCATCCAAGAAACCGCTATACCTTAACGATCTATTTGGAAATTAAATATAAAAGGAAGTTGAATAGAATAGGAAAGTAAATAAAAATGGAATAAAAAATGGAAGTTGCTTAAAATTAACAATGGAAGTTTATTCAAGAAACCACTATACCATAAAGATCTATTTCGAAATTAAATAAAATTGGAAGTTCATTAACTAAAGAAGTTGAATAAAATTAAAAATGGAACTTGCAAAAAATAATAATGGAAGTTAAATAAAAATTAACAATGGAAGTTGCATAAAATTGAAAATTGAAGTTCATCCAATAAACCACTATACCTTAACGATCTATTTAGAAATAAAATAAAAAAGAAAATTGAATAAAAACAAAAAATGGAAGTTGCATAAGATTAACATTGGAAGTTCATTCAAGAAACCACTATACCCTAACGATCTATCTGGAAATAAAATAAAAAATGAAGTTGAATAGAAAATGAAGTTGAATAAAAATGAAAATTGCCTAAAATTGACAATGGAAGTTAATTCAAAAAACCACTATGCATAGAAATCACTATACCTTAACGATCTATTTGGAAGTTCATTTAAGAAAGGAAGTTGAATAGAAAAGGAAATTGGATAAAAATAGAAGTTGAATAAAAATAAAAATAAGTTGAATAGCAATGGAAATTGAATAGAAAAGGAAGTTAAATAGAAAAAGAAGTTCAATAGAAAAGAAATAAAAATAAAAATGGAAGTTGAATAAAAATACAAATAGAAGTTGCATAAAATTAACAATGAAAGTTCATTCAAGAAACCACTATACCCTAATAATCTATTTGGAAACTAAATAAAAAATGAAGTTGAATAGAAATGGAAATTGAATAAAAATGGAAGTTGAATAAAAATTGAATTAAATAAAAATGGAAGTTGAGTAAAAATAAAAAGTAAGTTGAATAAAAATAAAAATGGAAGTTGAATAGAAAAGGAAATTTAACAAAAAAGGAAGTTGAATAGAAAAGGAAATTGAAAATGGAAGTTGAATAAAAATAAAAAAGGAAGTTGCATAAAATTAAAAATGGAAATTCATTCAAGAAACCACTATAACCTAACGATCTATTTGGAAACTAAATAAAAAATGAAGTCGAATAGAAAAAGAAATTGAATAAAAATGGAAGTTGCATAAAATTAAAAATGGAAGTTGAGTAAAAATAAAAATGGAAGTGGAATAAAAATAAAAATGAAAGTTGCATAAAACTAAAAATGGAAGTTCATTCAAAATTCTTTTTTTATATTTATTCAATTTTAATTTTAATTTTTACTCAATTTTCTTCTCTATCCAATTTCTTTTTTTATTCAACTTCCATTTCTATTCAACTTCCATTTTCATTCAGTTTTATGTTCTATTCAAATTCCATTTTTAGTTGAATGAACTCCACTATACCTTAACAATCTTTTTAATTTTATACAACTTCCATTTTTATTTTTATCCAATGTCCTTTTGTAGTCAATTTCCTTTTTTATTCATCTTCCTATTTTTATGCAATTTCCATTTCTATTCAATTTTCTTTTCTATTTAATTTCCACATAGATCGTTAAGGTATAGTGGTTTCTTGAATGAACTTCGATTTTTATTTTTATTCAACTTCCATTTTTATTCAACTTCCTTTTGCATTCAAGTTCCTTTTTTTATTTAATTTCCAAGTAGATCGTTAAGGTATAGTGGTTTTTTAAATGAACTTCCAATTTTTATTTTTATACAACTTCCATTTTTATTTTTATTCAATTTCCTTTTCTATTCAACTTCTTTTTTTATTTAATTTCCAAATAGAAATGGAAGTTGAATAAAAATAAAAATGGAAATTGAATAAAAATAAAAATGGATGTCGCATAAAATTAAAAATGGAAGTTCATTCAATAAACCAGTATAACTTAACGATCTATTTGAAAATTCAATAAAAAAAAGGCAGTTGAATTAACAATAGAAGTTCATTCTAGAAACCACTATACCTTAACGATCTATTTGGAGATTAAATAAAAATGGAAGTTGAATAGAAAATGAAATTGAATAAAAATATGAATTGAAGTTGCATAAAATTAATAATGGAAGTTCATTCAAGAAACCACTATACCTTAACGATCTATTTGGAAATTAAACAAAAAGTGGAAATTAAATAACAGTGGAAGTTCAATAAAAATAAAAATGGAAGTTCAATAAAAATAAAATTTTTTGAATGAACTTCCATTTTTAATTTGATGCAATTTTCATTTTTATTTTTATTCAACTTCCATTTTTATTCAATTTCTAAAATGAAGTTGAATAGAGAAGGAAATCGAATAAACATAGAAGTTCAACTTCCATTTTTAAATTAAAAATTGATGTTAATTCAAGAAACCACTATACCTTAACGATCTATTTGGAAATTAAAAAAGGAGGAAGTTGAATAGAAAAGGAAATTTAATACAAAAGAAAGTTGAATAGAAAAGGAAGTAAAATAAAAATGGAAGTTGATTAAAAATAGAAACGGAAATTGAACAAATATGGAAGTTGCATAAAATTAAAAATGGAAGTTAATTCAAGAAACCACTGTACCTTAACAATCTATTTGGAAATTAAATAAAAAAGAAAGTTGAATAGAAAAGAAAATTGAATAAAAATGGAAGTTGCCTAAAATTAACAATGGAAGTTAATTCAAGAAACCACTATACCTTAACAATCTATTTGGAAATTATAGAAAAAAAGGAAGCTGAATAGAAAAGGAAATTGAATAAAAATAGAAGTTGCATAAAATTAACAATGGAAGTTTATGCAACTTCCATATTTATTCAATTTACTTTTCTATTCAACTTCCTTTTTTATTTAATTTCGAAATAGATCGTTAAGGTATAGTGGTTTCTTAAATGAACTTCCATTTTTATTTTATGCAACTTCCATTTTTATTCAATTTGCAACTTCTATTTTTATTTTTATTCATCTTCCAATTATATTCAATTTCCTATTCTATTCAACTTCCTTTTTGATTTAATTTCCCAATAGAAAAGGAAATTGATTAAAAATGGAAGTTGAATAGAAAAGGAAATTGAATAAAAAAGGAAGTTGAATAAAAATAAAAATGGAAGTTGCATAAAATTAAAAATTGAAGAAACCATTATACCCTAGCGATCTATTTGGAAAGTAAATAAAAAAATGAAGTTGAATAGAATAGGAAATTGAATAAAAATGGAAGTTCATTCAAGAAACCACTATACGTTAACGATCTATTTGGAAATTAAATAAAAATGAAAGATGCATAGAATTAACAATGGATGTTCATTCAAGAAACCACTATACCTTAACAATCTATTTGGAAATAAATAAAAAAAGGAAGTTGAATAAAAAAGGAAATTGAATAAAAATGGAAGATGAATAAAAATAAAAATGAAATTTGCATGAAAATAAAAACAGAAGTTCATTCAAGAAACCACTATACCATAACGACCTATTTGGAAATTAAATAAAAAATGAAGTTGAATAAAAAAAGGAAATTGAATAAAAATGGAAGTTGAATACTGATTTATTTGGAAATTAAATAAAAAAGGAAGTTGAAGAGAGAAAATAATTGAATACAAGTGGAACTTGAAAAAAATAAGTTGCATAAAATTAACAATGTAAGTTCATTCAAGAAACCATAATACCTTAACGATCTATTTGAAAATTAAATAAAAAAAAGAAGTTGAATAGAAAAGTAAATTGAATAAATATGGAAATTAAATAAAAACAAAAATGGAAGTTGCATAAAATTAAAAATGGAAGTTTATTGAAGAAACCTTAACAATCTACTTGGAAATTAAATAAAAAAGAAAGTTGAATAAAAATAAAAATGAAAATTTCTTCAAAAAATCACAATATCTTAACGATCTATTTGGAAATTAAATAAAAAATGAAGTTGAATAGAAAAGGAAATTGAATAAAAATGAAAGTTGCATAAAATTAACAATAGAAGTTAATTCAAGAAACCACCATACCTTAGCGATCTATGGGGAAATTAAATAAAAAAACGAAGTTGAATAGAAAAAGAAATTGAATAAAAATGAAAGTTGAATAAAAATAAAAATGAAAATTGCATCAAATTAAAAATGTAAGTTCTTTTAAGAAACCATTATACCTTAACGATCTATTTGAAAATTAAATAAAAAAATAAGTTGAATAGAAAAGGAAATTGAATAGAAATTGAAGTCGAATAAAATAAAAATGGAAGTTGCATAAAATTACAAATGGAAGTTCATTCAATAAACCACTATACGTTAACGATCAATTTGGAAATTAAATAAAAATGGAAGTTGAATAGAAAAAGAAATCGAATAAAAATGGCAGTTGAATAAAAATATAAATGGAAGTTGCATAAAATTACAAATGGAAGTTTATTAAAGAAACCACTAAATCTTAACGATCTATTTGGAAATTAAATAAAAATGGAAGTTGCAATAAAAGTAAAAATCGAAGTTCATTCAAGAAACCACTCTACCTTAACGATCTATTTGGAAATTAAATAAAAAAGGAAGTTGAATAGAAAAAAAGTTGAATAGAAAAGGAAATTGAATAAAAATGGAAGTTGAATAAAAATAAAAATGGCAATTCATTCAAAAAACCACTATTCCTTAACGATCTATTTGGAAATTAAATAAAAAGGAAATTGAATAAAACTAAAAATGAAAGTTGAATAGAATTAAAAATGGAAGTTCATTCAAGAGATCACTATACCTTAACGATCTATTTGGAAACTAAATAAAAAAGGACGTTGAATAGAAATAGAAATTGAATAAAAATGGAAGTTAAATAAAAATAAAAATGGAATTTGCATAAAATTAACAATTGAAGTTCATTCAAGAAACCATTATACCTTAACGATCTATGTGGAAATTAAAGAAAAAAGGAAGTTGAGGAGAACAGGAAATTGAATAAAAATTGAAGTTGAATAAAAATAAAAATGGAAGTTGCATAAAATTAAAAATCGAAGTTGGATAAAAATAAAAATGGAAGTTCATTAGAAAATTAACAATGGAAGTTCATTCAAAAAACCACTATACCTTAACGATCTATTTGTAATTTTTTTTTAAAAAAAGAGGAAGTTGAAAAGAAAAAGAAATAAAAAAAGACGGAAGTTGAATAGAAAAGGATATTGAATAAAAATGGAAGTTGAATGAAAATAAAAATGGTTTCTTGAATGAACTTGCATTTGTAATTTTATGCAACTTCCATTTTTATTTTTATTCGACTTCAATTTCTATTCAATTTCCTTTTCTATTCATTTTCTTTTTTTATTTAATTTCTAAATAGATCGTTAAGGTACAGTGGTTTCTTGAATGGAAGTTGCATAAAATTAAAAATGGAAGTTGAATAAAATTACAAATGGAAGTTCATTCAAGAAACCACTATACGTTAACGATCAATTTGGCAATTAAATAAAAAAGAAAGATAGATAGAAAAGCAAATTGAATAAAAATAGAAGTTGAATAAAAATAAAAATGGAAGTTGCATAAAATTAAAAATGGAAGTTCATAAAATTAACAATGGAAGTTCATTCAAGAAACCATAATACCTTAACGATCTATTTGGAAATTAAATGAAAAAAAGAAGTTGAATAGAAAATGAAATTGAAGAAAAATGGAAGTTGCATAAAATTAAAAATCGATGTTCATTCAAGAAACCACTCTACCTTACCGATCTATTTGGAAATTAAATAAAAAAGAAAGTTGAATAGAAAAGGAAATAAAATAAAAATGAAAGTAGAATAAAAATAAAAATAGAAGTTCATTCAAGGAACCACTATACCTTAACGATCTATTTGGAAATTAAATAAAAAAGGAAGTTGAATAGAAAAGGAAATCTAATGAAAATAAAAATGGAAGTTGAACAAAAATAGATGTTGAATAAAAAAGAAATTGGATTAAAAATTGAAGTTGAATAAAAATAAAAATGAAATTTGCATAAAATTAACAATGGAAGTTGAATAGAAATGGAAGTTGAGTAAAAATAACAATGGACGTTGCCTAAAATTTAAAATGGAAGTTCATTCAAGAAACCACTATAACTTAACGATCTGTTTGGAAATTAAATAAAAAAGGAAGTTGAATAGAAAATAGAATTGAATAAAAATGGAAGTTGAATAAAAATAAAAATGGTAGTTGAATAAAAATAAAAATGGAAGTTGCATAAAATTAAAAAAAAGAAGTTAAATAGAAAAGGAAATTGAATAAAAATAAAAATGGAAGTTACATAAGATTAACAATGGAAGTTTATTCAAGAAACCACTATACCCTAACAATCTATTTGGAAATTAAATAAAAAAAGGAAGTTGAATTGAACATGAAATTGAATAACAATGGAAGTTGAATAAAAATAAAAGGAGAAATTCAATAAAAATGGATGTTGAATAAAAATAAAAATGGAAGTTGCATAAGATTAACAATGGAAGTTCATTCAAAAAACCACTCTACCTTAACGATCAATTTGGAAATTAAATAAAAAAAAGAAGCTGAATAGAAAATGAAATTGAATAAAAATGGAAGTTGACTAAAAATAAAAATCGAAGTTCATTCAAGAAACCACTATACCTTAACGATCTATTTAAAAATTAAATAAAAAAAGAAGTTGAATAGAAAAAAAAAATTGAATAAAAATGCAAGTTGCCTAAAATTAACAATGGAATTTAATTCAAGAAATCAGTATATCTTAACGATCTATTTGGAAATTAAATAAAAAAGGAAGTTGAATTGAAAATAGAATTGAATAAAAATAAAAGATGAATAAAAATAAAAATGAAATTTGCTTAAAATTAACATTAGAAGTTCATTCAAGAAACCACTATGCCTTGACGATCTATGTGGAAATTAAATAAAAAAAGAAGTTCAATAGAAAGAGAAATTGAATAAAAATAGAAGTTGAATAAAAATAAAAATGGAAGTTGCATAAAATTAAAAATTGAAGTTCATCCAATAAACTACTATACCCTAACGATCTATTTGGAAATTAAGTAAAAAATGAAGTTGAATAGAAAATGAAATTGAATAAAAAGGGAAGTCGCACAAAATAAAAAATGGCAGTTCATTCAAGAAACCACCATACGTTAACGATCTATTTGGAAATTAAATAAAAATAGAAGTTGAATAAAAATAAAAATGGAAGTTGCATAACATTAAAAATGGAAGTTCATTCAAGATCTCACTATACCTTAATGATCTATTTGGAAATTAAATAAAAAAGGAAGTTGAATAGAAAATGAAATTGAATAAAAATGGAAGTTGAATAAAAATAAAATGGGAAATTCAATAAAATTAAAAATGGAAGTTGAATAAAAATAAATATGGAAGTTGCATAAAATTAAAAATTGAAGTTCATTTAAGAAACCACTATACCTTAACGACCTATTTGGAAATAAAATAAAAAAGAAAGTTGAATAGAAAAGGAAATTGAATAAAAGTTGAAGTTTAATAAAAATAAAAATGGAAGTTGCATAAAATTAACAATGGAAGTTCATTTAAGAAACCACTATACCTTAACGATCTATTTGGAGATTAAATAAAAAAGGAAATTGAATAGAAAAGGAAATTTATTACAAATGGAAGTTGAATAAAAATAAAAATAGAAGTTGCATAAAATTAACAATAGAAGTTCATTCAACAAACCACTATACCTTAACAATCTATTTGGAAATTAAAGAAAAAAGGAAGTTGAATAGAAATGGAAATTGAATAAAAATGGAAGTTGAATAAAAATAAAAATGGAAGTTGCATAAAATGAACGGTGGAAGTTAATTCAAGAAACCATTATACCTTAGCTATCTATTTGGAAAGTAAATAAAAAATTATAGCGACCGGTCTTTTCCATTTGGTTGTTGTATCCGGACTTACGTTCCGTAGATCTGTTGTTATATATTTGTTGTTGTCGTCCTTTAATTCCTTATTTTTGAGTTATAGGATGTTTTGAGCGAGTTGGTTCTGAGTTGGGAGTGTTTGGGAGCAAAGGGTTCTTGCCGAAATTTTGGTCCTTCGCTCGGCGAGCGATTTGTCGCTCGAGTGAGCTCTTTGTTTTGGTCCTTCTCTCGAGCCAAGGTTTCTTAGCTCGGCGGCGACTACGTCTAGGTATAGACACGAGTTGCATTTCTTGGCTCGGCGATCATTCCTTCGCTCGGCGAAAGGTGTATGTTTTGAGTTCTTCGCTCGAGCAAGCATTTTGTCGCTCGGCGTGCTTAAGATTCTGAGACACGAAGCTTGAGTTTGTGGCTCGGCGAGACTTTATTCGCTCGGCGGCGATTTCTGTCTGTCGCTCGGCGACCAAGTCTTCGCTTCAGCGAGCCTGTTTTTATATAATCTGTGGCGGTTTTAAATACACTTTTTCATTCTCTTTTTTATTTCAAAACCCTAGGTCCGCGTTCTCTCTCCCTCTACACACCTTCTCTCTTAGGTTTGATCTACTTTGAGTGTATTTCTACCCTAGGTCCTTTGTTAAAAAGCTAGAGTGGGTTGTGGGCTTCATTCTAATCTAAAAAGTTGGGGATTTGGAGCACTTTGCATTTTCATCATCTTCACCTTTGAACTTCTTTACTTCGAGGTAGGGATACCCTACTCCATTCTATATGTTTTGTCATAAGTTTTGGTTATTTTGATATGTTGGCATTGTTGGGTAAATTTGGGAAAAGTTAGGGTTTGATTTATAATTTGAGAAAAAGGGAATTTTTATATATTAAATTCCATATGTTTGTAACACATGAAAAATGACATTGTTAGTGTCAAATTGAGATAATTGAACCTTAGGATTGATTTTGAGGATAGGGAAAAACCTAATTGTTGTAATAAATTAATTTGTATAATTAATTTTGGAAAAAATGTGGAATTAAGTTTAATTCATGGAATTGAGGAATTTATTGATTGAATGGTGTAGTTGGATAGTTTAATCACTCACCTATGTAAATGTTGAGTTTATATTTGTTGATACATTTATTTCTGTTTAGAAATAAGCTGTTTTGGGCTATCGGTGGAGGATAGTCGTGATTGTTGTAGACATTGCATCTTGATTAGGGAAAACTAAAACTAATCACATTGATTGAGTCATTGAATATGACGGTTGAATTATCTGACAATTATGTGTATTGATTGATTGTATATGACAAGTGTTAAATACATTGTATATGCATATTGTTTGGGAGGAGATAGGGGATGTACTCCATGGTTTGAGGGAAGATAGGGGATGGACTCTCAAACTGTTTAGGAAGGAAAGGGATGGACTCCATTAGTCTGACAAATATGTGTACTTATTGATTCTTGGAAGTGTTTTAGTGACAAATATGTGTACTTATCGATTTATGGAAGTGTTTTAGTTTGAGCCTTAATCTCACTTAAATTGTTGATATTGGAAGTAATATTAATATGAGATGTAGTCTCATTATTAGTGTTGGCGGAGTTACGAGCCATATGCGTATAAATGGAAAGTTGAATAAAAATGGAAAGTGAAACATGTCATGGACATTATTGTCATGAAGCGTATAATGATATAATGGATTTGTAAGTGTTAACCATCTATCAAATGCTATTGCTTTAGTCAATTCTTATATTTGGTTTAGTATATTTCTACTGGGCTGTGGCTCACCCTATACGGGAACATCATTTTCAGGGTCAGGTGATATGCTACCTCCAAGGACTTAGCTTAGGAGGATTTGGAGTTGAAGACTCTGTTTAGTTAGTTATTATTTTGTCTATTTTGATATTACATGTAAACTCAAGCCAAGGGCTTAATGTGTAATTGAGTTAGTACTCAGACTTTTGTGTCCAAGTGTTGGCTTGGAAAGCTGTAAGCTCGTAGGGCATTTATTTTCGATGTTACATGTAATGTCTGTTAATAAGAATACTCTGATGAATGGAATAATGTTTTGTTTTCTTTTACCAATGCATGTCAATATATATGGGTTTATTTTGAGGCGTTACAACTTGGTATCGAGCGTCTGGGTTTGAATACTTTGGTGCGTGGGAAGTGATTAGTATCACAATGGGTTTGTCTCGCTTGTTAGAGACTTATGTATGATAGTATGTGTTTATTTGATAACATGCTTATATGACTATTTGGGTATGGGATTTGATTTCTAGGATGTTGATTGGATCCTTGAGTTTCTATGAGTCTTGTTGGAAAAGCACTTGATCAATCTTGTTTCCATAGGAACTCTAAACGCCTCGGGACTGTCATTAACCAGAAAAGAAATTCGTAGGTGCTTATGTGATTATGTGCTTACGTGGAGTGAATTACTGTTGTCCAATGCATTAGGGCCTTGAGTGTTATAACCGGCACATTTATTAATGTGCTAACGTATTAATCGTCTTTGTTACCTTTATTAGGATGTCGGGGCGAGGGCGAGGGCGTGGTAGGCGTGGTAGGCGTGGTAGGCGAGATGCCCATCTGGGATGAGATTCGGAACAGCGAGGAGGGTGTTGGTGAGGCCAATGTGGGTGAGCAGTGGTCCCGAGCTATGGGTGCCTTAGCCCGCGAGATAGCGAGGACATTCGGGAGTCGTGGGCATTCTTAGGTGAGAATCAAGCCCGAGTTCATATTCTTGAATCAGGAACTGCATTTACGAAGAGTTCTTCGGTCTAATCCGGACGAGTTTGTGGGTGATCAAAAAAGCCGCTTAAAGCGGATGAATGGCTCGAGCAGACAACGAAGCGTTTGAGATGCTTGGCATCGAGGCGGGTTCTGAAGATGACCTTGGCAGCCTTTCAGCTTAAGGGGGATGCGGGTCAGTGGTGGAAATTCACGAGAGGCCGTATAGGAGGGACTTGGGAGGCCTTTGTTGGCGCTTTTCAAGAGAAGTTCCTGTCTCCAGCTGTTAAGGAGAGGTTGAGGAGCGATTCTGACTTAAGCGGTGTGAGTTCTTCTGTGGCTGAGTTTGAGGCCGCATTTACTAGTTTATCCAAGTTTGCACCTGAGCTGGTGGCGTCTGAGGAACGCCGTTGTTTAGAGTTCGAGAATAAGTTGAGGCATGGCCTCAAGATGAGAGTTGGGGGTTCTATGACCCGAGAGTATGGGCTTCTGGTGGATCTTTGCGGCCCATATGGAGATCATGATGAAGGAGGAGGAGGAGAGGAGGGGTTCCAAGAGGAACTAGGATGGCGAGTGATGGCGAGACATAGAGGTTTTAACCCTCGGCGTCTCGGGGTAGCTTTACTAGATCGACTTTTCGGTCTAGAGTCACGAGTCTGGGAAAAGCGACGAGGAGACATTACTGTTTAAATGTGGCCATTTGGGCCACAAGTCTCGGCTTGCCCTTGAAGGAGGAGGTCGAGAGCTGCTTCATCTTCAACTAGACCATGAGCGAGTCGAGCGAGAGGTCGACCCTTTGTCTTGTTATCGGTGTGGTCGAGGAGCACTTGAAGAGGTTTTGCCCATGGTTGAGTGGCACATCTAGTGCATCTGGTTTGAGGCGACTTCGAGTCATCGGCCAGTTCGGTCGATTCGGGCCTCGAGGGCCAATCGAGGC
The DNA here is from genome assembly GCA_025200525.1 of Camellia lanceoleosa. Classification (NCBI taxonomy): domain Eukaryota; kingdom Viridiplantae; phylum Streptophyta; class Magnoliopsida; order Ericales; family Theaceae; genus Camellia; species Camellia lanceoleosa. The sequence goes on along the minus strand of JANUSC010000028.1, from coordinate 1,307,997 downwards.
TTCATCGTCGATCGTGCAGGCGATCTTATGCTCCTAGGGGTGGCGAGTTGATCGAGACCGTCTGGTAGCGTGTATCTTTATTACAGCGTAGGATCTTATGCTGCTCCATTTGTTGTGAGAGGTACCTTCTTGTTTTACAACTCGGTTGCTAATGTGTTGATTGATCTGGGAGCATCTCATTCTTTTATATCTCTTTGCATTTGCATCTGTTTTGGGATTGGAGTTGGCACAGTTAGCATCTCCTATATGTGTAGTATCACCTGTTGGGGGTGAGTTGATTTTGAAACACGGATGTAGAGGTTGTGATATAGAGGTCGTGATCGTCGGCTTCCCTTTTCTTTTGTAGTTATGTCCATGTCAGGATTTGATGTTATTTTGGGTATGGGTGGTTATCGTCATCTTGATTGTCATTGATATGTACCTTGAGCGGGAGTGTTTTCATTTTTGGGGATCGGGTTGGTAGTGTGTTGCCACGGTGTATGATCATGCGAGGCGAACGACCTTAGTGGTCTACTTGCTAGCTTTTGAGTAGTGAGTGTGATGAGACCCAGTTGTATTGCGAGAGTGGTTTGTGAGTACTCGGACGTCTTTCGAGGATCTTGTTAGTTTGCCACCTCACGAGAGATTGAGTTCTCTATTGACCTAGTGCGACGCAGCGCCCGATTTCTATGGCAGCTTATCGTTTTGCCCCAGCCGAGTTGGTTGAGTTGAAGATTCAACTCCAGGAGTTGCTAGATAAGGGCTATATTCGTCCTAGTGTTTCGCCGCGGGGAGCACCGGCCCTTTTTGCTAAAAAGAAAGGTGGTGCCTTGAGACTCTGTATCGATTACCGGAAGTTGAATCGGGCTACGGTCCAGAATAAGTACCCTATGCCCCGTATAGATGATTTGTTTGACCAGTTGAAGGATTCCCGTTGTTTCTCTAAGATAGACTTGAGATCGGGTTACCACCAGTTGAGAGTCAGGGAGGAGGATATTCCGAAGGCGGCATTAAATGCGTGGTATGGCCATTATGAGTTCTGGTGATGCCATTTGGGCTCACCAATGCAAGCGATCTTTATGGATTTGATGAACTGGATCTTCCGGGAATTCCTGGATCGTTTTGTAGTCGTCTTTGTGGATGACATTCTTATCTATTCACCTTCTGAGGAAGAGCACGAGGAGCACTTGAGAGTGCTGCTTGAGTTACTTAGAGCCCATAAGCTTTATGCTAAGTTTGGAAAGTGTGAGTTCTGGCTAGGAGAAGTCAAGTTCTTAGGCCATGTGGTTTCTGGGGAAGGGGTGTCTGTTGATACATCCAAGATTGAGGCAGTACAAGATTGGGCCTGACCTAAAAGTGTTTTTGAGATCCATGATTTTACGGGATTAGCTGGGTACTACCAGCGGTTTGTGAAGGATTTCTCGGGTTAACCGCCGTTGACTAGGCGACTCGGAAGGAGTCAAATTTGTATGGAGTGAGACTTGTGAAAAGTCGTTCCAAGAGCTGAAAGTTAGATTGACCATCGCTCGGTCTTGATTATTAGGAGAGAGGGTTGGGTTATCTTGTCTATTGTGATGCCTCACGAGAGGGTTTGGGTTGTGTGTTGATGCAAGAGGAAAGTGGTAGCCTATGGCTCGCGTCGATTGAAAATACACGAAAAATTACCCTACGCATGACCTAGAGTTAGCAGCTGTGATCTTTGCCTTGAAGATTTGGAGGCATTATCTTTATGGTGAGAGGTTCGAGGTATTCTCGGATCATAAGAGTCTGAAATATCTGTTTACACAGAAATACTTGAACTTGAGGCGGAAAGAGGTGGATGGAGTTCATTGAGGATTATGACTTGAGTTGCATTATCATCAGGAAAGGCCAATGTGGTGGCCGATGCCATAGCGAAATCTGTTGGTGGCGTAGCTAGTATAGCCATCAGAATGGGAGATGTTGGGTGCACTTGGGGAGTTTGATTTATACAGGCGAATCCGTTGAAACTTGACCTTGTTTTTACGTCATTCTTGTGACCTACACTTGTGACTCGAGTGTTAGAGGCATAGAGAGGTGACCTTGAGGTAGAATCCTCAGAGAAGATCTCTAATGGGAAGGTTGAGAAAGGTTTGTCGGTGTATCCCGACTTGAGTGTGAGATCAGAGACCGTTTGTTTGTCTGGGAGTCTTCTTGAGAGGAGGTACTCAGAGTTTCATCATTCACGTCTTGCGGTGCATCAGGGAGGCACTAAGATGTATCGGGATTTGGGTGCTTGATTTTGGTGGCGGGGTATGAAGAGAGATGTGGCGGTTTTAGTGTCTAAGTGCCTTACTTGTCGACAAGTGAAGGCCGAACATCGAAGGCAGCCGGGTTTGTTACAACCCTTGCCTATTGCTAGAGTGGAAGTGGGAGCATGTCACTATGGACTTCGTTGTAGGTCTTAGGGACTCGGCGGGGTAGTGATGCTATTTGGGTGGTTGTAGACCGGTTGACTAAGTCGGCGCACTTCATTCCTATCTTGGCGTGAGAGATTCGGTAGATCATCTTGCCGACTTGTATATTCGGGACATAGTGAGGTTGCATGGGGTCGGTGGCGATCGTCTCGGATAGAGATCCTCGTTTCTACTAGGTTGTGGCGAGTTTGCGAGTGCCTTAGGCACTAAGTTGACCTTTAGCACGGCTTATCATCCTCAGACTGACGGGCAGTCCGAGCGTACTATTCAGATCCTTGAGGATATGCTTCGGGGTTGTGTTCTTGACTTTAGTGGGTCGTGGGAGAGGCACTTGCCATTGGTGGAGTTTGCCTATCGGTATGGCACCCTTTGAGGCCTTGTATGGCCAACCGTGTAGGTCTCCAGTTTGTTGGGTCGAGGTGGGTGATGCACCTTTGTTGGGTCCGGAGTTGGTGAGGGAAACAACGGAGAAAGTTGAGCTTATCCGTAGGAGGCTTGTTACAGCCCAGAGTCGTCAGAAATCTTATGCCGACCGTAGGAGGAGACCTTTGGTATTTGAGGTGGGTGATCATGTCTTTCTGAAGATATCACCTAGGCGGGGATTGATGAGGTTTGGGAAGAGTGGGAAGTTGTCCCCTCGGTTTATTGGCCCTTTTGAGATCCTTGAGAGGATTGGCGAGGCTGCCTATCGTTTAGCTTTGCCGCCGCAGTTGTTCGGAGTTCATGGTGTGTTTCATGTGAGTATGCTTCGGAAATATGAGCCGGATCCATCGCATGTATTGGATTGGACCGACTTAGAGGTAGATGAGGATGCCTCGTATGAGGAGACCGGTTGGTCTTGGATAGGCGGGATCAAGTCTTGCGAGGCAAGACCATCCCTTTAGTAAAAGTCTTGTGGAAACATCACGGAGTGGAGGAAGCCACTTGGGAGCGTGAGTTGGAAGTCCAGAAATATCCGGACATGTTTGTTGATGTGTAATCATGTATTGAGATTTTGTAATATTATCGAACTTTAAGAACATTATATATGTCTTAAGTTGTAAAACATTGAAAATGTTTTGGTTTAATGGAAGTATTTTGAAACTTGCCTCATAATGGAAGTTTATTGTAACATTGCATATGTTGAATGTGTTGTAGAATTGGAGTTATATCATGAAATTGAATATGATATGGAAATGAGAATCATGTATATTGAAAAGCTGTTGAATTTGAAAGGAAATTGCATATTGATAATGCGAGGTTGAAATATATATTGTGAAATGCCTCTTGATAAGAGATGAAATGACCGATGTTGGGTCAAGTTGTTTATTATTGTAATGTAATATTATTGGAATTTGAGAAAACATTTTTCAAAAACTTATGCTTAATTTAGGGGCGAAATTCTTTAAGGGGAGGTTATAGCGACCCGGTCTTTTTCCATTTGGTTGTTGTATCCGGACTTACGTTAAGTGGATCTGTTGTTATATATTTGTTATTGTCCTTTAATTCCTTATTTTTGAGTTATAGGATGTTTTGGGCGAGGTTTATTCTGAGTTGGGAGTGTTTGGGAGCAAAGGGTTCTTTGCCGAATTTTGGTCCTTCGCTCGGCGAGCTCTTTGTTTTGGTCCTTCGCTCGAGCCAAGGTTTCTTAGCTCGGCGACCAAGCGTGTCTAGGTATAGACACGAGAGTTGCCATTCTGGCTCGGCGAGCATTCCTTCGCTCGGCGAAAGGTGTATGTTTTCGAGTTCTTCGCTCGGCGAGCATTACATCGCTCGGCGTGCTTACAGGTTCTGGACACTGAAGCCTCGAGTTTTTGGCTCGGCGAGACTTTATTCGCTCGGCGGCGATTTCTGTGTCAGTCGCTCGGCGACCAAGTCTTCGCTTCAGCGAGCTGTTTTTTATATAAATCTGTGACGGTTTTAAATACACTTTTCAGCCTCTTTTGTTTTCAAAACCCTAGGTCCGTGTTCTCTCTCCCTCTACACACCTTCTCTCTTAGGTTTGATCTACTTAGAGTGTATTTCTACCCTAGGTCCTTTGTTAAAAAGATAGAGTGGGTCGAGGGCTTCATTCTAATTTGAAAAGTTGGGGATTTGGAGCACTCTGCATTTTCATCATCTTCACCCTTGGACTTCTTCACTTGAGGTAGGGATACCCTACTCCATTCTATATGTTTTGTCATAAGTTTTGGTTATTTTGATATGTTGGTATTGTTGGGTAAATTTGGGAAAAGTTAGGGTTTGATTTATAATTTGAGAAAAAGGGAATTTTTATATATTAAATTCTATATGTTTGTAACACATGAAAAATGACATTGTTTGTGTCAAATTGAGATAATTGAACCTTAGGATTGATTTTGAGGATAGGGGGAAAAACCCTAATTGTAGTAATAAATTAATTTGTATAATTAATTTTGGAAAAAATGTGGAATTAAGTTTAATTCATGGAATTGAGGAATTTATTGACTGAATGGTGTAGTTGGATAGTTTAATCACTCACCTATGTAAATATTGAGTTTATATTTGTGGATACATTTATTTCCTGTTTAGAAATAACTGTTTTGGGCTATCGGTGGAGGATAGTCGTGATTGTTGTAGACATTGAATGCTGATTAGGGAAAACTAAAACTAATCACATTGATTGAGTCATTGAATATGACGGTTGAGTTAATACAGCAATTATGTGTATTGATTGAATATTGTATATGACAAGTGTTAAATACATTGTATATGCATATTGTTTGGGAGGAGATAGGGGATGTACTCCATGGTTTGAGGGAAGATAAGAGATGGACTCTCAAACCTGTTTGGGAGGAGAAAGGATGGACTCCATTAGTACTGACAAATGTGTGTACTTATTGATTCTTGAAAGTGTTTTAGTCTGACAAATATGTGTACTTATCGATTTATGGAAGTGTTTTAGTTTGAGCCTTAATCTCACTTAAATTATCGATATTGGAAGTAATATTATATGAGATGTAGTCTCATTATTAGTGTTTGGCCAGGTTTTGAGCCATGTCTGTATAAATGGAAAGTTGAATAAAAATGGAAAGTGAAACATGTCATGGACATTATTGTCATGAAACTGTATAATGATATAATGGATTTGTAAGTGTTAACCATCTATCAAATGCTAATGCTTTAGTCAATTCGTATATTTGGTTTAGTGTATTTCTGCTGGGCTGTGGCTCACCCTATACGGGAACATCATTTTCAGGTCTAGGTGATATGCTACCTCCAAAGACTTAGCTTGGGAGGATTTGGAGTTGAAGACTCTATTTAATTAGTTATTATTTTGTTTTTATTTTGATATTACATGTAAACTCAAGCCAAGGGCTTAATGTGTAATTGAGTTAGTACTCAGACTTTTGTGTCCAAGTGTTGGCTTGGAAAGTTGTAAGCCCGTAGGGCATTTATTTTGATGTTACATGTAATGTCTTTTAATAAGAATACTCTGATGAATGGAATAATGTTTTGTTTTCTTTTACCAATGCATGTCAATATTGTGTATATTATGGGTTTATTTTGAGGGCGTTACAAAAATAAAATTGAATAGAATAGGAAATTGAATAAAAATGGAAGTTCATTTAAGAAACCACTATACTTTAACGATCTATTTGGAGATTAAATAAAAATGGAAGTTGAATAGAAAAGGAAATTGAATAAAAATTGAAGTAAAATTGGAAGTTGCATAACATTAAAAATGGAAGTTCATTCAAGAAACCACTATACCTTAACGATCTATTTGGAAATTAAATAAAAGAAAGGAAGTTGAATAGAAAAGTAAATTGAATAAAAGTTGAAGCTTAATAAAAATAAAAACGCAAGTTGCCTAAAATTAACAATGGAATTTAATTCAAGAAAACACTATACCTTAACGATCTATTTGGAAATTAAATAAAAATAGAAATTGAATAAAAATGGAAGTTGAATAAAAATAAAAATGGAAGTTGCATAAGATTAACAATGGAAGTTTATTCAAGAAACCACTATACCCTAATGATTTATTTGGAAATTAAGTAAAAAATGAAGTCAAATAGAAAAGCAAGCTGAATAAAAATAAAAATGGAAGTTGCCTAAAATTAACAATGGAAGTTAATTCAACAAACCACTATACCTTAACGATCTATTTGGAAATTAAATAAAAAAGGCAGTTGAATAGAAAGGAAATTGAATAAAAATAAAAATGAAAGTTCATTCAAAAAATCATTATATTTTAACGATCTATTTGGAAATTAAATAAAAGAAGAAGTCGAATATAAAAGGAAATGGAATAAAAATGGAATTTGAATAAAAATAAAAATGGAAGTTGCATAAAATTAACAATGGAAGTTCATTCAAAAAACCACTACACCTTAACGATATATTTGGAAATTAAATAAAAAAAGGAAGTTGAATGCAAAAGGAAATTGAACAAAAATGAAAGTTGTATAAAATTAAAAATGGCAATTCATTCAAAAAATCACTATGCCTTAACGATCTATTTGGAAATTAAATAAAAAAAAGAAGTTGAATAGAAAAGGAAATCGAATAAAAATCGATGTTGAATAAAAATAAAAATGGAAGTTGCATAAAATTAAAAATGAAGTTGAATGGAAAAGGAAATTGGATAAAAATGGAAGTTAATTCAAGAAACCACTATACGTTAACGATCTATTTGTAAATTAAAAAAAAAAAGAAGAGAAAGTTGAATAGAAAAGAAAATTGAATAAAAATGGAAGTTGAATAAAATAAAAATAGAAGTTCCATAAAATTAAAAATGGAAGTTCATTCAAGAAACCACTATATCTTAACGATCTATTTGGAAATTAAATAAAAAAGGAAGTTGAATAGAAAAGGAAATTGAATAAAAATTGAACTTGAATAAAAATAAAAATCGAAGTTGCATAAAATTAACAATGGAAGTTCATTCAATAAACCACTATACCTTAACGGACTATTTGGAAATTAAATAAAAAAGGAAGTTGAATAGAAATGGAAATTGAATAAAAATTGAAGTTGAATAAAAATAAAAATGAAAGTTGCATAAAATTAACAATGTAAGTTCATTCAAGAAACCATAATACCTTAACGATCTATTTGGAAATTAAATAAAAAAAGAAGTTGAAGAAAAAGTAAATTGAATAAAAATGGAAGTTGAATAAAAACAAAAATGGAAGTTGCGTAAAATTAAAAAAAGAAGTTGAATAGAAAGGGAAATTGAATGAAAATAGAAGTTGAATAAAAATAAAAATGAAAGTTCATTCAAGAAACTACTATACCTTGACGATCTATTTGGAAATTAAATAAAAAAAGAAATTGAATAGAAAAGGAAATTGAATAAAAATGAAAGTTGAAAAAAAATAAAAATGAAAATTGCATAAAATTAACAATGTAAATTCATTTAAGAAACCACTATACCTTAATGGTCTATTTGGAAATTAAATAAAATAAAAAAAGGAGTTGAATAGAAAATAAATTGAATAAAAATGGAACTTGCATAAAATTAAAAATGGCAGTTCATTCAAAAACCATTATACCTTAACGATCTATTTTGAAATTAAAAAAAAAGAATTTGAATAGAAAAGGAAATTGAATAAAAATGGAAGTCGAATGAAAAAGAAAATTGGATAAAAATCGAAGTTGAATAAAATTAAAAATGGCAGCTGCATAAAATTAAAAATGTAAGTTAGATTAGAAACTACTCTACCTTAACGATCTATTTGGAAATTAAATAAAAAATGAAATTGAATTGAAAAGAAAATTGAATAAAAATGGAAGTTGCAAAAAATTAACAATGGAAATTCATTCGAGAAACCACTATCCCTTAACGATCTATTTGGAAATTAAATAAAAAAAGAAGTTGAATAGAAAATAGAATTGAATAAAAATGAAAGTTGAGTAAAAATCAAAATGGAAGTTAATTCGAGAAACCACTATACCTTAACGATCTATTTGGAAATTAAATAAAAAAGGAAGTTGAATAAAAATGGAAGTTGCATAAAATTAACAATGGAAGTTCATTTACGAAACCACTATACCTTAACGATCTATTTGGAGATTAAATAAAAAAAAGTGAGTTGAATAGAAAAGTAAATTCAATAAAAATGGAAGTTGCTATAAAATTAAAAATGAAAGTTCATTTAGGAAACCACTATACCTTAACGATTTATTTGGAAATTAAATAAAAAAGGAAGTTGAATAGAAAAGTTAATTGAATAAAAATGGAAGTTGAATAGAAAAGAAAATTGAATAAAAATGGAAGTTGAATAAAAATAAAAATGGAAGTTGCCTAAAATTAACAATGGAAGTTAATTCAAGAAACCACTATACATTAGCGATCTATTTGGAAAGTAAATAAAAAAATGAAGTTGAATAGAATAGGAAATTGAATAAAAATGGAAGTTGCATAAAATTTAAAATGGAAGTTCATTCAAGAAACCACTATATCTTAATGACCTATTTGGCAATTAAATAAAAAAGGAAGTTGAATAGAAAAGGAAATTGAATAAAAATAGAAGTTGAATAAAAATAAAAATGAAAGTTACATAAAATTAAAAAGGGAAGTTCAATCAAGAAACCACTATACCTTAACGGTCTATTTGGCAATTAAATAAAAAAGAAAGTTGAATAGAAAAGGAAATTGAATAAAAATAGAAGTTGAATAAAAATAAAAATGGAAGTTGCATAAAATTAACAATAGAAGTTCATTCAAAAAACCCTATACCTTAACGATCTATCTGGAAATTAAATAAAAAAAAAAAGAAGTTGAATAGAAAAGGAAATTGAATAAAAATAGAAGTTGAATAAAAATAAAAATCGAAGTTACATAAAATTTAAAATTGAAGTTCATTCAATAAACCACTATACCTTAACGATCTATTTGAAAATTAAATAAAAAAGGAAGTTGAATAGAAAAGGAAATTGAATAGAAATGGAAGTTGCATAAAATTAAAATGGAAGTTCCCTAAAGTTAACAATGGAAGTTAATTCAAGAAACCACTATACGTTAACGATCTATTTGGAAATTAAATAAAAAAGGTAGTTGAATAGAAAATATAATTGAATAAAAATGGAAGTTGAGTAAAAATAAAAATGGAAGTTCATTCGAGAAACCACTATACCTTAAATTTCTATTTGGAAATTAAATAAAAAAGGAAGTTGGATAGAAAGAGAAATTAAATAAAAATGGAAATTGAATAAAAATAGAAATCGAAGTTCATTCAAGAAACCACTATACCTTAACGATCTATTTGGAAATTATATAAAAAAGGACGTTGAATAGAAAAGCAAATTCAATAAAAATGGAATTTGAATTAACATCCACTTTTAATTTTATTCAACTTCCATTTTTATTTTTATTCAACTTCCATTTTTAATTTTATGCAACTTCCATTTTTATTTTTTTTCATCTTCAATTTTTATTTAATTTTTATTTCTATTCAATTTCCTTTTCTATTCATCTTCCTTTTTTATTCAATTTCCTTTTCTATTCAATTTCTTTTTCTTAAATGAACTTCCATTGTTAATTTTATGCAACTTCCATTTTAATTTTTATTCAACTTCAATTTTTATTTAAATTCTAAATAGATCGTTAAGGTATATTGGTTTCTTGAATGAACTTCCATTTTTAATTTTATGCAACTTCCATTTTTATTCAATTTCATTTTCTATTCAACTTCCATTTTTAATTTTATGCTAGTTCCATTTTTATTCAATTTATTTTTTATTCAACTTCATTTTTTATTTAATTTCCAAATAATCGTTATGGTATATTAGTTTCTTGAATAAACTTCCATTTTTATTCAATTTCCTTTTTTATTCAATTTATTTTCTATTTAACTTCCTTTTTTATTTAATTTCTAAATAATCGTTAACGTATAGTGGTTTCTTGAATGAATTTCCATTGTTAATTTTAGGCAACTTGCATTTTTATTCAATTTTGTTTTTTATTCAACTTCCTTTTATATTTAATTTCCAAATAGATCGTTAAGGTATAGCGGTTTATTGAATTAAATTCCATTGTTAATTTTATGCAAATTCCATTTTTATTTTTATTCATCTTGCATTTTTATCTAATTTCCTTTTCTATTCAACTTCCTTTTCTATTTAATTTCCAAATAGATCGTTAAGGTATAATGGTTTCTTGAATGAACTTCCATCGTTAATTTTATGCAACTTCCATTTTTATTCTCCCATTTTATCCAATTTTCTTTTCAATTCAACTTCTTTCTATTTAATTTCCAAATAGATCGTTAAGGTATAGTGGTTTCTTCAATGAACTTCCATTGTTAATTTTATGCAACTTCCATTTTTATTCGATTTCTTTTTCTATTCAACTTCATTTTTTTTAATTTCTAAATAGATCGTTATGGTATAGTGGTTTTTTGAATGAACTTCTAATTTTATTTTCATACAACTTCCATTTTTATTCAATTACCTTTTCTATTCAACTTCCTTTTATTTAATTTCCAAATAGATCGTTAAGGTATAGTGGTTTCTTGAATTAAATTTCATTGTTAATTTCATGCAAATTCCATTTTTATTTTTATTCATTTTGCATTTTTATCCAATTTCCATTTCTATTCAACTTCCTTTTTTTTATGTAATTTTCATATATATCGTTAAGGTATATTGGTTTCGAATGAACTTCCATTTTTATTTTTATTCAACTTCCATTTTTATTTAATTTTCAAATAGATCGTTAAGGTATAATGGTTTCTTGAATTAACTTCCATTGTTAATTTTAGGCAACTTGCATTTTTATTCAATTTTGTTTTCTACTCAACTTCATTTTTATTTAATTTCCAAATAGATCGTTAAGGTATAGTGGTTTCTTGAATTAAATTCCATTTTTATGAAAATTCCATTTTTATTTTTATTCATCTTGCATTTCTATCCAATTTCATTTTCTATTCAACTTTCTTTTTATTTAATTTCCAAATAGATCGTTAAGCTATAGTGGATTCTTGTATGAACTTCCATTTTTATTTTTACTCATCTTCCATTTTATTCAATTCTATTTTCCATTCAACTACCTTTTTATTTAACTTCCAAATAATTCGTTAAGTTATAGTGGTTTCTTGAATGAACTTCCATTTTTAATTTTATGCAACTTCCATTTTTATTTTTATTCAATTTCCATTTTTATTCAATTTCTTTTTCTATTCAACTTCCATTTTTATTTAATTTCATTTTCTATTCAACTTTCTTTTTTAATTTAATTTCCAAATAATTCATTAAGGTATAGTGGTTTCTTGAATGAACTTCCATTATTAATTTTATACAACATCTATTTTTATTTTTATTCATCTCGCCATTTTATTTTTATCCAATGTCCTTTTCTATTCAACTCCTTTTTTTATTTAATTTCCAAATAGATCGTTACGGTATAATGGTTTCTTCAATGAACTTCCATTTTCAATTTTATGCAACTTCGATTGTTAATTTTATGCAACTTCTATTTTTATTCAATTTTCTTTTCTATTCAATTTCCTCTTTTTTATTTTATTTCCAAATAGATCGTTAAGGTATTATGGTTTCTTGACAGAACTTCCATTGTAAGTTTTACGCAACTTCCATTTTTATTTTTATTCAACTTCTAGTTTTATCCAATTTCCTTTTGTATTCAACGTCCTTTTTTATTTAATTTCCAAATAGGTCGTTAAGGTATAGTGGTTTTTTAAATGAACTTCCATTGTTAATTTTATGCAACTTATATTTTTATTTTTATGTAACTTCCATTTTTATTTTTATTTAACTTCCATTTTTATTCAATTTCCTTTTCTGTTCAGCTTCTTTTTTTTATTTAATTTCCAAATAAATCGTTAAGGTATAGTCGTTTCTGGAATGAACTTCCATTATTAATTTTGTGCAACTTCCATTTTTATTTTTATTCAACTTCAATTTTTATTCAATTTCCTTTTCTATTCAACTTTCTTTTTTATTTAATTTCCAAATAGATCATTAAGGTATCATGGGATCTTGAATGAACTTCGATTTTTATTCTTATTCAACTACCATTTTTATTCAATTTCCCTTTCTATTCAATTGCCTTTTTTAATTAATTTCCAAATAGATCGTTTTGGTATATTCGTTTCTTGACTAAACATCCATTGTTAATTTTATACAACTTCTTTTTTTATTTTTCTTCAACTTCCATAGTTATTCAATTTAATTTCCAAATAGATCGTTAAGCTATAATGGTTTCTTGAAAGAACTTCCATTGTAGGTTTTGCGCAACTTTCATTTTTATTTTTATTCAATTTCCATTTTTATTCAAGTTACTTTTCAATTCAACTTCCTTTTTTATTTAATTTCCAAATAGATCGTTAAGGCAGAGTGGTTTTTTGAATGAACTTCGTTTTTTAATTTTATGCAACTTCCATTTTTCTTCAATTTCCTTTTCTATTCAACTTCATTTTTTATTTAATTTCCAAGTAAATCGTTAAGGTATAGTGGTTTCTTGAATGAACTTCCATTCTTAATTTTATGCAACTTTCATTTTTATTTTTATTCAACTTCCATTTTTATTTAATTTCCAAATAGATCGTTAAGGTATAATGATTTTTTAAATGAACTTCCATTGTTAATTTTATGCAACTTTCATTTTTACTTTTATTTTTATTCAACTTCCATTTTTATTCAATTTGTTTTTCTATCTATCTTTCTTTTTTATTTAATTTCCAAATTGATCGTTAACGTATAGTGGTTTCTTGAATGAACATCCACTTTTAATTTTATTCAACTTCAAGTTTTATTCAATTTCCATTTCTATTCAACTTTCTTTTTTATATAATTTCCAAATAGATCGTTAAGGTATAGTGGTTTTTTCAATGAACTTCCATTTTTAATTTTTTGCAACTTCCGTTTTTATTTTTATTCAACTTCCATTTTGACTCAATGTCATTTTGTAGTCAATTTCCTTTTTTATTTAATTTCCAAATAGATCGTTAAGTTATAGTGGTTTTTTGAAAGAACTTCCATTTTTAATTTTATGCAACTTTCATTTTTATTTTTATTCAACTTCCATTTTTATTCAAGTTACTTTTCTATTTAACTTTCTTTTTTTATTTTATTTCCAAATAGATCGTTAAGGTATAATGGTTTCTTAAAAGAACTTCCGTTGTAAGTTTTACGCCACTTCCATTTTTATTTTTATTCAACTTCTAGTTTTATCCAATTTCCTTTTGTATTCAACTTCTTTTTTTATTTAAGTTCCAAATAGATCGTTAAGGTATAGTGGTTTCTTGAATGAACTTCCATTGTTAATTTTATGCAACTTCCATTTTTATTTTTCTTCAACTTCCATTTTTATCCAATTTTCTTTTCAATTCAACTTCCTTTTTTATTTAATTTCCAAATAGATTGTTAAGGTAGAGTGGTTTCTTGAATGAACTTCGATTTTTAATTTTATGCAACTTCCATTTTTCTTCAATTTCCTTTTCTATTCAACTTCATTTTTTATTTAACTTCCAAGTAAATCATTAAGATATAGTGGTTTTTTGAATGAACTTCCATTTTTAATCTTATGTAACTTCCATTTTTATTTTAATTCAACTTCTATTTTGATTCAATGTCCTTTTGTAGTCAATTTCCTTTTTTATTTAATTTCCAAAATAGATCGTTAAGGTATAGTGGTTTTTTGAAAGAACTTCCATTTTTAATTTTGTGCAACTTCCATTTTTAGTTTTATTCAACTTCAATAGTTATTCAATTTCCTGTTCTATTCAACTTCCTTTTTTATTTAATTTCCAAATAGATTGTTAAGGTATAGTGGTTTCTTGAATGAACTTCCATTTTTAATGTTATGCAACTTCCAATTTTATTTTTATTCAACTTCCATTTTTATTCAATTCTATTTTCTATTCAGCTTCCTTTTTTATTTAATTTCCAAATAGATCGTTAAGGTGTAGAGGTTTCTTGAATGAACTTCCATTTTTAATTTTATGTAACTTCCATTTTTATTTTTATTTTTATTCAACTTCCATTTTTATTCAAGTTACTTTTCTATTCAACTTTCTTTTTTATTTTATTTCCAAATAGATCGTTAAGGTATAATAGTTTCTTGAAAGAACTTCCATTGTAAGTTTTATGCAACTTCCATTTTTATTTTTATTCAACTTCTAGTTTTATCCAATTTCCTTTTTTTATTCAAGTTCCTTTTTTATTCAATTTCCTTTTCTATTGAACTTCTTTTTTTATTTAATTTCCACATAGATCGTCAAGGTATAGTGATTTCTTGAATGAACTTCGAATGCTAATTTTATGCAACTTTAATTTTTAATTTTATTCAACTTCCATTTTTATTCAACTTTCTTTTTTATTTAATTTCCAAATAGATCGTTAAGGTATAGTGGTTTCTTCATCCAATAAACTACTATACCCTAACGATCTATTTGGAAATTAAATAAAAAAGGACGTTGAATAGAAAAGAAAATTGAATAAAAATGGAAGTTGAATAAAAATAAAAATGAAAGTTGCATAAAATTAACAATGGAAGTTTATTCAAGAAACCACTATACCTTAACGATCTATTTGGAAATTAAATTAAAAAAGAAGTTCAATAGAAAAAGAAATTGAATAAAAATTCAAGTTGCCTAAAATTAAAAATGAATGTTTCATAAAATTAAAAATAAAAGTTAATTAAACAAGCCACTATACCTTATCGATCTATCTGGAAATTAAGTAAAAAGGAAGTTGAATAGAAAAGAAAATTGAACTTTTATTGTTAATTTTAAGATACCACTATACCTTAACGATCTATTTGGAAATTAAATAAAAAAGGACGTTGAATAGAAAAGGAAATTGAATAAAAATAAAAATGGAAGTTGGATAAAATTAACAATAAAAGTTTCATTGAAGAAGCCACTATACCTTATCGATCTATCTGGAAATTAAATAAAAATGGAAGTTAAATAGAACATGAAATTGAATAACAAAGAAAATTGAATAACAATGGAAGTTCATTCAAGAAACAAGTATACCTTAACGATCTATTTGGGTATTAAATAAAAAGGAAGTTGAATAGAAAACAAAATTGAATAAAAATGCAAGTTGCCTAAAAATATAAATGGAAGTTGTATATAATTAAAAATTGAAGTTTATTCAAAAAACCACTCTACCTTAACGATCTATTTGGAAATTACATAAAAAAAGGAAGTCAAATAGAAAAGGAAATTGAATAAAAATGGACGTTGAATAAAAATAAAAATGGAAGTTGCATAAAATTAAAAATTGAAGTTCATCCAATAAACCATAATACCTTAACAATCTATTTGGAAATTTAAAAAAACAGGAAGTTGAATAGAATATGAAATTGAATAACAATGGAAGTTGAATAAAAATAAAAGGGGAAATTCAATAAAACAAAAAATGGAAGTTCTTTCAAAAAAACAACTATAACTTAACGATCTATTTCGAAATTAAAGAAAAAATGAAGTTGAATAGAACAGGAAGTTGAATAAAAATGGAAGTTGAATAAAAAGGAAATTGAACATCCACTTTTAATTCTATTCAACTTCCATTTTTGTTTTTATTCAAGAAACCATTATATCTTAACGATCTATTTGGAAATTAAATAAAAAAGGAAGTTGAATAGAAAAGGAAATTGGATAAAAATAGAAGTTGAATAAAAATAAAAATAAAAATAAAAGTTCATTCAAGAAACCACTATACCTTGACGATCTATGTGGAAATTAAATAAAAAAAGAAGTTCAATAGAAAAGGAAATTGAATAAAAATGGAAGTTGAATAAAATTAAAAATGGAAGTTGCATAAGATTAACAGTCCACAAACATCATATCAAGGTTTAATATACATTATTTGGAACTCATACCTACTTAAAAAGTTGAATAGAAAAAGGAAATTTAACTTCCATTTTTATTTTTATTCAACTTCGATTTTTATTTTAATACAATTTCCTTTTCTATTCGACTTCATTTTTTTTTAATTTCCAAGTAGATCATTAAGGTATAGTGGTTTCTTGAATGAACTTCTATTGTTAATTTTATGCAACTTCCATTTTTATTTTTATTAAACTTCTTTTTTTTTTTAATTTCCAAATAGACCGTTAAGGTATCATGGGATCTTGAATGAACTTCGATTTTTATTCTTATTCAACTACCATTTTTATTCAATTTCCCTTTCTATTCAACTGCCTATTTTATTTAATTTCCAAATAGATCGTTTTGGTATATTCTTTTCTTGAATGAACATCCATTGTTAATTTTATACAACTTCCTTTTTTCTTTTTCTTCAACTTCCATAGTTATTCAATTTCTTTTTTATTCAGCTTTCTTTCGTATTTAATTTCCAAATAGATCGTTAAGGTATAATGGTTTCTTGAAAGAACTTCTATTGGAAATTAAAAATTAAATAAAAATGGAAGTTGAATAAAAATAAAAATGGATGTCGCATAAAATTAAAAATGGAGGTTCATTCAAGAAACCACTATACCTTAACGATTTATTTGGAAATTAAATAAAAAAGGAAGTTGAATAGAAAGGGAAATTAAATAAAAATGGAAGTTGAATAAAAATATAAACGGAAGTTGCATATAATTAAAAATTAAAGTTTATTAAAAAAACCACTCTACCTTAACGATCTATTTGGAAATCAAGTAAAAAATGAAGTTGAATAAAAATGAAAGTTGCATAAAATTAACAATAGAAGTTGCATAAAATTCACAATTGAAGTTCATTCAAGAAACCACTATACTATAAAGATCTACTGGGAAATTAAATCAAAAAAGAAGTTGAATAGAGAAGGAAATTGAATAAAAATGGAAGTTGAATAAAAATAAAAATGGAAGTTGCATATAATTAAAAATGGAAGTTCATTCAAGAAACCACTATACCTTAACAATCTATTTGGCAATTAAATAAAAAAGGAAGTTGAATAGAAAAGGAAATTGGATAAAATCGGAAGATGAATAAAAATAAAAATGGAAGTTGCATAAAATTAACAATGTAAGTTCATTCAAGAAACCATAATACCTTAACGATCTATTTGGAAATTAAATATAAAAGGAAGTTGAATAGAAAAGGAAATTGGATAAAATCGGAAGTTGAATAAAAATAAAAATGGAAGTTAATTCAAGAAACCATTATACCTTAACGATCTATGTGGAAATTGAATAAAAGAGGAAGTTGAATAGAAAATGAAATTTAATAAAAAAGGAAGTTGAATAAAAACAAAAATGGAAGTTGCATAAAATTAAAAATGGAAGTTTATTGAAGAAACCACTATACCTTAACAATCTATTTGGAAATTAAATAAAAAAGAAAGTTGAATAGAAAAGGAAATTGAATAAAAATTGAAGTTGAATAAAAATAAAAATGGAAGTTGAACAAAAATAAAAGTGGAAGTTGCATAAAATTACAAATGGAAGTTCATTCAAGAAACCACTATACCTTAACGGTCTATTTGAAAATTAAATAACAAAGGAAGTTGAATAGAAAAGGAAATTAAATAGAAAAGGAAATTGAATAAAAAAGGAAGTTAAATAAAAATAAAAAAGGAAGTTGCATAAAATTAACAACTGAAGTTCATTCAAGAAACCACTATACCTTAACGATCTATTTGGAAATTAAATATAAAAGGAAGTTGAACAGAAATGGAAGTTGAATAAAAATAAAAATGGAAGTTACATAAAATTAAAAAGGGAAGTTCATTCAAGAAACCTCTATACCTTAAAGATCTATTGGGAAATTAAATCAAAAAAGAAGTTGAATAGAGAAGGAAATTGAATAAAAATGGAAGTTGCATAAAATTAAAAATGGAAGTTCATTCAAGAAACCACTATAACTTAACGATCTATTTGGAAATTAAAAAAAAAAAAAAGAAGTTGAATAGAAAAGGAAATTGAATACAAATGGAAGTTGAATAAAAATAAAATGGAAGTTGACTAAAAATAAAATAAAAATGGAAGTTAAATAAAAATAAAAATTGAAATTTATTCAAGAAACCAATATACCTTAACGCTCTATTTGGAAATTAACTAAAAAATAAGTTTAATAGAAATGGAAATTGAATAAAAATGGAAGTTGCATAAAAATAAATATGGACGTTGCATAAAATAAAAAATTGAAGTTTATTTAAGAAACCACTATACTTTAATGATCTATTTGGAAATTAAATAAAAAAAGAAGTTAAATAGAAAATAAATTGAATACAAATGGAAGTTGCAGAAAATTAAAAATGGAAATTAAATAAAAAAAAAGGAAGTTGAATAAAAATAAAAATGAAAGTTGAATAGAAAATGATATTTAACAAAAAAGGTAGTTGAATAAAAATAAAAAGGGAAGTTGTTTAAAATAAAAAATGGAAGTTCATTCACGAAACCACTGTACCTTAACGATCTCTTTGTAATTTAAAAAAAAAAAACAAGTTGAATAGAAAAGGAAATTGAATAAAAATTGAAGTTGAATTAAATAAAAATTGAAGTTGCATAAAATTAACAATAGAAGTTCTTTCAAAAAAACAACTATACCTTAGCGATCTATTTGGAAAGTAAATAAAAAAATGAAGTTGAATAAAAATAAAAATGGAAGTTGCATAAAATTAACAATGGAAGTTGAATAAATGCTGGTTGATAATGCTGGTTGTTATGTATAATGTGAATTGCCTCTTGAATAGAGATGGATTGATCGGTAATGGGTCGGATTGTTAAATATTATGTTGTAATATTGTTGGGAATGTCTTAGTTATTGCTCATACTGTGTTTAGCATATCTCTATTGGGCGTTGGCTCACCCTTTATGGGACATTATTTTCAGGTACAGGTAGCATGCCACCTCAAAGGACATAGCTTGGATGGTTATGGGAGTTGAAGACTCTTTTTGGTTATTTTGTTTGTAATACTTGTATATCAAGCCAAGGGCTTCTTTTGTATAGAGTTAGTACTCTTCTTTGTGTAACCAAGTGTTGACTTGGAAAGCTGTAAGCCCGTAGGGCATTTGCTTTTGTTGTTAACATGTAATACTGTTGTAAGAACTACTCTAATGAATAGAAATGGTTGATTTCTCTTATATCAATGCATGTCTAAGGTGATGGGTTTTATGTATTATTTTGAGGGCGTTACAACTTGGTATCGAGGCGTCTGGGGTTGAATACTTTGGAGTGCGTGGAAGTGATTAGTATCACAATGGGTTTGTCTCGCTTGATAGAGACTTAGATGTAATGTTATATGCTTGTGTGATAACATGCTTATGTGACTACTTGGGTATGGGATTTGACTTCTAGGATATTGATTGAATCCTTGGGTTTCTGTGAGTCTTGTTGGAAAAACACTTGATCAATACTGTTTCTAACCGAAACTCTAGTAATGTCTCGGGACTATCATTATCCGAGAATGAAATTCGTAAGTGCTTGTGTGTTTATGTGCTTACGTGGAGTGAATTACAGTTGTCCATGCATTAGGATGCGAGTGTTTAGTTTTCGGCACATTTATGAATGTGCTAACGTCTTCGTTACCTTTAATAGGATGTTAGGACGTGGACAAGGTGGTAGGCGTGGTAGGCCTAGGAGGCAGGAAGAACCTTTACCAGATGATGTTCCGGCAATGCAGGAGGGAGTTGGTCAGGCCAATGTGGCCAAGCCAGCGGGTCAGCAGGCTATGGGTGCCTTGGCCCGAGAGATAACAGGAGCTTTGGGTATTCTCGGTGAGAATCGAGTTGTTGAGGCAGGTCCTTCTTTCTTGAAGAGGAGTTCTTAGGTCTAACCGGACAAGTTTGTTGGGGACCCGAAAGAGCCGCTTAAGGTGACGAGTGGTTGGAGCAGATGGAGAAGGCGTTAGAGATGCTTGGCATCGAGGATAGAACTTTAAAGGTGACCTTGGCATCCTTCCAAGCTGAAGGAGATCTTGGTCAATGGTGGAAATCTGAGAAGGGCCGTGTTGCTGGTACATGGTGGGCTTTTGTAGATGCCTTCCAGGATAAGTTTTTATCTTCAGCTGCTAGGGAGAAGCTGAGGGAACAGTTTTGCCAGCTTAAAACGGCAGGTTTGTCGATGGCGAGTTTGAGGCTACTTTTACTAGTCTGTCGAGGTTTGCACTGAACTTGTGGCGTCAGGAACGCCGTTGCTTTGAGTTTGAGCTAAGGCGTGGACTCAAGTTGAGGTTTGAGGTCGTTTATCTAGGAGTATAGGCGTTTAGTGGATGTTGTAGCTCATATGGAGCTTATGATGCGGGGAGGAGGATGAGGAGAAGCATAAAGGCTCCAAGAGGAGCCAAGATGGCGAGTGATGGCGAGGAGACAGAGGGTTTTAACCCTCGGCCATCTCAAGGTGGTTTGGCTAGATCGACCTTTCCAATGCAGAGTCACGAGCTCGGAGAGGTAATGTCAGGAGGTTTGACTTGTTACACATGTGGCGGTTGGGTCACAAGTCTTGGTTTGCCCTTGAAGGAAGAAGTCGGCTGCTTCTTCTTGACTAGACCTCGGGGCGAGTCGAGGCGAGGGGCCTTTGTCTTGCTATGTGGTCGGCTGGGCACTGAAGAGGTTTTGCCTGAGTTGAGTGCCACCGGGATAGTCTGGTTCTAGGCGACGCAGAGTTATCGGCCGATTCGATCTGTCAGGCCTCGAGGCCAATCAAGAACCGTCATCGATCTGTCGGCGATCGTTTGCTCCTAGAGGTGAGCGAGTGGATCGAGGGCCTCTGAGGTGCGTGTATACTGTTAACGCACATGACTTAGTACCGGCTCCATCAGTAGTGAGAGGTATCTTTCTGTTTTGCAACTCGGTTGCTAGTGTGTTGATTGATACGGGTGCATCTCATTCTTTTGTATCTGCTGCATTTGCATCTGTGTTGGAATTGGAGTTAGCACTATTGGCATCTCCTATTTGTGTAGTATCACCTGTTGGGGGTGAATTGATTTTGAAACACGGATGTAGAGGTTGTGATATAGAGGTCGCCGACCATAGGCTTCCTTTTCCCTTTGTTGTTATGCCCATGAAGGGTTTTGATGTTATTTTGGGTATGGGTAGTTATCGTCATCTTAGGCGATTATCGATTACTACCGCGAGGATTCTGATTTGTACCTTGGCGAGTGTTTCCATTTCTTGGGGAATCGGGTTGGTAGTGTGTTACCACCGGTGTATGATCCGCGAGGGCGGAATGAGCTTAGTGGACTACTTGCTAGCTTCTTGAGTAGTGAGTGTGATGAGACCCAGTTGTATTACGAGGGTGGTTTGTGAGTATTCGGATGTTTTTCGAGGACCTCGTTAGTTTGCCACCTCACCGAGAGATAGAGTTCTCTATTGATTTAGTGTAAACGCGGCGCCAATTTCAATGGCACCTTATCGTTTTGCCCCAAATGAGTTGAGTGAGTTGAAGATTCAGCTCCAGGAATTGTTAGATAAGGAATTTGTTCGCCCTAGTGTTTCGCCGTGGGAGCACCGGCCCTCTTTGCTAAAAAGAAAGATGGTGCCTTGAGATTGTGTATCGATTACCGGAAGTTGAATCAGGCTACGGTTAAGAATAAATACCCTATGCCCGTATAGATGATTTGTTTGACCGGTTGAAGGATTCCGTTGTTTCTCTAAGATAGACTTGAGATCGGGTTACCACCGGTTGAGGGTCGAGGAGGAGGACATTAGAAGGCGGCATTTCCGTCTGTGGTATGGCCATTATGAGTTTCTAGTGATGCCATTTGGGCTTACCAATGCAAGCGGTCTTCATGGACTTGATGAACCGGATCTTCAGAATTCTTAGATCAATTTGTGGTCGTCTTCGTGGACAACATTCTTATCTATTCACCTTACGAGGAGGAGCACGAGAAACACTTGAGAGTGGTGCTTGAGTTGCTTAGAGCCCATAAATTTGTATGCCAAGTTTGGGAAATGTGAGTTACGGCTAGGAGAAGTCAAGTTCTTAGGCCATGTGGTGTCAGGGAAGGGTGTCTGTTGATACATCCAAGGTTGAGGCAGTGCAGGATTGGGCACAGCCTAAGAGTGTGTTTGAGATCCACAGTTTTCTGGGATTAGCTGGGTATTACTACCGGTTTGTGAAAGATTTCTCCAGGCTAACCGCCGATTGACTAGACTCGGAAGGAGTCAAGTTTGTGTGGAGTGAGACTTG
Organism: Camellia lanceoleosa; assembly: GCA_025200525.1. NCBI lineage: Eukaryota > Viridiplantae > Streptophyta > Magnoliopsida > Ericales > Theaceae > Camellia > Camellia lanceoleosa. The sequence goes on along the minus strand of JANUSC010000028.1, from coordinate 1,285,550 downwards.
TGAAAAGTCGTTCAGGAGTTGAAAGTTAGATTGACCATCGCTCGGTCTTGATTATTAGGAGAGAGGGTTGGGTTATCACGATCTATTGTGATGCCTCACGAGAGGGTTTGGGTTGTGTGTTGATGCAAGAGGAAAGTGGTTGCCTATGGCTCACGTCGGTTGAAAACTCACGAGAAGAATTACCCCACATGACCTAGAGTTAGCGATGATCTTTGTTTTGAAGATTTGGAGGCATTACCTTTATGGTGAGAGATTGGAGGTATCCTCGGACCATAAGAGTTTGAAGTACCTGTTTACACAGAGAGACTTAAATTTGAGGCAAAGAAGATGGATGGAGTTCATTAAGGACTACGATTTTGAGTTGCACTATCACCCGGGAAAGGCCAATGTAGTGGCCGATGCCCTTAGTAGAAAATCCATTAGCGATGTAGCTTGTATAGCCATCAGGAATGGGAGATGTTGGGTGCACTTGGGAGTTTGATTTGCTACTTGGCGAATCTGTTGAAATTGCTTGACCTTGTTTTCTATTGTCGCCTGACCTACACTCGTGACTCGGATGTTGGAGGCCTGAGAGGTGATCTTGAGGTAGAGTCTCTCCGAGAAGATCTCCGATGGGAAGGTTGAGAAGGGTTTGGCAATGTATCCCGACCAGAGTGTGAGATCTGAGACCGTCTGTTTGTCTTGGAGTCTTGCCGAGAGGAAGTACTCCGAGAGTCTCACCATTCACGCCTTGTGGTGCATCCGGGAGGCACTAAGATGTATCAGGATTTGGGCCGCCAGTTCTGGTGGCGGGGAATGAAGAGAGGTGTGGCAGTTTTCGTATCGAAGTGCCTTACTTGTCAGCAAGTGAAGGCCGAGCATCAGAGGCCATCGGGTTTGTTGCAACCCTTGCCTATTGCGGAGTGGAAGTGGGAGCATGTCACTGTAGACTTCGTTGTAGGTCTTTCGAGGACTCAACGGGGTAGTGATGCTATTTGGGTGGTTGTAGACCGGTTGACTAAGTCGGCGCACTTTATCCCTATGCGCGTGAGAGATTCGGTAGATCATCTCGCCGACTTGTATATTCGGGACAGAGTGAGGTTGCACGGGGTCCCAGTGATGATCGTCTCAGATAGAGATCCTCGTTTTACTGCTAGGTTGTGGTAGAGTTTGCAGAGTGCCTTGGGCACTAAATTAACCTTTAATGACCTATCACCCTCAAAGCCCGGCAGCGAGTGTACTATTGAGATCCTTGAGGATATGCTTGAGGTTGTCCTTGACTTTAGTGGACGTGGGAGAGGCACTTACCCTTGGTGGAGTTTGCCTACAACAATAGCTTCGATCTAGTATCGGTATGGCACCGTTTGAGGCCTTGTATGGCCAAGTGTAGAATCTCCGGTTTGTTAGGCGAGGTGGGGATGCACCTTTGTTGGGTCCGGAGGTGGTTAGGGAGACAACGGAGAAAGTTGAACTTATCCGTAGGAGGCTTATTCTGACCAGTCGCCAAAGAGTTATGCCGACCGTGGGAGGAGGCCTTTGGGGTTTGAGATAGGTGATCATGTTTTCTTGAAAATATCACCTAGGCGAGGTTTGATGAGGTTTGGGAAGAGTGGGAAGTTATCCCCTCGGTTTATTGTTCCCTTTGAGATCCTTGAGAGGATTGGGGAAGTTGCTTATCGTTTGGCTTTGCCACCGCAGTTGTCCGGGGTTCATGATTTGTTTCATGTTAGTATGCTTCGGAAGTACGAGCCGGATCCGTCCCATGTGGTGGATTGGACCGATTTAGAGATAGATGAGGATGCCTCGTATGAGGAGAGACCGGTTCGGGTCTTGGATAGGCGGGATCAAGTCTTGCGAGACAAGACCATTCCCTTGATAAAAGTTTTGTGGAAGCATCACGGAGTGGAGGAAGCCACTTGGGAACGTGAGTTGGAAGTCCGTAAGAAGTATCCGGACATGTTTGTTGATGTGTAATCATGTAATGAAATTTTGTAATAATATTGAACTTTAGGAACATTATGTATGTCTTAAGTTGTAAAACATTGTGAATGTTTTGGTTAATGAAAGTTGCTTTAGCATGGCGTATGTTAAGTAGATTGTGGAAATGCAAGCATGATGTTAATGTTACATGTGTTATGGAATTGTGGAAAATGAGTTGAAATTGGTAAATTTCAAAGAGATGCTGAGTTGATAATCTTTGGTTGTTATGTATAATGTGAATTGCCTCTTGAATAGAGATGGATTGACCGGTAATGGGTTGGATTGTTAAATATTATGTTGTAATATTGTTGGGAATGGAGAGAACTTGTTTTTGAAAACTTATATTTAATTTGAGGGACGAAATTCTTTAAGGAAAAGGTTATAGCGATCGGTCTTCCCTTTACGTAGTTGTCATATCCGGACTTGGTTCCGTGGAGTTGATGGTTGTTTATCTTGTTGTCATCCTTTAATTCTGTATGTTTAAGTTTTGGGACGTTGTGGGCAGGTGTGTTACAGGTTGGTTGAGTCTAAGTCTCAAATCTAGTTGCCCAGGTTTTTGGTGTTACGCTCGAGCGGGTTATTATGCGCTCAAGCGGAGTTTGGCTTTTGGTTGTCCGCTCGAGCGGGCCTTCTTGCGCTCGAGCGGGGTTTACACACTCCCAGTATTTCGTGCCTCTGTAAAACTTCTGCATGTGTGTTTTTCACGCTCGAGCGGGTTTCTTTACGCTCGAGCGGGTATGTTGGAGCTCGAGCGGGTAGTGCTTTGTCTGTGAAAGTTACGGGAGAAATCTCGCTCGGCGGACTGGTTGTCCCGCTTCCGCGGGTGTCCTTTATCCTTGTGTCTTGGCGCTCGAGCGGGCCATGTTGCGCTCGTGCGGACCATGGTTTTGTTCTTGGCCTTTCGGCGTTACATTCTCTGCTTTCAGCGGACTGTCGTATATCGAGATAGCAATTGGGCATTTTGAATCACTTTTCACTTTTCTTTTCTCTCTTTTACTTTCCTAAAAATGATTTTGAGAGCCTCTCTCTCTAGAAACTCCCTTCTCTCTAGGGTTTGATCTAGTTAGAGTTCTTTCCTTCCCTTTGGCCTTTGTAAAAGTTGTGTTGATCCTTGAGGGCTTCATTTTGATCTGTGGATCTTGGAGTTTGGAGCATTTTGGTTTCTTCATCTTCTTCCCTTGGGCTCCGAAATTTGAGGTAGGGATTCCTACTCACTACTATGGGTTTTGACCTAGATTTTTGGACATTTTGTTAAATGGTTGACTTTGGGAAGTTAGGGTTTGGAAATGTTGAAAGAGGGTTTTGGTTATTTTGATTCTAAAAAGTGTAATTTGGGTTTCAAAATAATGACATTGTTGTTGGTTGTTGAAATATAGACCATTGGGTCAACATTGAGAAATGGGGTAGAAAACCCTAATTTGTTGTATAAATTAATTGGTATAATTAATTTGAAAAAATTGTTGTTATTTGGAAGTGAGTTGGAAATAATGAAATTGGCTCATTATATTGTAAAATGGTAGAGTTGGATTTATTAATCGCTCACTGTTGAAAACATTGATATTTTATCTACTGGAGCTTTTATTATCTGTTTAGAAATAATTGCTTTGGGCTACTGGGTGGAGGTAGTCTTGATTGTTGTACACAATGCATGATGATTAGGCAAACTAAAACTAATCAATTGGATGTGTCATAGAGTATGACGGTTGATGGAAAACATTGACGTTATGTATTGATTGATTGTGTATGTGACCTATGTGTATATACGTTGTGTTGTGTGGGAGAAGATATGTGATGTACTCCACGGTTTAGGGGAAGATAGGGGATGGACCTCTAAATCGAATGTTGTTCGGGAGGAGATAGGGGATGGACTCATTGATCTGACTCATATGCTTGTCAGTTAATGTGTTGATATAGCTCATATGCTTATCTATGGAAGTGTTGATATAGCTCATATGCTTATCTATGGAAGTATTGATATAGCTTATATGCTTATCTGTTGAGATGTTGATATAGCTAGCATGCTTATCTATTGTGAAATGGGAAATGTTTAATATGAGTAACTACCTCATGTAAGTTGTTGGCCAGGTTCTGAGCCGTTGTTGTGAATTGGGAATTTGATAAAAAATGGAAAATGAAATGAAACATGGACATCGTGGTCATGTAATGACAATGAGTTATGAGTTGATTTATGGGAACTAAACATTTATCAATTGCTAATGTCTTAGTTATTGCTCATACTGTGTTTAGCATATCTCTACTGGGCGTTGGCTCACCCTTTATGTAACATTATTTTCAGGTACAGGTAGCATGCCACCTCCAAGGACATAGCTTGGATGGTTATGGGAGTTGAAGACTCTTTTTGGTTATTTTGTTTGTAATACTTGTATATCAAGCCAAGGGCTTCTTTTGTATAGAGTTAGTACTCTTCTTTGTGTAACCAAGTGTTGACTTGGAAAGCTGTAAGCCCGTAGGGCATTTGCTTTTGTTGTTAACATATAATACTGTTGTAAGAACTACTCTAATGAATAGAAATGGTTGATTTCTCTTATATCAATACATGTCTAAAGTGATGGGTTTTATATAATACTTTTGTTGTTAACATGTAATACTGTCGTTAAGGTATAGTGTTTTCTTTAATGAACTTCCATTTTTATTCAATTTCCTTTTTTATTTAATTTCCAAATAGATCGTTAAGGTATAGTGGTTTCTTGAATGAACTTCCATTTTTAATTTTGATGCAACTTCCATTTTTATTTTTACGCAACTTCCATTTTTATTTTATTCAATTTCCTTTTCTATTCAACTTCATTTTTTATTTAATTTCCAAATAGATCGTTAAGGTATGTTGTTTCTTGAATGACCTTCCATTGTTAATTTTATGCAACTTCCATTTTTATTTTTATTCAATTTTCATTTTGATTCGATTTCCTTTTGTATTCAGCTTCCTTTTGTATTTAATTTCCAAATAGATCATTATGGTATAGTGGTTTCTTGAATTAAATTCCATTGTTAATTTCATGCAAATTCCATTTTTATTTTTATTCAACTTCCATTTTTAATTTTATGCAATTTCTATTTTTATTTTTATTCAATTTTCTTTTTCTGTTCAGCCTCCTTTTTTTTATTTAATTTCCAAATAGATCGTTAAGGTATAGTGGTTTCTTGAGTGAACTTCCATTTTTAATTTTATGCAACTTCCATTTTTTTTTATTCAACTTCAATTTTTATTTAATATCATTTTCTATTAAACTTCCTTTTTTATTTAATTTCCAAATAGATCTTTAAGGTATACTGGTTTCTGGAAAGAACTTCCATTGTTAATTTTATAAAGCTTCCTTTTTTATTTTTCTTCAACTTCCATTTTTATTCAATTTCACTTTCTATTCAAATTCCTTTTTTGTTTAAATTCCGAATAGATCGTTAACGTATAATGGTTTTTGAATGAACTTCCAATTTTTAATTTTATACAACTTCCATTTTTATTTTTATTCGACTTCCATTTTTATTCAATTTCCTTTTCTATTGAACTTCCTTTTTTATTTAATTTCCAAATAGATTGTTAAGGTAAAGTGGTTTATTGAATGAACTTCCATTGCTAATTTAAGGCAACTTCCAATTTTATTTTTATTGAATTTCCATTTTTATTCAATTTCATTTTCTATTAAACTTCCTTTTTAATTTAATTTCCGAGTAGATCGTTAAGGTATAGTGGTTTCTTCAATGAACTTCCATTTTTAATTTTATGCAACTTCCATTTTTGTTTTTATTCAATTTCCTTTTCTATTCAACGTCCTTTTTTATTTAATTTCCAAATAGATCGTTAAGGTATAATGGTTTTTTGAATGAACTTCAATTTTTAATTTTATTTAACTTCCATTTTTATTCAATTTTCTTTTCTATTCAACTTTTTTTTTTTTTTAAATTTCCAAATAGATCGTTAAGGTATAGAGGTTTCGTCAATGAACTTCCATTTTCAATTTTATGCAACTTTCATTTTTATTTTTATTCAACTTCTATTTTTATTCAATTTCATTTTCTATTCAACATCCTTTCTTATTTAATTTCCAATTAGATCGTTAAGGTATAGTGGTTTATTGAATTAACATCCACTTTTAATGTTATGCAATTTCTATTTTTATTTTTATTCAGCTTCCATTTTTGTTCAATTTCTAAATTCTTGAATGAATTTTGATTTTTAATTTTATGCAACTTCCTTTTTTATTTTTATTCATTTTCCTATTTTATTCAATTTCCTTTTCTATTCAACTTACTTTTTTTTATTTAATTTCCAAATAAATCGTTAAGGTATAGTGGTTTCTTAAATGAACTTACATTGTTAATTTTATGCAACTTCCATTTTTATTTTTATTCAATTTCCATTTTTATTCAACTTCCTTTGTTTTTCAATTTCCAAATAGATCGTTAAGTTATACTGGTTTATTGAATGAACTTCCATTTTTAATTATATGCAACTTCCAATTTTATTTTTATTCAACTCCCATTTTTATCCAATTTTCTTTTCAATTCAACTTCCTTTTTTATTTAGTTTCCAAATAGATCGTTAAGTTATACTGGTTTACTGAATGAACTTCCATTTTTAATTTTATGCAACTTCCATTTTTATTTTTATTCAACTTCTATTTTTATCCAATTTCCTTGTCTGTTCAACTTCCTTTTTTATTTAATTTCCAAATAGATTGTTAAGATATAGTGGTTTCTTGAATGACAATGAACTTCCATTTTTAATTTTATGCAACTTCCATTTTTATTTTTATTCAACTTCTAGTTTTATCGAATTTATTTTTCTATTCAATTTCCTTTTTTATTTAGTTTCCAAATAGATCGTTAAGGTATAGTGGTTTCTTAAATGAACCTCCATTTTTAATTTTATGCGACATCCATTTTTATTTTTATTCAACTTTCATTTTTATTCAATTTTCTTTTCTATTAAATTTCATTTTTTATTCAATTTTCAAATCGACTGTTAAGGCATAGTGGTTTCTTGAATGAACTTCCATTTGTAATTTTATGCAACTTCCATTTTTATTCAATTATCTTTTCCATTCAACTTCCTTTTTTATTCAATACCTAAACAGATCGTTAAGGTATGGTGGTTTCTTGAATGAACTTCCAGTTTTATTTTTATTCAGCTTTTATTTTTATTCAATTACCTTTACTATTCAACTTCCTTTTATATTTAATTTCCAAATAGATCATTGTGGTATAGTGGTTTCTTGATTTAAATTCCATTGTTAATTTCATGCAAATTCCATTTTTAATTTTATGTAACTTCCATTTTTAATTTTATGAATTTCGATTTTTAATTTTATGCAACTTTCATTTTTCTTCAATTTCCTTTTCTATTCAACTTTCTTTTTTATTTAATTTCCAAATAGATCGTCAAGGTATAGTGGTTTCTTGAATGAACTTCCATTTTTAATTTTATGCAACTTCCATTTTTATCTTTATTCAACTTCATTTTGATTCAATGTCCTTTTCTATTCAACTTTCTTTTTCATTTACTTTCCAAATAGATTGCTAAGGTATAATGGTTTCTTGAATTAACTTCCATTGTTAATTTTAGGCAACTTGCATTTTTATTCAATTTTGTTTTCTATTCAATTTCCTTTTTTATTTAATTTCCAAATAGATCGTTAAGGTATAGTGGTTTCTTGAATTAAATTCCATTGTTAATTTTATGCAAATTCCATTTTTATTTTATTCAACTTCCATTTTGATTCAATGTCCTTTTGTAGTCAATTTCTTTTTTTATTTAATTTCCAAATAGATCGTTAAGGTATAGTGGTTTTTTGAAAGAACTTCCATTTTTAATTTTATGCAACTTTCATTTTTATTTTTATTCAACTTCCATTTTTATTTAAGTTACTTTTCTATTCAACTTTCTTTTTTATTTTATTTCGAAATAGATCGTTAAGGTATAATGGTTTCTTGGAAGAACTTCCATTGTATATTTTACGCAACTTCCATTTTTATTTTTATTCAACTTTTAGTTTTATCCAATTTCCTTTTGTATTCAACTTCCTTTTTTATTTAATTTCCAAATAGATCGTTAAGGTATAATGGTTTTTTGAATGAACTTCCATTGTTAATTCTATGCAACTTCAATTTTTATTTTTATTCAACTTTCATAGTTATTCAATTTTCTTTTCTGTTCAGCTTCCTTTTTTTACTTAATTTCCAAATAGATTATTCAGGTATAGTGGTTTCTTGAATAAACTAACATTGTTAATTTTATGCAATTTTATGCAATTTTATTCGATTTCTTTTTCTATTCAACTTTTATTTTTATTTAATTTCCAAATTGATCGTTAATGTATAGTGGTTTCTTGAATGAACTTCCAGTTTTATTTTTATGCAACTTCCATTTTTATTCAATTTCCTTCTCTATTCAACTTCTTTTTTTATTTAATTTCCAAATAGATCGTTAAGGTATAGTGGTTTCTTGAATGAACTTCCATTTTTAATTTTATGCAACTTCCATTTTTATTTTTATTCAATTTATTTTTCTATTCAACTTCTTTTTTTATTTAATTTCCAAATAGATCGTTAAGGTATAGTGGTTTTTTGAAAAAACTTCAATTTTTATTTAATTTTCAAATAGATCGTTAAGTTATAGTGGTTTTTTCAATGAACTTCCATTTTTAATTTTATGCAACTTCCATTTTTATTCAATTTCCTTTTCTATTCAACTTCATTTTTTATTTAATTTCCAAATAGATCGTTAAGGTATAGTGGTTTCTTGAATGAACTTCCATTTTAATTTTATGCAACTTCCATTTTTATTTTTATTCAACTTGCATTTTTATTCAATTTCCTTTTCTATTCAACTTTCTTTTTTATTTAATTTCCAAATAGATCGTTAAGGTATAATGGTTTCTTGAATTAACTTCCATTGTTAATTTTAGGCAACTTGCATTTTTATTCAATTTTGTTTTCTATTCAACTTCCTTTTTTATTTAATTTCCAAATAGATCGTTAAGGTATAGTGGTTTCTTGAATTAACTTCCATTGTTAATTTTATGCAACTTCCATTTTTTATTTTATTCAACTTCCATTTTTATTCAACTTCCTTTTGTATTCAATTTCTTTTTTATTTAATTTCCACATAGATCGTTAGGGTATAGTAGTTTATTGAAAGAACTTCCATTTTTAATTTTATGCAACTTCCATTTTTATTTTTATTCAACTTCCATTTTTATTCAATTTACTTTTCTATTCAACTTTCTTTTTTATTTAATTTCCAAATAGATCGTTAAGGTATAGTGGTTTCTTGAATGAACTTCCGTTGTATGTTTTACGCAACTTCCATTTTTATTTTTATTCAACTTTTAGTTTTATCCAATTTCCTTTTTTATTCAATTTCCATTTTATTTAATTTCCACATAGATCGTTAAGGTATAGTGGTTTCTTGAATGAACTTCCATTGTTAATTTTATGCAACTTCAATTTTTATTTTTATTCAACTTTCATAGTTATTCAATTTTCTTTTCAACTTCCTTTTTTTATTTAATTTCCAAATAGATTATTAAGGTATAGTGGTTTCTTGAATAAACTAACATTGTTAATTTTATGCAATTTTATTCAATTTCTTTTTCTATTCAACTTCTATTTTATTTAATTTCCAAATTGATCGTTAATGTATAGTGGTTTCTTGAATGAACTTCCATTGTTAATTTTATGCAGCTTCCATTTTTATTCAATTTCCTTCTCTATTCAACTTCCTCTTTTTTTTTTTTAATTTCCAAATAGATCTTTAAGGTATAGTGGTTTCTTGAATGAACTTCCATTTTTAATTTTATGCAACTTCCATTTTTATTTTTATTCAATTTATTTTTCTATTCAACTTCTTTTTTTATTTAATTTCCAAATAGATCGTTAAGGTATAGTGGTTTTTTGAAAAAACTTCAATTTTTATTTAATTTTCAAATAGATCGTTAAGTTATAGTGGTTTTTTCAATGAACTTCCATTTTTAATTTTATGCAACTTCCATTTTTATTCAATTTCCTATTTTATTCAATTTCATTTTTTATTTAATTTCCAAATAGTTCATTAAGGTATAGTTGTTTCTTGCATGAACTTCCATTATTAATTTTATGCAACATCCATTTTTATTTTTATTCATCTTCCGATTTTATTCAATTTCCTTTTCTATTCAACTTCCTTTTTTATTTAATTTCCAAATAGATTGTTCATGTATAGTGGTTTCTTGAATATAGTTACATTGTTAATTTTATGCAACTTCAACTTTTATTCAATTTCCTTTTCTATTCATTTTCATTTTTTATTTAATTTCGAAATAGATCGTTAAGTCATAGTTGTTTTTTTGAAAGAACTTCCATTTTTAATTTTATGCAACTGCCATTTTTATTTTTATTCAACTTCCATTTTTATTCAATTTCTTTTTCTATTCAACTTGCTTTTTTATTTAATTTCCAAATAGATCGTTAAGGTATAATGGTTTCTTGAAAGAACTTCCATTATAAGTTTTACATAACTTCCATTTTATTTTTATTCAACTTCTACTTTTATCCAATTTCCTTTTCTATTCAAGTTAGTTTTTTATTTAATTTCCAAATAGATCGTTAAGGTATAGTGGTTTCTTGAATGAACTTCCATTGTTAATTTTATGCAACTTCCATTTTTATTTTTATTCAACTTCCATTTTTATTCAATTTTCTTTTCAATTCAACTTCATTTTTTATTTAATTTCCAAATAGATCGTTAAGGTATAGTGGTTTCTTGAATGAACTTCGATTTTTAATTTTATGCAACTTCCATTTTTCTTCAATTTCCTTTTCTATTCAACTTCATTTTTTATTTAATTTCCAAATAATTCGTTAAGGTATAGTGGTTTCTTAAATAAACTTCTATTTTTAATTTTATGCAACTTCCATTTTTAATTTTATTCAACTTCGATTTTTATTTAATTTCATTTTCTATTCAACTTCCATTTTTATTTAATTTCCAAATAAATTGTTAAGGTATAGTGGTTTCTTCAATGAACTTCCATTTTTAATTTTATACAACTTCCATTTTTATTTTTATTCATCTTCCATTTTTATTCAATTTTCTTTTCAATTCAATTTCCTTTTTATTTAACTTCCAAATAGATTGTTAAGGTATAGTGGTTTCTTCAATGAACTTCCATTTTTATTTTTATTCAACTTCTATTTTTATTCAATTTCCATTTCTATTGAACTTCTTTTTTTATTTAATTTCCAAATAGATCGTTAAGTTATAGTGGTTACTTGAATGAATTTCTATTGTTAATTTTATGCAACTTCCACTTTTATTCGATTACTTTTTCTATTCAACTTCATTTTTTTTTTAATTTCGAAATAGATCGTTATGGCATAGTGGTTTCTTGAATGAACTTCCAGTTTTATTTTTATTCAACTTCCATTTTTATTCAATTTCCTTTTCTATTCAACTTCTTTTTATATTTAATTTCCAAATAGATCATTATGGTATAGTGGTTTCTTGAATTAAATTCCATTGTTAATTTCATGCAACTTCCATTTTTCTTTTTATTCAACTTCCATTTTTATTCAATTTCCTTTTCTATTCAACTTTCTTTTTTATTTAATTTCCAAATAAATCGTTAAGGTATAGTGGTTTCTTGAATTAACTTCCATTGTTAACTTTAGGCAACTTCCATTTTTATTTTTACTCAACTTCCATTTTTATTCAATTTCCTTTTCTATTCAACTTCCATTTTTATTCAATTTCCAAATAGATCGTTAAGGTATAGTGGTTTCTTGAATGAACTTCCAGTTTTATTTTTATTCAACTTCCATTTTTATTTTTATTGAACTTCCATTTTTATTCAATTTCATTTTCTATTCAACTTCTTTTTTTATTTAATTTCCAAATAAATTGTTAACGCATAGTGGTTTCTTTTAATGAACTTCCATTGTTAATCATATGCAACTTCCATTTTGTTTTTATTCAATTTTCTTTTTAATTCAACTTCTTTTTATTTAATTTCCAAATAGATTGTTAAGGTATAGTGGTTTCTTCAATGAACTTCCATTTTTAATTTTATGCAACTTCTATTTTTATTTTTATTCATCTTCGATTTTATCCAATTTCATTTTCTATTCAACTTCCTTTTTTTTAATTTCCAAATAGATCGTTAAGGTGTAGTGGTTTCTTCAATGAACTTCCATATTTAATTATATGCAACTTCCATTTTATTTTTATTCAACTTCCATTTTTATTTAATTTTCTTTTCTATTCAACTTTCTTTTTTATTTAATTTCTAAATAGATCGTTAAGGTATAGTGGTTTCTTGAATGAACTTCCATTTTTAATTTTATGCAACTTCCATTTTTATTTTTATTCAACTTTCATTTTTATTCAAGTTACTTTTCTATTCAACTTTCTTTTTTATTTTATTTGTAAATAAATCGTTAAGGTATAGTGGTTTCTTGAATGAACTTTCATTTTTAATTTTATGCAAATTCCGTTTTTATTTTTATTCAACTTCAATTTTTATTCAATTTCATGTTCTCCTCAACTTCCTTTTTTCTTTAATTTCCAAATAGATCGTTAAGGTATAGTGGTTTCATGAATGAACTTCCATTGTTAATTTTATGTAACTTCCATTGTTATTTTTATTCAACTTCAATTTTTATTCAATTTTTTTTTTCTATTCAATTTTCTTTTTTATTTAATTTCCAAATAGATTGTTAAGGTATAGTGGCTTTATGAATGAACTTCCATTGTTAATTTCATGCAACTTCCATTTTTATTTTTATTCAACTTCCATTTTTATTCAATTTCCTTCTCTATTCAACTTCATTTTTTATTTAATTTCCAAGTAGATCGTTAAGGTATTGTGGTTTCTTGAAGGAACTTACATTGTTAATTTTATGCAACTTTCATTTTTATTTTTATTCAACTTCAAATTTTATTCAATTTCCTATTCTATTCAACTTTCTTTTTTATTTAGTTCCCAAATAGATCGCTAAGGTATAATGGTTTCTTGAATTAACTTCCATTGTTAATTTTAGGCAACTTGCATTTTTATTCAATTTTGATTTCTATTCAACTTCCTTTTTTATTTAATTTCCAAATAGATCGTTAAGGTATAGTGGTTTCTTGAATGAACCTCCATTTTTAATTTTATGCGACATCTATTTTTATTCAATTTTCTTTTCTATTCAACTTCATTTTTTATTCAACTTCCATTTTTATTCACTTTCCATTTCTTTTCAACTTTCATTTTTATTTTTATTCAATTTCCTTTTATGTTCAACTTCCTTTTTTATTTAATTTCCAAATAAATCGTTAAGGTATAGTGGTTTCTTAAATCAACTTACGTTTTTATTCAACTTTTTTTTTTATTCAATATCCTTTTCTGTTAAACTTCCTTTTTTATTTAATTTCCAAATAGATCGTTAAGGTATAGTGATTTCTTGAATGAAATTCCATTGTTAATTTTATGCAACTTCCATTTTTATTTTTACTCAACTTCCATTTCTATTCAATTTCCTTTTCTATTCAACTTCCTTTTTTATTTAATTTTCAACTAGATCGTTAAGGTATAGTGGTTCCTTGAATGAACTTCCGTTGTTAATTTTATACAACTTCCTTTTTTATTTTTATTCAACTTCCTTTTTTATTCAATTTCCTTTTCTATTCAACTTCCTTTTTATTTAATTTCCAATTGTTATGGTATAGTGGTTTATTCAATGAACTTCCATTTTCAATTTTATACAACTTCCATTTTTATTTTTATTCAACTTCCATTTTTCTTCAATTTCCTTTTCTATTCAACTTCCTTTTTGATTTAATTTTTATTTTCTATTCAACGTCCTTTTTTATTTAATTTCTTTTTTTCTTTAATTTCAAAATAGATCGTTAAGGTATAGTGGTTTCTTCAATGAACTTCCATTTTTAATTTTATGCAACTTTCATTTTTGTTTTTATTCAACTTCCGTTTTTATTTAATTTCCAAATAGATCTTCAAGGTATAGTGGTTTGTTGAATGAACTTCCGTTGTTAATTTTATTCAACTTCCATTTTTATTCAATTTGCATTTCTATTCAGCTTCCTTTTTTATTTAATTTCCACATAGATCGTTAGATCGTTAAAGTATATTGTTTCTTGAATGAACTTCAATTTTAAATTTTATGCAACTTCCATTTTTATTTTTATTCAAATTCCATTTTTATTTAATTTCCCTCTCTATTCAACTTCCTTTTTTATTTAATTTCCAAATAGATCGTTAAGGTATATGGGTTTCTTGAATGGACTTCCATTGTTAATTTTATGCAACTTCTATTTTTATTTTCTATTCAACTTCCATTTTTATTTTTATTCAACTTCCATTTTTATTCAATTTACTTTTCTATTCAACTTCCTTTTTTCTTTAATTTCCAAATAGATCGTTAAGGTATAGCGGTTTCTTGAATGAACTTCCATTTTTAATTTTATGCAACTTTCATTTTTATTTAATTTCCTTTTCTATTCAACTTCCTTTTTTTTTTATTTAATTTCCAAATAGACCGTTAAGGTATAGTGGTTTTTTGAATGAACTTCCTTTTTAAATTTTGATGCAACTTTCATTTTTATTTTTATTCAACTTACATTTTTATTCAATTTTCCTTTCTATTCAACTGCCTTTTTTTATTTAATTTCCAAATAGATCGTTTTGGTATATTCGTTTCTTGAATGAACATCTATTGTTAATTTTATACAACTTCCTTTTTTCTTTTTCTTCAACTTCCATAGTTATTCAATTTCTTTTTTATTCAGCTTTCTTTCTTATTTAATTTCCAAATAGATCGTTAAGGTATAATGGTTTCTTGAAAAAACTTCCATTGGAAATTAAAAATTAAATAAAAATGAAATTTGAATAAAAATAAAGATGGATGTCGCATAAAATTAAAAATGGAGGTTCATTCAAGAAACCACTATACGTTAACGATTTATTTGGAAATTAAATAAAAAAGGAAGTTGAATAGAAAGGGAAATTAAATAAAAATGGAAGTTGCATATAATTAAAAATTGAAGTTTATTCAAAAAAGCACTCTACCTTAACGATCTATTTGGAAATCAAGTAAAAAATGAAGTTGAATAAAATTGGAAGTTGCATAAAATTCACAATTGAAGTTCATTCAAAAAACCACTATACCATAAAGATCTATTGGGAAATTAAATCAAAAAAGAAGTTGAATAGAGAAGGAAATTGAATAAAAATGGAAGTTGAATAAAAATAAAAATGGAAGCTGCATATAATTAAAAATTGAAGTTCATTCAAGAAACTACTATTCCTTAACGATCTATTTGGCAATTAAATAAAAAAAGAAGTTGAATAGAAAAGGAAATTGGATAAAATCGGAAGATAAATAAAAATAAAAGTGGAAGTTGTATAAAATTAACAGTGTAAGTTCATTCAAGAAACCATAATACCTTAACGATCTATTTGGAAATTAAATATAAAAGGAAGTTGAATAGAAAAGGAAATTGGATAAAATCGGAAGTTGAATAAAAATAAAAATGGAAGTTAATTCAAGAAACTATTATACCTTAACGATCTATGTGGAAATTGAATAAAAGAGGAAATTGAATAGAAAAGGAAATTTAATAAAAAAGGAAGTTGAATAAAAACAAAAATGGAAGTTAAATAAAAATCAAAATCAAAATTTATTCAAGAAACCAATATACCTTAACGCTCTATTTGGAAATTAAATAAAAAAGGAAGTTTAATACAAAAGGAAATTGAATAAAAATGGAAGTTGCATAAAAATAAATATGAAAGTTGCATAAAATTAAAAATTGAAATTCATTTAAGAAACTACTATACCTTAACGATCTATTTGGAAATTAAATAAAAAAGGAAGTTGAATATAAAATAAATTGAATAAAAATGGAACTTGCAGAAAATTAAAAATGGAAATTAAATAAAAAAAAAGAAGTTGAATAAAAATAAAAATGAAAGTTGAATAGAGTAGGATATTTAACAAAAAAGGTAGTTGAATAAAAATACAAAGGGAAGTTGTATAAAATAAAAAATGAAAGTTCATTCACGAAACCACTCTACCTTAACGATCTCTTTGGAAATTAAATAAAAAAACAAGTTCAATAGAAAAGGAAATTGAATAAAAATTGAAGTTGAATAAAATAAAAATGGAAGTTGCATAAAATTAACAATAGAAGTTCTTTAAAAAAAAACAACTATACCTTAGCGATCTATTTGGAAAGTAAATAAAAAAATGAAGTTGAATAGAATAGGAAATTAAATAAAAATGGAAGTTGAATAAAAATAAAAATGGAAGTTGCATAAAATTAACAATGGAAGTTGAATAAAAATAAAAATGGAAGTTGCATAAAATAATAATGGAAGTTTATTCAAGAAACCATAATACCTTAACGATCTATTTGGAAATTAAATAAAAAAGAAAGTTGAATAAAAATGGAAGTTGAATAAAAATAAAAATGAAAGTTACATAAAGTTAACAATAGAAGTTCATTCTAGAAACCACCATACCTTAACAATCTATTTGGAAATTAAGTAAAAAAAAAAAAAAAAAAGTTGAATAGAAAAGGAAATTGAATAAAAATTTATAGCGATCCCGGTTCTCCCTTTCTGTATTTGTTGTATTCCAAACTTTGGTTCCGTGGAGTTGGTGGTTGTATACCTTGTTGTTATCCTTTAATTCTTTATGTTTGAGTTTTAGGATGTGTTGGGCATGTTTCGAGCAGATAGGTTGAGCCTTGGTCTAAATCCTTGTTGCCAGGTTTTTGGTCGTTCCACTCGAGCGGGTCGTTTGGTGCTCGAGCGGAGATTGTACACTTCCAGTATTTTCGTGCTCTGCAAAACTTCTGCAGGGGTGATTTCTACGCTCGAGCGGGTTTCCTGCGCTCGAGCGGGTCGCGCTCGAGCGGGCTTTTTGGCGCTCGAGCTGTTAGTGCATCCTTGGTGTAAGTTCTGGGAGATGGAAATCTACGCTCGAGCGGACTGGTTTTCACGCTCGAGCGGGTGTGTTTTGTCTTTGTGTCTTGGCGCTTGAGCGGTCCTTCTTGCGCTCGAGCGGATCCAGATTTTTGTTCTTGACGCTCGAGCGTTGTGTTTTCCGTTCGAGCGGACCTGTCGTATATCAGATAGCAGTTGGGCATTTTTGAATCATTTTCTATAATTCTTCTCTCTCTCTTACTTTTCCAAAAAAGCCATTGGAGAGCACCTCACTCTAAAACCTAACTTCTTTCTTAGGATTGATCTAGTTAGAGTGTGTTCCAAACCTTTGGCCTTTGCAAAAAGGTTGTTGATCGTCGAGGGCTATCTTTTGATCCAAGAATCTCGGGATTTGGAGCATTTCTGTTTTCTTCATCTTCTTCGTTGGGTGTCAACTTTTGAGGTAGGGATTCCTACTCACTACTATGGGTTTTGACCTAGATTTTTGGGCATTTTGTTAAATGGTTGATTTTGGGAAGTTAGGGTTTGAAAATGTTGAAAGAGGGTTTTGTTATTTTGATTCTAAATGTATATTTTGGGTTTCAAAATGATGACATTGTTGTTGGTTGTTGAAATATAGATCATTGGATCAATATTGGGAAACAGGGTAGTAAACCCTAATTTGTTGTATAAATTAATTGGTATAATTAATTTGGGAAAATTGTGATTATCTGGAATTGAGTTGGAAATAATGAAATTGGGTCATTGTATTGTAAAATGGTGGAGTTGGATTTATTAATTGCTCACCTTTGAAAATTTTGGTATTTTATCTTTGGAGCTTTTATTATCTGTTTAGAAATAACTGCTTGGGCTACCGGTGGAGGGTAGTTTTGATTGTTGTAGACAATGCATGATGATTAGGCAAACTAAAACTAATCAATTGGATGTGTTCATAGAGTATGACGGTTGATAGAATACATTGACGTTATGTATTGATTAATTGTGTATATGACCTATGTGTATATACGTTGTGTTGTGTGGAAGAAGATAGAGGATGTACTCCACGGTTTAGGGGAAGATAGGGGATGGACCTCTAAACCGAATGTTGTTAGAGAGGAGATAGGGGATGGACTCCGCTGATATAGCTCATATGCTTATCTATGGAAGTATTGATATAGCTCATATGCTTATCTGCTGAAGTGTGGATACAGCTTGTATGCTTATCCTTTGAGATGTTGATATAGCTTTTATGCTTATCTATTGTGAAATGGGAAATGTTTAGTATGAGTCTCTATCTCATGTAAATTGTTGGCCAGGTTCTGAGCCGTTGTTGTAAACTATGAACTTGATAAGAAATGGAAAATGAAATAAAACATGGACATAGTGGTCATGTAATGGAAATGAACTATGAATTGATTTATGGGAATTAAACATTTATCAATTGCTAATGTCTTAGTTATTGTTCATGCTGTGTTTAGCATATCTCTACTGGGCGTTGGCTCACCCTATATGGGACATTATTTTCGTCTGCAGTAGCATGCCACCTCCAAGGACGTAGCTTGGATGGATATGAGAGTTGAAGACTCTTTCTTTTTGATGATTTTGTTTGTGTTACATGTATATCAAGCCAAGGGTTTCTTTTGTATAGAGTTAGTACTCTTCTTTTGTGTAACCAAGTGTTGACTTGGAAAGCTGTAAGCCCGTAGGGCATTTGCTTTTGTCGTTAACATGTGATACTGTTGTAAGAACTACCCAAATGAATAGAAATGGTTGATTTCTCTTATATTAATGCATGTCTAAAGTGATGGGTTTTATGTATTTTTTTGAGGGCGTTACAACTTGGTATCAGAGCGTACCGGGTTCGAATACTTTGGGTACGTGGGAAGTGATTAGTATCACAATGGGTTTGTCTGGCTTGATAAAGACTTAGATGTAGTGTCATATGCTATGTGTTTAATTGATAACATGCTTATGTGACTATGTGGATATGGAATGTAGTTTCTAGGATATTGATTGGATCCTTGGGTTTTTGTGAGTCTTGTTGGAAAAACACTTTATCAATGCTGTTTCTAATCGGAACTCTAGTAACGCCTCGGGACTGTCATTATCCGGGAATGCAATTCGTAAGTGCTTATGTGTTTATGTGCTTAAGTGGAGTGAATTACAATTGTCCATGCATTAGGACGTGAGTGTTTAGTTTTCGGCACATTTATGAATGTGCTGATATCTTCGTTACCTTTAATAGGATGTCAGGACGAGGACGAGGTGGTAGGCGTGGTAGGCCTTGGAGACAGGAAATGCCTTTATCAGATGACGTTCCGGCAATGCAGGAGGGAGTTGGTCAGGCCAATGTGGCCAAGCCAGCGGGTCAGTAGGCTATGGGTGCCTTGGCCCGAGAGATAGCAGGAGCTTTGGGTATTCTCAGAGCTAAGAATCAGGTTGTTGAGGCAGGACCTTCTTTCTTGAAGAGGAAGTTCTTCCGGTCTAATCCGGATGAGTTCATTGGGGACCCGAAAGAGCCGCTTAAGGCTGACGAGTGATTAGAACAGATGGAGAAGATGTTCAAGATGCTGGGCATTGAGGACGGGGCTTTAAAGGTGACCTTAGCATCCTTCCAACTGAAGGGAGATGCGGGTCAATGGTGGAAGTACGAGAAGGGCCGTGTTGGTGGTACATGAGGGGCTTTTGTAGATGCCTTCCAGGAGAAGTTCTTATCTTTAGCTGCTAGAGAGAGAAAGAGAGCAGTTTGCCCGGCTTAAATGCAGCAGGCTTGTCAGTGGCCGAGTTTGAGGCTACTTTTACCAGTTTGTCCAGGTTTGCACCTGAACTTGTGGCGTCCGAGGAACGCCGTTGTTTTGAGTTTGAGCGGAAGTTGAGGCGTGGATTCAAGTTGAGGGTTGGAGGGTCGTTTATTCGAGAGTATAAACGTTTGGTGGATGCTGCAACTCATATGGAGCTTATGATGCAGGAGAAGGATGAGGAGAAGCATAAGGGCTCCAAGAGGAGCCAAGATGGCCAAAGTGATGGCAAGAGACAGAGGGGTTTTAACCCTCAGCAGTCTCAGGGTGGTTTGGCTAGATCGACCTTTCCAGTGCCGAGTGTAGGCTCCGGGAGAGGTAATCTGTGAGGCTTGACTTGTTTCACATGTGACCAGCTGGGTTACAAGTCTTCGGTTTGCTCGCAGAAGGGAGGGGGTCAACGAGCAACTTCTTCTTCGACTCGACCTCAGGGCCAGAGTCAGGGCAGGGGCCAGCCTTTGTCTTGCTATTAGTGTGGTCAGCCTGGGCACCTGAAGAGGTTTTGCCCACAGTTGAGTGCCACTTCGGGGGCGTCTGGTTCTAAGCGACCTTGAGTTATCGGCGATTCGATCTGTAGGCCTCGAGGCCAATCCGGAGTTTCGTCATCGATGCGTATGTAGATCGTTTGCTCCTAGAGGTGGCAGGTGGATCGAGGGCCTCTGAGCGTGTATCTTTATTACCGCGCAGGACCTAGTACCGGCTCCATCAGTTGTGAGAAGTACCTTTCTGTTTTGCAACTCGGTTGCTAGTGTGTTGATTGATACGGGTGCGTCTCATTCTTTTGTATCTGCTGCATTTGCATCTGTGTTGGAGTTGGAGTTGGCACTATTAGCATCTCCTATTTGTGTAGTATCACCTGTTGGGGATGAATTGATTTTGAAACACGGATGTAGAGGTTGTGATATAGAGGTTGTGATATAGAGGTCGCCGACCATAGGCTTCCTTTCCCCTTTGTAGTTATGCCCATGAAGGGTTTTGATGTTATTTTGGGTATGGACTGGCTATCGTCATACCAGGCTGTTAATGATTACTACTGCCAGAGGGTCACAGTTTGTACCTTGAGCGGGGAATGTTTCCATTTCTTGGGGGATCGGGTTGGCAGCGTATTGCCGCTGATGTATGATCCGCGAGGGCGGAGTGAGCTTAGTGGTCTACTTGCTAGCTTCTTGAGTGGTGAGTGTGATGAGACCCAGATTGTATTACCGAGGGTGGTTTGTGAGTTTTCGGATGTTTTTCCCAAGGACCTCGTTAGTTTGCCACCTCACCGAGAGATAGAGTTCTCTATTGATTTAGTGCCTGGCACGGCGTCGATTTCTATGGCACCTTCTTTGTTTTGCCCGGCCGAGTTGAGTGAGTTGAAGATTGACTCCGAGAATTGCTAGATAAGGGATTTCTTCGCCCTAGTGTTTCAGTAGGGAGCACGGCCCTCTTTGCTAAAAAGAAAGATGGTGCCTTAAGACTATGTATCGACTAGGAAGTTGAATCAGACTCTGGTTAAGAATAAGTACCCTATGCCCGTATTGATGACTGTTTGACCCGGTTGAAGGGTTCCGTTGTTTCTCTAAGATAGATTTGAGATCGGGTTACCACGGTTGAGGGTCGAGGAGGATATTCAAGACGGCATTCGTATCGGTATGGCCATTATGAGTTTACGGTGATGCCATTTGGGCTCACCAATACACCGATCTTTATGGACTTGATGAACCGGATCTTTAGAATTCTTAGATCGATTTGTGGTCGTTTTCGTGGACGACATTCTTATCTATTCGCCTTCAGAGGAGGAGCACGAGGAACACTTGAGAGTGGTGCTTGAGTTGCTTAGAGCCCACAGGCTGTATGCCAAGTTTGGGAAATGTGAGTTCTGGCTAGAGGAAGTCAAGTTCTTAGGCCATATGGTATCCGGGGAAGGGGTGTCTGTTGATACATCCAAGGTTGAGGCAGTGCAAGATTGGGCACAGCCTAAGAGTGTTTTTGAGATCCGCAGTTTTCTGGGATTAGCTGGGTATTACCGCCGGTTTGTGAAAGATTTCTCCAGGCTAGCTTCGCCGTTGACTAGGTTGACGTGGAAAGGGGTCAAGTTTGTGTGGAGTGAGACTTGTGAAAAGTCGTTCCAAGAGTTGAAGGTTAGATTGACCACCGCTCCGGTGTTGATTATTTCGGAGAGAGGGTTGGGTTATGCGGTTTATTGTGATGCCTCATGAGAGGGTTTGGGTTGTGTGTTGATGCAAGAGGGGAAAGTGGTAGCTTATGGCTCACGTCAGTTGAAGATATACGAAAAGAATTGCCCTACACATGACCTAGAGTTAGCAGCCGTGATTTTTGCCTTAAAGATTTGGAGGCACTACCTTTATGGTAAGAGGTTCGAGGTGTTCTCAGACCACAAGAGTTTGAAGTACCTGTTTACACAGAGGGACTTGAATTTGAGGCAGAGGAGGTGGATGGAGTTCATTGAGGACTACGATTTTGAGTTGCACTATCACCCGGGAAAAGCCAATGTTGTGGCCAATGCCCTTAGCAGGAAATCCATATATAGGTGATGTAGCTTGTATAGCCATTCGGGAATGGGAGATGTTGGGGGCACTTGGCGAGTTTGATTTGCTTCTAGGCGAATCTATTGTGGTTCTTGACCTTGTTTTTACGTTGTTCTTGACCCTACACTTGTGACTCGAGTGTTAGAAGCACAGAGAGGTGACCTTGAGGTAGATTCCCTCCGAAAGAAGATCTCCAGTGGGAATGTTGAGAATGGTTTGACGGTGTATCCCGACCAGAGTGTGAGATACCGAGACCGTTTGTTTGTGCCGGAGACTTGCCAAAAGGAGGTACTCTAAGAGTTTCAGCATTCATGCCTTGCGGTGCATCCAGGAGGCACTAAGATGTATCAGGATTTGGGTCACCAGTTCTGGTGGTGGGGAATGAAGAGAGATGTGGCATTTTTCGTATCTAAGTGCCTTACTTGCAAGCAAGTGAAGGCCGAGCATCAAAGGCCAGCGGGTTTGTTGCAACCCTTGCCTATTGCCGAGTGGAAGTGGGAGTATGTCACTATGGACTTCGTTGTAGGTCTTCCAAGGACCCAGCGGGGTAGTGATGCTATTTGGGTGGTTGTAGACCGGTTGACTAAGTCGGCACACTTTATCCCTATGCGCGTGAGAGATTCGGTAGATCATCTTGCCGACTTGTATATTCGGGACGTAGTGAGGTTGCACGGGGTCCCAGTGACTGTAGACACCCCATTTTTGACCGACCTTAAGACTCAGACGTCACCGATTGAGCGTTTGGTGATGTTGCATACTGTGCTCGTTCAGAAGTCTCAGAGTCGCGGCCGTGCGCCCTGCCTCCGGACTTCCGAACCTTCTTCGTGTCTTGTCTCGGTTTGCGAACCAGACTCGGTTGTCTCTGTTTTCTTTCCCGCGGGAAGGGTAGTCTGAGACTATCTCCGGTGGCCGTGAGCTACATTTTGTGGCCAGAGGCCATTTTGCCATTCGGGCCGGTTCCGGTTTTGGGCCGTCAGGCCGTATGCCCCGGTTCGGGACCGCCCAACCATCTCCGATTTCTCCGGTTTTTGGTATGCACCACTGTTTTATCATTCCGAGGAACACTCGGGCCCCTGATGCCCACTTCGTGGCCGTATGCCACTTTTGCTCACTGTGGCGGTTTGGGACCGGCTGCGTGATTTGGGCCCGAGCATTCATTTTGCATCGATTTTCTCGATTTTGGCAGGAACCTCTGTTTTGTCATTACGAGGACAGGGGTCGTGAATACCCACTTCGCTGAACACCACTTGGCACTGACCCATTTTCGGGATCGAACTACGGTTTTGGCCGGCGTTCATTTCTCATTAGTTTTTGTTCAAATTTGTGGTACCTCTGTTTCAACACCGGGAAGATCCTTTGGGGGTGAGGCGAATTATCGGGTAACCAGTTTCGCTCCTCGGCGCCGTTTTGCTCACTTAGGGCCAATGTTGAACACCTGGGATATTTTCTTCCAACCAAAGCTACATATCTGTGATGATCGGGGACATGGGAGGACCCTAAAACTCTTGTCGGCAAAATTTTGTTGATTTTTTTTGAGCCTCTCCTTGCAAGCTCTATGTTGTGGCTCTGGCCGGTGTTGCCAATTCCGACCTTGCAACCTTATTCTACACACATGGGAGGACACCAAGGAGTGGTGGTCGGCCAGCAAATTTGCACTTCATTTTTGGGCCATGGCCGGCCGGCCAGGGTGAGTGGGTGGCCGACCAGGTGGGGTGGCCGTGGCCACCTCCCGAATCTACTGGCCCGACTTTACGCTTTCGGCTCTTTCAATTGTCGGGATATTTTTCAAAATATCCCGGGCATCCGGGGGATATTTTGGGAGGGAAAGCTTGGGTGCTTTTCCCTCCCCTTTTACACTCTTTTTGGCCTATTTAAAGGGCTGCCCTCCTCCTTTGCTAGGGTTGGAATTTTTGACCTTAAGACTTCATCTTCCAAAACCTCCATTTTCCTATTCAAAAACCCTAAAAAGTTTCAAGCTTCCTAGTTCAATCCTTCATCAACCCTAAGCTCTACCATCCCCACTTCCATTACAGCAGCAAGGAAGTGTTCTTCAGAGGCTAAGAGTCAACAAATTGAAGCCAAGAAGCAACGAGTTAGGTCTTCAAGGTAAGCCTCTAATTCCTTTTTTTGAGCATAATTTTGAGTTATTTCTTAGCCCTATTTGCTTTCAGTTTTAGGCTCCGACCCCTACTGTTTTTAGGCTTATTTTGAGCCACCCTACAACATTGTAGAAGGGCTCAACCTCATTTGGTGTCTCCATGATATACTTCTTTCAATACCACCTTTTATGCCAATAAATTGCATGCTTTGTTTAGCTTTTGAGTGATCTGATTTCGAGTATATTATATACTGTGAGTGGGCTTATTTTGAGCCCCTCTTCAACATTGAAGAAGGGCTCCATCATGTTTGGCTTCTCTATCATGCACTTCCTTTGAAATTCTTCCATTTTACCGTAAAATTGCATGATTGTTTTGGCCTATTTGTAATCTGAGTTGGAGCATGCAACATACTGATATTGTGCTTATTTTGAGCCCCTATTCAACATTGAATAAGGGCTCAACCTGGTTTTCTTGCTCTACATATCACTTGCTTTGAATTCTTGTTCCAATCCCATTTTGCATGCTTTTTTAAGCTCATCATGCTTCTGTTTTTGGCCTTCATCAGGCCTAGAGAGTGCCTTATTTTGGTCCATTCTTCATTCCTTGTTAAGGGTCTTAGGACATTTGATGATTGGTTTTGGTACTTGTTTTGTAATCCTCCATATTTTCCGTAAAATTGCATGCTTTGTTAGGCTTGCTTGGCTTCGGATTTCAGCCTTCATCAGGCTTATAAAATGTCTTTTTTTGGTCTATTCTTCAAGTTTTATTAAAGGACTTAAGTTGTTTGGTCATTGCTTATGATACCTCTCTTTATAGCCCTCTTTTGGCCCAAATTTTGCATGCTATATTTAGTATATCTATACACTGAATTGGAGGCTGTCATCTATTGTAAATGTGCATATTTTTGGCCCCTATTTAATGTTGTAGAACTGATTTTTTGGGTTTGAGCATTGTACATACCACTTGCTTTGTAATTCCCCTCTTTTCTCATATTTTTGCATGCCTTTGTTGCCATATCTATGCTCACAATTTGGCCTTGTTTTGTACTGAGAAGATGCTATTTTTGGGGCTGCCTTGCTACTGTTTTTGCTTTCATGTACCAATCTTGCATGTTTAGCATAGCCGTAGGCCATTTCGGATACGTAAAATCACATTTCGGAATGATTTCATGCATTGATCGCCATTTCGTACCATTTCGGGGCTGTTTTCCCCTTCATTTAGCTGCTGAAATTTGGTTTGCATGCTTGCATATCATTTTCCACGTCATTTCATGCCTTAGTGCATTGCCTCGGTTTGCGTGCCCTTCGAGGCACTCCATTTTCATTCACTGGCTTCCTATGTGAGTAGGCTGAGGCTCTCTCATGTTGGTATAAGCCCATCATCGCATTTCTGTACCATTTTCATGCCTTAGTGCATTGCCTCGGTTTGCGTGCCCATGGGCACACATTTGAGCACTTCACTTTACCGTCGGCATCTTATGTGAGTCGGTGAGGCCCTCTCATGTAAGTGTAAGCCCAATTTGCATTTTCATGCCATTTCTTGATTCTATATCATCGCCTCGGTTTGCGTGCCCGTGTGCACGCATTTCGAGGCGCCTCATTTTCATCTCACGGCAGCCTATGTGAATGCGGCTGAGGCTCTCTCATGTTGGCGTAAGCCCATCATCGCATGCCGTATGCCATTTCATCGCCTCGGTTTACGTGCCTGTGCACGCATTTCGAGGCACTTCGGTTTTATCCGATTTTCATTTCATCATCGCCTCGGTTTGCATGCCTGTGGGCACGCATTTCGAGGCACTTCGGTTTTATCTGATTTGCATCTCACATCATCGCCTCGGTTTGTGTGCCTGTGGGCACGCATTTCGAGGCACTTCGGTTTTATCCGATTTCCATTTCATCATCGCCTCGGTTTTGCGTGCACGTGAGCGCATTTCGACACTGCCGGTTTTATCCGATTTGCATCTCACATCATGGCCTCAGTTTGCGTGCCCGCGTGCACGCTTTTCGAGGTAGCTCATTTTTATCGGACGGCCTCTTACGTGAGTGCGGCTGAGGCTCTCTCATGTTAGTGTAAGTCCAATTTGCATTCTGTATGCCATTTCATGCCTGTATGTCACCGCCTCGGTTTGCGTGCCCGTGGGCACGCATTTTGAGGTATCTCATTTTAGTCCCATTGTACATCATTTTTCATGTCATTTCATGTTCTTATGCTATCACCTCGGTTTGCATGTCCATGGGCATGCATTTCGAGACATCTCATTTGCATAGCATTGTGCATGCTAAGATATATGTTAGTTGCATTTCATGCATACCGTGCATATTGCATCGTGTTCGGGGTAGGAGTTAGCGCACGGAAGCGAAAGCGTTACGTACTCCGAGTGGCAGAACGGGTCTCAATTCCCAAGTCACCGACACTCCGGATTACCCGTGATGGAGTTAGGTCTTGTTGTAGCATTCATGTGCATTCATCCTATATTAAATTGTGCAATCCGGCTCCTCGGCCATCATGCATCGAGATGCGTGATTGGTGGCACGAGGATCGAGGTATGCATATATCTGTGAAATACATTACTATGCCCTTTTCGTGCTCTCTGTTACAGCAAAACCGAGGACCAACAACTTTTGGTCCGTGGCGCATTTCGAGAAATCTGCAAGCGAGGCAAATTGGGGCATCGGTGGATTTCCGCACCAGCGACCCGGCATACATCATTCATCGAAGCAAAGCGGTCCACGGCTTGCATGCGATTACTTTTTGTAATTAATTTGTCAATTAATTAGGATTACGTATATTTTGAATTTGTATATTTGGATTTGTATTATTTATTCGGACCCTCTGGCGAGCATAATTGTAATAAGGGTGGGTGAGTGTGATGTATGTCTTCCAACCCCCACTTCTTTCTCCCTTTTATTTACCTGCTTACGATGGTTAGATATAGGGCATATTTCAATTAGCATCTGATGTAATGACATGTTTGCATCATTCATCTGTTTTGCACGCACCGGGCTCGGCGCATCATACAAACTGCATATGTATTTCAATTCCAAATTGAATACATGTTAACTGTAGCATTTCATATACCATATTTAGAATAGCCGAGCCTGCTATAGTTGCACTTTGCATGTGTTGCATTAGGCATTCTGTATACTTAGGATCATGCATGATTTCTAATCATTTTCCTGTTTTGGCTTGGAGTACTCGGTGAGTTTTATGCTTTAGCATCCTTGCATGCGTGTGAGTGCTGCCATGATAGCATGCTTACCATGAGGCTATGTGCTTATGTGATATAACTGCCTTGAATGCCTGTGGGTGGAGGTTGAGTTATCTGAATTGGGATAATTCATCGACTGTTTGTTTTAAGCCCACTAGATAGTGGCAAAATCATTGTTTTCTTAAGCCCACCTGAGGGTGGCAAATCCATGTCTTAGCCTACTTGCGAGTAGCACCATCAAACCATTTTCAAACAAACAAACATGAAGTGTCTTGTTCCAATTTAGGCGATTCAGTCTATACTTGTATGCTGTGTGCATCACATAGTAACCTAGGCTAATAACCGGAATAAGAACGCACAAAGTTTTCAAAAACAGATATCATGGTTAGTAGAGGCCGGTCTTTGGCCCGAGGAGAAGTGCTCACGATGTGACCTTCCCTAATCGTACCCAAGTTCCCGAGCCAACTTTGGTGATGACGGACACGTGGCCTTTCGGCACCGAGTCAGGGTTTCCTAAATTTCCCATTTTAAAATATTTAGGTGGCGACTTTGTTATCTGGCAAAGCAGTCCATGTTTGGCACTTCTTTCAAAAAAAAATCTTTTCTCAAAACGATTTGCCGGATTTGGACCCTTTGGTTCAAGATTAAGAACCATAACAAAAACCGAGTCCGAACGGTAGCGAGGTCCCTCGCGGGCGTTGTTACAGTTTTTGGCGACTCCACTGGGGAATTAGAGAACTTGACTCGAACTCATGATATCTGATTTTGACTACGCTTGTGTGTTTCTTTGCATTGCATTTGCATTGGTGCGCCTAGGACACCGTGTTTGCCATATGCCATTCCCGAACGATTTGCCGGAGGCTCTTCTTCTCAAGTCATGTCCGTAAGGCTGATCGGCTCTGGGCTCTGACAGCATGGGAACACAAACCCCGGTTTTACTGGGGCACCCTCTTTGACCATTCGACCTAGTGCATATTCGGATCCATAGTGACCATCCCAAACTAGGACAGGTTGCTTACCCGTTTATAGGTTGTTTGAAGCCGCTGCGTGCATAGTGAAAACCTAGCTCCTGACGAAATAGGACAGGGAAACCCTACCCCAACATAGGGGTGTTTTGGCTCTCACTTATCTGCTATGTGCTTGCTAGAGTGCGTCTCTACAGGGAATGCATGTATCAGTTGAGTTTGGGCATCAGGCCTGCGGGCATCATTCAGTATCTGAGAATCAGTTGTCTGCGGATATCGATTGATTTAGAAACGATGATCTGAGAGCGATGATCGATGGTTGAGGCAGTGTATTTCGGCTTATCCAAGCTGCGTGTTGTATGCCCATTGTGTGTTGTGTGTATTTAAATTAAAACATTATCTTGCCCGTTTTACGGTCATTTATTTCCTTTTGCTTTATTATCTTTTTGCTAGGGCGGTTTGTGTACGATTGCTTCCAACGATCGATACCCCCAAGCACTTTGGACACGAGGTCGCCGACTCAACCGATCCGAGGATCTAGTTGACGGACATCGGTGTTCTACTCTTTACCCCGATCACGAGAAGAAGGCGAAGGCCGCGATGTGTCGAGCACGGATCACCGAACGGCGGTCTACTCTAGTGTCGAACGATCGGGTTGAGATTCTGTTTCTGCTATAGATATACACTTGCCGGTTATTCAGATGGAACAACAGAATCCAACAATGGAGGCCATGATGCGCCAGATGAATGAAAGCATGAAGCAAATGCAAGATGATGCTATCCGCCAGGCGGAATTTTCTAAACAGCAGGCCGCTGTCATGGCCCAGCAGTCTGAGCTGATCACCAGATTACAACAGCAGAACGCCGCATCTGCTTCACACCAGGTCCCTCCTCCACTAGGGGCGCACCAGGTTCCTCCTCCACCCGGGGCCCCATTACCTGAGCAGATATCTGCTGGCCAGAATGCTCCTCCAAATCCCCAGAATACCCAGAACACCCAGAATACCCTCCCAAATCCACCGAACGCTCTGCCAAACTTCCTAAACACCCAAGAGGACACGGGTCTTCCAACGGTGCTCGCTTCTGCCAGATTGTCCAAAAAATATGGTACACAATCACCCAGATTCAACATTTGAGTTCGAGGTGAACCAGACAGCTCTGAAATTGAGCAAGTTGGAAAAGCTCTTCAAGAAATCACAGGGGTGAAGGCCATCGAGATATTGAGGGCGGCTATCTTGGCGTGGCCGTGACTTTGCAGACAGATTTAAGATGCCCCAGATCGACCGTTTGATGGAGCAGGGACCCCATGGTTCATCTACGGTACATTTTCGGATATCTTGAGGCCAATGGGCCTAACTGCAGAAGCTCTCGCTTTTGGCGAACCTTGTCGAGAGTGGCCGCCAATGGTATGCAAAGTTGGATAATGATGTCAAGAGGCGGGATGAGATGGCGAAGCCTTCGTTGCACAATATTCATATAATACTCGGATCGAGATTACAACCGTGATCTCGAGACAACAAGCGAGAACAGAAGAGTCCTTCTCTGATTTTGTTACTCGGTGGAGAGCCAAGGCATCGATGATGACCTTGAGGCCAACTGATAAAGATCAAATACGGATGATTGTGCGCAATCTCCAACCAAGGCTTATGCAGAAAATGATTGTAGTTCCCTTCCCCACCTTCGCAGATTTACATGATATGGGGGTGCAAATTGAGGATGCTATGAAGCAAGGGTTGATTGACCAAGATCGGGAGCAGCCCCGAAGAACATTCAACCGTAACAACAATGCGGGCCCGAGCGGCTCTACCAATGCAAGAACCGGAGGTCGGAATGGTCACCACCAATCCCCTTCCCAACCAAGGCCCTTGGCCACACCTTTTTCTGATGCATCTGGGAGCAGTAACCAGGCTTCAAGATACCAACCCAGGGGTCAACGAACCTTCTCTCCACTACATATGCCTTTGACCAAAGTCCTCGGGGTTCTAGTTAGAAAGGGGCATCTGAAACCCTTGGGCGAGGCCCTCCAAATCCACTCCCCTTCCCACCTTGGCCAAATATTGCAAATACCACCAGCAGCATGGTCATGATACCGACCAATGTTACAGGCTGCGTCATGAGATTCAAGATCTCATTGACAAAAACATCATTCTACCTCCCGAGCGACCCAACGTTACAACCAACCCACTCCCAGCACATAACCAAGATCCACCCAAAAGAATCAATCTCATCCAAACTGGGGACGTGTCTTACGACCCTAGTATCTACATTACTCCCTCCCATCTACCCAAGCCGGAGGTGATCCTTCCTGACAGCACTGACTTGTGCATGATGGATACCTCCATAACCCAGCCTGAGCCAAAGGTGGTGACCGCCGAAAATGGAGCAGGCGGGCTTAAGGAGACCAAAAGCTGTTGAGTGCAGGGTGGAGCGGTCGAGAATTTAGTGGCGAGCTTATGATCCAGGTGGATATATCTTGTCAATGAGCGACCTAAAATTTGAGTGTGGAGTCGCCGGAAGAGGCTGAATTGTATATGATCAGGGGGGACAAACTTGACTCAGCGGGGGATGATCTGACAACGATGGAAGAGGACTTCGCCAACCTCCAGTATTTCAACGATCAAGAATCAGGAGATGCCTCAATCAACTGGTTTGAGTCACGAGAATCGGCGAGTCGTCGGATGGTTGGATGATCACGGATATTGTACCATTTGTGCGGAAGGGCGGTCGAATTGAATGAATTGCGGAGAGCGCGGTCTGAAGAATTTCGCTCGGGAACAAGACATTTTGAAAACCGAACAGTTAACACTGGAGGAACAAGAAAAGAAGTGGGATTCTGAGAGAACCCGAAAAGCAAAAAATCATGAGGAAGTTGAGAGTACTGTGAGCACAAAAACTGAACATGCTGTAAGCATGTGGGAGGAAAATGCTGAGAGCATAAACAAGCCGGAACCA
Organism: Camellia lanceoleosa; assembly: GCA_025200525.1. Classification (NCBI taxonomy): domain Eukaryota; kingdom Viridiplantae; phylum Streptophyta; class Magnoliopsida; order Ericales; family Theaceae; genus Camellia; species Camellia lanceoleosa. The sequence continues at coordinate 1,254,114 of JANUSC010000028.1, read as the reverse complement.
GACAGGTGCCTGCTAGATGCTAATGGGATGTGGTGGGAAGATGACGACTTGTATCTCGCCCACACAGACGAAGATTGGGCAGGTGGCCAGCAGACTGACTGGTACCTCGAAGAAGTGGACCATATGACTAGAAGTGGGCGGTATTTCAAGCCCCCACACCTTGATCAACCCGAGGCATCAGGGAAAGATAAAGAAGCGGAGAAGCAGAGGGAGAAGCAAGTTGAAGAAGAGGCTGTACTGAAGCAGTTAAAGAAAATACAAGCAGACATCTCCATCTGGGGACTGCTTATGGCTTCAAGGGTGCACAGACAGGCTGTCCTCTCTGCTATGGACAAAGCCAAACTCTCTATCGAAACTACGCCAGAACAACTAGTTGGGCTAGTCTTTCCGGGAGGAGGTTCCCCGGCGTTGACCTTTTCGGATAAGGAACTGCCGCCTGAGGGCGTGGATCATAATAGACCCCTCTACATCTCTGTAGAATGCAGGGACAAATGGATTCCGGTAGTACTTGTTGATACCGGGTCCGCTATTAATGTCTGCCCGGCCAGAACGGCATATGCAATTGGGTTAAAGCCTGCGGACTTCACACCGACTACTCAAGTGATCAGAGCCTATGACAATACAAGTAGGGATGTCCTGGGGACAGTAAAAATCCAAACCAAGATTGGGCCTGGACAACACGAGGTAGATTTTCATGTCTTGGAGGTCCCTGCATCTTTTAACATGCTTTTGGGGCGACCCTGGTTGCATCAGGTGAAGGCTGTCTCATCTACTCTACATCAAATGGTGAAATACCCCTATGGAAAGGGAGTAGCCATTGTTTTTGGGAATTCATCAATCCATCCTCCTCCAGAGGTATCTACGCCAGTCCTGGAGATCGAACACGGCATGGAAGACATGTTCATATCAGGATTTACTTTGGCTGAGGCCCGGGTGGTGCGAAATATTATGGCTGTGAATGAGGGTGTGTATACCAGCGCTCAAGCCGTCTACCTCATGAACAAGCTACAACATATTCCCGGGATGGGATTGGGAAGAAGCGGCAGGAAAGGAGTTGCCGCATTGGCCGAAGTGCCACATAACCCGCATACCTTTGGACTGGGTTATCTGCCCACCAAAGAAGATTGGGCAAGGAAAGGGAAGGAAATGGCCGGCAGAGCCAGAGCAAAGCAGGCTGGGAAGCCTTTTGATCTAATGCACAGGCCCATCTGGGGTACCCTGAACGGACGCTTTGTCCGAGAGGGGGAAGACTTTCCATTTTGCGGCTTCCCAGAACCATGGTTCAACGCGGAGAGGAAGCGCGTACCAGGTTTCGAAATCTTCTTCGACCTGCAACTATCCGGGGATGACGTTGCCACAGAGCAGACAGACCCAACAACTGAGGTTGAGCAGCATAAGGCAGTGGAGCACGAGGGCCTGAGAACTTGAATGGGGGTACTGGCATGTCTCCTCTCTGATCCTCCGATCGACCAAGAGTGCTTAGGGGATAACCGTGGTGTCCATGATTGGGGATGAAAGCGGTGTGAGCCGACTGACTATCTTGGAAGCATCAATCGCACCCTCTCTTACTTGGCAGTACGAGGAGGGGTTTTTGTCCAGTTCGGGTCGGGTAGTAGCGGAATCGATTCCACCGAGTCGATGAGTCGGAATCGGGTTCGGCTCGATTGAGTCTGAGTGCGGTACTCTGAGGATGTTAACCGGATGCGAGTCTGTCGAGTCGTCTTTTTCCTTTTCATTTGAGTCTGTTGTAACCGATGAATCAGACGATTTGGATGAACTTAATGAGAATGGACTATCTGTGGTTTCTGAGTACTTTTCTGTGCCCCTAATTTATTGCATTAATTTAGACTTTCCAAATTTTGATCAAAGCAGCGAGGGCGAAGTTCCTCGGTTTACAACGTCTAATTGAGCAAGAGCAAGAGATTTGTTAAGCCATTAATGAATGAAATCATTTCCGTGAACATTAGTCTTGAGGAGGACCCATGGTGGTCCAGATCGGGTCCACGTTGTCTTCGGAGAACGCGAGCGCTTAGTCGCTTTATTAAAAGATTTCAAAGATGTTTTCGCGTGGTCCCACGAAGACATGCCCGAATCGATCTGAGATTGCGACATCGGATCCCCTTGACCGAGGCCCGACACATCAGCGAAACTTCGAAGGATCCGCCGGATTGGGCTCTCAAAATTAAGGAAGAGGTCACCAAGCAAATTGACCGGGCTTCTGCTAGTATCTGAATATCCGACTTGGTTGGCCAACATTGTTCGATCTTAGAAGAAGGATGGCGGATCCGGTGTGTGTAGATTTGAGGATTTGAGCGAGCTAGTCCGAAGGACGACTTTCCCTTGCCACACATTGATGAGTTAGTGGACTTCACGGCAGGGCATGCATTGCTCTCATTCATGGATGGCTTCTCAGGATACAACCAAATAGTGATGGCGCCAGAGGACAGGGAAAAGACTGCATTCACCACCCCCTGGGGAACATACTGTTACCGGGTAATGCCGTTCGGGTTAAAGAACGCTGGGGCTACTTATCAACGGGCCGCGACCACAATACTACATGATATGATCCACAAAGAGGTTGAGGTGTATGTGGACGACATGATTGTCAAGTCCAAAGAAAGAGAGGGCCACTACACCGCCTTGCATAAGTTTTTCCAAAGGATCAGGGAATTCCGGTTGCGGCTAAACCCTCAGAAATGTACATTTGGTGTTACAGCGGGAAAAATGCTGGGGTTTCTGATTACACAAAGGGGCATCGAGGTCGACCCTTCCAAGATCAAGGCCATCCTAGAAATGCCACCACCAAGGACTGAAAAGGAGGTGCGAGGCTTTCTGGGTAAAGTGCAATTCATAAGACGGTTTATTTCAAAACTAACCTTGACTTGTGAACCACTTTTTGGCCTCCTGAAGAAAGGAAAGAAGTTCCAATGGGACGGCCGATGTCAAGCTGCATTTGAACAGATTAAAGAATATCTCTGAGAACCCACCGTTTATCACCCGTGAGAACCAGGGAAACCGTTGATTTTGTATCTGTCAGTAACTGAGACCACGATGGGCTGCATGCTTGCACAAGAATCAGAAGATAGGGTGGAGAGAGCCATCTACTATTTGAGCAAGAAGATGCTGGAATATGAGACCCGGTATACGCCACTGGAAAAGGCTTGTTTAGCTTTGGTATGGGCTACCAGGAAGCTGCGGCACTACCTGTTAGCCCACTCTGTAATGTTGGTTTCGCGACTTGATCCCATCAAATATCTTTTCGAGAAACCAGCGCTTACGGGTAGGCTAGCTCGTTGGTTGCTGTTGCTCTCCGAATTTGATCTTACATATGTAACGCGCAAGTCAGTAAAAGGAAGAGCAGTGGCAGAGTTCCTTGCCGACCATCCGGTTGAGGGGGATGAAGCAGTTGAGTATCTATTCCCAGATGAAGCAATTTTGCATATCGACGAGGAAACTTGGACGATGTACTTTGACGGAGCGTCAAATCAGCATGGGTATGGGATAGGAGTGTTGCTGATAGCACCCGACAATTCCCGTATCCCTCTAGCCTTCAAACTCCAGTTCAAAGTCTCAAACAATGAAGCAGAATATGAAGCGTGCATTGCTGGTTTGGAAGCGGCCCTAGAACTAGGGGCAAGACGGCTGGACGTCATTGGGGATTCAAACCTTGTTGTGTCTCAAGCTAAAGGAGACTGGAAAGTAAAAGAGGAAAATATGATGATGTATCACCAAACCTTGGATTTGCTGATTCCTCGGTTTGAAAAGCTAAGTTTTACTCATCTACTAAGAGAGAACAACAAGTTCGCAGACGCTTTAGCAACTCTATCATCCATGATAGACATCCCGCGTGGAGTCCGAATGCGTCCAGTCATTATTGACCAGAAATTTGCACCTGCCTATGAGTCGATTGCAGCCATAGATGAAGTTCAGGACGAACACCCCTGGTATTACGACATCTGGAACCTCTTGGAGACAGAAACATACCCGCCAGGGGTAAATGCCAAAGACAAAAGGGCAATAAGAAGGTTGGCCGTTCAGTTCATCATCTGCGGGGGTAAACTGTATAGAAGGGGTCATCTGGGAATGCATAAACTATGCGTTGATGCTGAAGAGTCCAAGCGTCTGATGGAAGCCATCCACGGGGGTGAATGTGGTGCACACATGAATGGGGTGATGTTGGCGCGGAAGATCCTTAGACAAGGTTATTATTGGTCCACCATGGAGGAGGATTGTATTGGTTTCGTCCGGCGATGCCACAAGTGTCAAATTCATGCAAATCGCATGAACATCCCGCCGTCAAAGCTGTACAACATGACTTCGCCATGGCCATTTTCTGTCTGGGGAATTGATGTGATCGGGGCTGTCACGCCAAAAGGATCGAATGGGCATGAGTTCATCTTGGTAGCGATAGATTATTTCACAAAGTGGGTTGAGGCCCAATCTTATGCAGTGTTGAAAGCTTCACACGTTGCAAAATTCATCAGAAACAACATCATCTGTCGCTACGGAGTCCCAAATGAAATAGTTTCAGACAATGGTTCCCACTTCAAGAAAGAGGTGATTGACTTGTTGGAGAAATACAATGTGGCTTTTCATAAGTCGTCTACTTATCGGCCGCAAACCAACGGAGCAGTTGAGGCCGCCAACAAGAAATATCAAGCGCATACTATAGAAGATGGTGGAAACCTATCGGGATTGGCCAGATAAGCTGCCTTTCGCTCTGTGGGGCTACAGGACTTCGATCAGAACTTCTACTGGGGCAACTCCGTACTCATTGGTCTATGGGATGGAGGCATTACGCCTATTGAGATTGAGGTCCGTCGTTACGAGTATTGGCGAGTGCCGATAGCGAAGCGGATTAGCGGCGAAGCATGCATTTGAGGTACTCATGCTTTTCGATGAAAGAAGGTTGAAAGCACTGTACCACATCCAAGGTTATCAACGTAGAATCGCCCGGGCTTTTAACAAAAAGGTTAAGTCCAGGAATTTGAAAGAAGGAGATTTGGTACTCAAGGACAACCGAGCTCCCATCCACGACCCAAGGGGCAAGTTCAGACCTAATTGGACTGGTCCTTACATCATCAAGTCAATCTGGTCAGGTGGAGCTGTGGTTCTGATGGATCTAGATGGCTTAGAATTTTCCCAACCGATCAATATGGACAAGTTGAAGAAATACTATCCTTGAGAGGCTCGCTAGGCCGAAAACCCGAAAGGGCGACCTAGGCAAAAGTCAGAGCATAGAAAATTTGAAATTATAAAAACTGAGCTCGTAAGGTTGAAAACCCGCAAAGGGCGGCCTTGGCAAAAGTTAGAGCGCAAAAGGAGAGCAAAAACACCCGAGCGAACCTAAGCCTGAACTACGTAAGACTTGATTCCCATCTTTGGGATACGTAGGCAGCTTCATCTTGAAGTTCAGTCACAATCTTTTCCCCGATCAACTTTGTCCATTCTGATCACCTCAGCTATCTCTATTCATCAGCATTTATTGTGATCTCCGGTACAGTGCTATTCAAACTAGGGGCAACTTCCCGTTGCTATGAATTGCCGGGGCACTTTTCAAACTAGGGGCAACTTTCCAGTTGCTAGGATTCGGCGTTGTACATTTCAGTGACAGATCCCAGGTGTGTCCAGTTCTGATCCATATCGAAAATGGTTTTGAAAAGTTTTAATAAAAGTTGACTTTGTTCAAAGTAATCTTTTCACAATTAAGACCATTTTTGGACCAAAAGTGGAGAATCTTCAGTACCACAACCTTCAATTTCATTGATTTCAAAACATAGTTCTTTTGATCCAATGCCACCTTCTGAGTGTCTGTGCTGGGAAAGATCTCAAACAGTTTCTCCATTCCCAAAACCCACGCTTCGGCTTTCATTGGTTCTATGCCCCCTTGGAATCTCGGTGGGTTCATCTTCTTGAACTCCTTAATCAAAGTCATGGTTCCATCCCCATATAGAGCTGGCTGTGAGGGTACTTGGGGTACTGGGGGTGGTGGAGGCGGAACTGCATGTCGGCCATTAGTCTGTTCGGCCTGAGTAGATGTAGCACTAGCATTTTGTTGTCTTATTTGTCTCATTTCCCAAGTTAAACCTTCAACTAGTCTTTCTAGTCGACCCAATCTGTCTTCTGATTGATCTCTACCAACTGGTGGTCTTCCTCTCCTCATAATGCTATGAGTATACAAGATGGGACTTTAAAACAAAATGTACGGCAAGTATGCATGCAAGCAACAAGCAGTTATGCCGAGATGATGCACATATTATCAAGTAGCAAGTAACATGATGCAACCCTATCATCTTTCTAAGGGGAATCCTATGCTCTTTAGGACTCAAAGTGTGTGAATAGCGTACTATGAGGAACTTGTGCTCTGATACCAATCTGTCACGACCCCAACCCGCCCCTAGAAGGTCGGTGGCAAGAGATGGCGAAACCCGAGGTTACCAAAGGCCTCTTACAAGAATTCACACACAAATCAGAGTAAATATATGGGGCTTACAAATGCGGAAGCAATAAAATTAGATTACCAGTGGTCCATGAGAGCAGTGCTTAATTCAAATGAAATGACATACATCTTTCAATAGTTCAGATACATCAAATCAAGTACAAAATTACATCTTGACCAAAAGGCTTCTTGGCCATCAATACAAAATACAATGAACTAACTAAGAAGCATGATCTTCAAGATGTTGCAAAACAAAATACAAAACACGTCGGCAAACACATCGGCAAGCAAGTCTAGGCGTCTCCGCCGCCCTGCTCATCACCTACATATATATAGAGAGGGTGAGCTTGGATACTCAGTGAATGGCATAAACAATAAAGGGTTTACATGAATGATATCCGAGGTCTTTTAACAAAACAATACATAGTATGAATCAAATTCGTCTGTCAAATCTTTCAAAGTTTCAAGGGATGCTCATTAACATCAATATAAGACAAGGGATGACATTCCGGACAACAACCCACGGTAAAACCATCAGTGGCAAGGCAAGACAAGAATGTGCTACAAATGCTTATAGTCCCCTAGCACGTACGGACTTCCAAACTTTGTGCTACAAGTGCTTATAGTCCCCTAGCACGTACGGACTGGTGCCACAAATGCTTAAAGTCCCCTGGCACATACGGACTTCCAGAATGTGTCCTCAAAACAAGATATATCTTTTGATATTCAAAATAGGCTTAACCATCCATGCTTTACAAACACTTTCAAAACAAGGCAAAACAATATTCTCAACAAGTCAAAGCAACATAGCTTTATCAAGAATGCCACTCACATAGTTAAATCGAACGTCGGTCAAGGCAAGTCCAAGTCCTACAAATACATGGCAAGTCCACTGAATACACTTTCAAACAAGTTTCACATGCATGCAAATGATCTCGGCATGTTCCAAGACTAAGTCAAATCAAAACAAACACTGTTTCTTATTTCGGAAAACATGCTGGGCACCTAACCAGGTCTAAGCCGAGGTTCCACACCTCTTCGCCGAGGTGAGGTTCGAGGCCACATTCAAGGGCAAATGAAGTCGGGAAAAATGGGTTTTCCTTCTCAAGAACATCAAGAACATGATCATGAAGAACATGAAGATATGAATGCAAGGATCATAACTTATCATTTACAAAATCGAGTTTTCATGCTATGAGTTGGAAAACATGGACCTGGGCACCCACACTAGAAGATTTTGGTGAAACAAACACAAAAGCATGGATTTCAATGTAAGCTTTCGGATCAAATCAAGGCTTTTCTCAAGAACACATGAATGTTCATATTCTCCTTCCAAAACCAACTTTAAATCAAAGCATGACATGCAAAAACAGATTCAATCATGCAATGCAGCTAAGTGATCATCAAGAACAACAAAAGGAGGTGAAGATTCTAACCTCAAATCACAAACCCAACGGATCAAACACCAAGGATCAAGCTCGCTATCTACCTTCTCTCTCTAGAACTCTTCCTAGAGCTTCTCTCTCCTCAAGAACAAGATATGATACAAAATGAGACATTTCTAGATTTCTTGGTGATATAACACTTTCGGCTCGGACCGTGGCGGCAGTTGGTTGGTTCGGCTTAAAAGGTGGTGATTGAAAAGACAAGACTCGACAAAGCGTGTTCAAGAAGCTAGGCGGCAAGGGACTCCGAGCAATAACATCGGCTAACAACAAGACTTGACAGGTAACAAAGACATCGGCTAGGGAGGACAACACTTGACTAAGCTGTGCCACACCTCGGCCAGGGATGTGCCACACCTCGGTCTAGGTCATACCTTCCCAGGGACAAAAGTCACTAAGTGTATAACATCTCGGCTAAGCAGTAGCATCTCGGCTAACACGCTGAGGTGAAGATGAAGGTCAGACGAACTGTTCTAGAGTGGTTCTGGGTACAAGGATTCAAAGGTGAACTAGGCTCAAGATAACCTCGGCAAAACACACACACACGCACACACCAAGGGAACATAATACTCAAGTATCACTCATTCAAGACAAGTCAAGAATGCAAAGCAAGTCAAGATTCAAATGCAAGCCTAACAAAGCAAAATCATACATAATGCATATGAGTATGATCAAAGCAGTGTGAGGGTTATACATCAGTTCAAGCAGTGTGAGTATGAAAAGTGCAATACATCAGTTCAAACATAAAAAGCAGGTGCAAGTACAATATGTGAGTGGGGTGTGTGCCAGATGTGTTCTACACAGTCTATCAATACAACAAAATGTTTAAAGCCAGAGCATTAGCAGAAATCTGATGAATGAAAGAGAGATGAAAGGATACCTGGAAGCCCATGATGGACATCTGTGCCTCTCTACGCAGGACCATCCCCTCAAGCGAGGCCACCACCCCGAGCATCTGGTCTATGTAATCCCGAGGTGGCTGCAGACACAAGCTCAACTCATCAATAAATAAGCAACTGCCAAAATGTACGTGATGAATGAAAAAGGTGGAACATACCGGTGGTGAGTCAGGATCACTGACATATCTGTGACCAGGCATCGGAGGCTCCATCGGGATCGGGATCGGAGAAGTAGTCCCATACTGCCAACTCGTCAACTCAGTCGGCATATCTGGCCATCCAGGATGATCGAGAGTCGGAGGGATAGGAGGAATCGAACTGCCTCTACCTCTAGATGCACCAGCCCTGCTAGAAGAGGGATGCTGCGGACGCACGCGACTCGAAGATGATGCACCGGTAGTCCTCAGTGGTGGAACCCGCACTCTCGTCAAGGGGGGCATCAGATATATGCGGCGATAGGTGGCGTAGTTCCCCTCAATAAGATGTAATAAAGCATCGCTGCCCTGCATGTCCCTAATGTCCTCCTCGTGAGATAGCTTCGGCGATCCGCATAGTGGGTGGAGGCCTGGCGGAGGGTCTGAGAATCATACCCCACACGATCTTTGGCGTTCCCGAGAACCAAGCCCTACCGACTGGTCCCTCGAGCAGGAACCTATACTGGGAACTAGTCGACCCTCCAGGGTACTGATTCTCGAGATTGTCGCCAAACACTGCCCAGGGCTGCCAAGTGATCTGCGGATAACCAGTGCATAAATCAATCAGAAATCAAGAAATACAAGGCAGATCAAAGATGAAAATGAAAAGAACTGAGAGTTCTGAAATACCTCTGTCGCCCTCACAGTGTCGAAGTACTGTCGCAGATGGAAGAGAGTCTCTCGAGGCCTCGATAAGTGCTCGCCCTCAAACATCAATGAAAATGGAGTCATGGGAGGCCCTGCCACCTCCATCTCCGGGGCTAATGTGGGGAAATATGCATATACCCATAGCTGAGAAAAGCAGTGCGGGATGTGAATACAAAAAGGCAGCATACAGAATGCAAAGTGCGCCGTGTGTGCAGTGAACAAGTAATGAGGAGCAAAATGTAAATCAAGAGGACAGAATGTACCTCCCAAGCTCTCCAGTAGCCGCCAAGTAAGTCTCCCCGCGTGCGAGAGACTGCGCTCATGTAGCAGTAAAGGGTAGCCAGGCCAGCGCCGCCCCAATCATACTGACCGACCTGTGATAGGTCTACCAGGCCTTCAAGAGATACAACCCGACCATGTTCCTCTATCGGCAAAGCAGTGGTGCCAAAGAGAAACATGAGGAAACCACGGGTATACTGCTCGACCTCCTCGGGAGACTCAGGCTCCATCTGTGGCCGCCGGAAATGGGAAGAGAACCAAGTATACCGAACTCTCCCGGTACCTCTGTCTACAGGTGGGCGGGCCCCCAATAGATACATCCAAGCAGCCTCCCACTGACCCATATCCTCGTCGTAGGGAATAGGTCCACCGCCTAGGTCTAGGCCGGTAAGCATAGCGAAGTCCAGTGGGGTCATGGTCATATCCCCGGTGGCAGAGAAATGGAAAGAATTGGTGGTGTCCCACCATCTCTCCGCCAGAGCAGCAAATAATGTCCTACTGATGAGGCAGTGTGATAACCCCCTGCAGAATGGTCCGAATCCTGCGAAGTCAACCAAGTCCCGGACAGCTTCCGGAAGCTCGGCATACCACTCCCTCGCGGCAGTGGAGCCATATCCTCGCACTGTGCGAGAGCTAGCCTGCATTTAGAATGAATGCGTGTATCAGCAAATGAAATGAAGAAGCTGTGTGCAAATGAAATGATGAAGCTGTGTGCAAACAAAATGAAGTGAAAGTGAGCTGTGTGCAAATGAAGTTCAAATCTGGGCTGTGTGTTCAGTAAATCAGAGTTTAGGGCTGTGTGTTCTACTCTTAATCAGTGGGCTGTGCGTTCACTTCAAATCTGGACTGTGTGTTCTACTCTTAATCAGTGGGCTGTGCGTTCACTTCAAATCTGGACTGTGTGTTCTACTCTTAATCAGTGGGCTGTGCGTTCACTTCAAATCTGGGCTGTGTGTTCAGTAAGTCAGAGTTTAGGGCTGTGTGTTCTACTCTTAATCAGTGGGCTGCGTGTTCACTTCAAATCTGGGCTGTGTGTTCAGTAAATCAGAGTTTAGGGCTGTGTGTTCTACTCTTAATCAGTGGGCTGTGCGTTCACTTCAAATCTGGGCTGTGTGTTCAGTAAGTCAGAGTTTAGGGCTGTGTGTTCTACTCTTAATCAGTGGGCTGTGTGTTCACTTCAAATTTGGGCTGCGTGTTCAGAAAATTTGAGTTTGGGGCTGCGTGTTCTACTCTTAGTCAGAATGTGCTGTGGGCTCATTTTCAACTTCGGGCTGTGTGTTCGGTGAATCAATGTTTGAGCCGTGTGTTCAATTTCTAACTAATGCATACTATACATTCACAATCAGGCGGGGTATCGTGTGTTCGTGAAATTCAAGTGGCTAAGTTACATGCTCAGGATGCAAGTACTATGTCATAAGTTAAACTGTGTGTCTAAGCATGGCAGGGGAACGAAATGCACGGAGGATACACAACATAAAGTAAAATACCTCTGCATCGTGGGAGAGGTGCTGCTCCGGCTCTCGCAGGAGGAGATCCCCTGGTACCCGATCGTTGAAATCAGTGAAGTGACGAAAAACGGCTCGTGGAAGCCTATGTACCGCTGGGGCATATCGCTCGGGAATAAAGGGGCGAACCCTCGGGGGCAATGTCATGATGTCAAAATCATCTCTGGCGCCGGGAAAACCTCCGCCGTGAGGAAAATGACCCGCCATGTCGACAAATCTGCAAAGAGGAGCAAAAATGAGCAAAATGGGCCAAAGTTAGAAAAAGTCAACAAAAGTCAACCCTCGGGAAATGAAAAGTCAACAAAAGTCAACTCCCGGGAAAATTTTCTAAATATTGAGACAAACTTACCTCAAATGGTGAAAATGAAAAGAGAAGCCCCGAAATCAAACTTTGATCGTTTAAAAATGCCTAACGCTGGAAGATTTCGCAAAAACAACTTGCGTGGGAGGCCGAGGGGCACGTATAAAATGCAGATCTGAAAGAAAAAGTGGCTTAGGAAGCAAGAGGAGAGAATTTCACACTTGTGGGTGTGATTTCGGAGTGAATGGAGGTGCCTATATATAGAAATCCTCAAAATGACCAAAATGCCCCTACTTTGGGCGGTGGTGGCCACACCACCTAACCTGGCTGGCCGGCCCCTCTACTTTTTCCCCCTGGCCGATGGCCTCTCCTAGGGTAGTGGGCTGGCCGACCATGCTCCCCACCCCCTCCCCTACCTCTCTGTAAATTTTGAGGAAAATCGGAGTTCCCGGGACCTGAAAAAGTTCAAGAAAAGTGCACTTTCTAGCGCCGAATTGCTCCGCCGGAACTTTAACTGCAATTTCTGACATGTGTCTCATCATTATTCGCCAAAATCGGAGTGTATCCTTTTTAAATATATTGTGACCTCTCCGGGAGGTGAATCAGAAGCCGCGATCGAGTTGTCATCATTGGAATGTGCGTTTCCCAGCTCGTTGTTGCGCAACAAACGGGCATCCTGATTTGTGCTCGTTTTTCATTATCTGGCTTATAATTTGCATTCTCATGAATGTTTTGCATTGTCATGCGTGTCTTCTTGATGTACCATACTTCTGTGCTTAAACATGCGTTGTCACGCATTATCTTTTGTCACATTGCGATGCATTCATTCACCGACACTGTGCGTGTCAAACTTTCGGAATTATAGGAATCGCATTGAATATATGTTGTTAGCATATTGTTCTTGTTGCATTTCTCTCTTTTGCAGGCACGATATTGTATGTATGGTTCATTTGAAATTTAGTGCGACCAGACGAATCAGCATGAGTATCGTATCTTCTCCGTGTGAGACGCGACGAGAATTGAATGATTCTCCGCATTCCAAACTGCATGAAATGTAGTTGTTGCTTTACATTCTTGCTTAAAACTGTTGCATCTATTTGTCAATACTTGCTTCATTACAGCTTGCTGCACTTGCATGATCACCTGGCTCCGTGCCTATTCGTTTTGCATTTTGCCCCCCTGCCTGTGGTGCACACATTTCTCTGTTTGTCTTGTATGATTGTCTAAGTCTTCGGCCTCATCAAAAATGGGTCGTCTCTGGGCTTTGACATTCACTCCCGTCATTTCTTGACTTAGAGTTACATCAAGAGGGCAACTGTAGACACCCCATTTTGACCGACCTTAAGACTTCGAGCGTCACCGATTGGCGTTCGGTGATGTTGCATCTTGTGCTTTCGTTCGAAGTCTCGAGTCGGCGGCATGCGCCTCCGGACTTGAACCTTCTTCGTGTCTTGTCTCGGTTTGCGAACGGACTTCGGTTGTCTCTGTTTTCTTTCTGCGGGAAGGAGTGGTCTCAGAGACTATCTCCCGGTGGCCGTGAGCTACATTTTGTGGCCGTATGCCATTTTGCCCATTTCGGAGCCCGGTTCCCGGTTTTCGGAGCCGTCAGGCCGTATGCCTCGGTTCGGGACCGCCCAACCATCTCCGATTTCTATGGTTTTTGGCATGCACCTCTGTTTTATCATTCTGAGGAACAGGGCCCTGATGCCACGCCGTGGCCGTATGCCACTTTGATTGTGGCGGTTTTGGGACCCCGGCTGCGTGATTTGGGCCCGAGCATTCATTGCATCGGTTTTCTCGATTTTTGGCGGGAACCTCTGTTTGTCATTACGAGGACACTGGGGTCATGAATACCCACTTCCTTCTTGAACACCACTTCCACTGCGGCCCATTTCGGGATCCGTTGCGCGGTTTTGGCCGGCGTTCATTTCTCATTAGTTTTGTTCAAATTTGACAAGTACCTCTGTTTCAACACGGGGAAGGTCCTTTGGGGGTGGGAGGCCAGCAATTATCGGTAACGGTTCGCTCCTCCGGCCCGTTTTGCTCACCAGGGCCAATGTTGAACACCACAGGGATATTTTCTTCCAACCAAAGCTACATATCTGTGATCGGGGACATGGGAGGACCCTAAAACTCTTGGTCGGCCAGCAATTATTGATTTCATTTTGAGCCCCTCCTTCAAGCTCTATGTTGTGGCTCTGCTTGATGTTGCAAATTTCCGACCTTGGAACCTTATTCTACACACATGGGAGGACACCAAGGTGGTGGTCGGCCAACAAATTTGCACTTCATTTTGGGCCATGGCGGTGGCAGGTGGTGGCTGGCCGACCAGGTGGGGTGGCCACCGCCATCTCCTGAATCTACACTGGCCGACCTTACGCTTTCGGCTCTTTCATTTGTCAGGGATATTTTCAAAATATCCCGGGCATCCGGGGGATATTTTGGGAGGAAAAGCTTGGGTGCTTTTCCCTCCCCTTTTACACTCTTTTTGGCCTATTTAAAGGGCTTCCCTCCTCCTTTGCTAGGGTTGGAATTTTTGACCTTAAGACTTCATCTTCCAAAACCTCCATTTTCCTATTCAAAAACCCTAAAAAGTTTCAAGCTTCCTAGTTCAATCCTTCATCAACCCTAAGCTCTACCATCCCCACTTCCATTACAGCAGCAAGGAAGTGTTCTTCAGAGGCTAAGAGTCAACAAATTGAAGCCAAGAAGCAACCAAAGTTAGGTCTTCAAAGGTAAGCCTCTAATTCCTTTTTTTGAGCATAATTTTGAGTTATTTCTTAGCCCTATTTGCTTTCAGTTTTAGGCTCCGACCCCTACTGTTTTTAGGCTTATTTTGAGCCACCCTACAACATTGTAGAAGGGCTCAACCTCATTTGGTGTCTCCATGATATACTTCTTTCAATACGACCTTTTATGCCAATAAATTGCATGCTTTGTTTAGCTTTTGAGTGATCTTATTTCGAGTATATTATATACTGTGAGTGGGCTTATTTTGAGCCCCTCTTCAACATTGAAGAAGGGCTCCATCATGTTTGGCTTCTCTATCATGCACTTCCTTTGAAATTCTTCCATTTTACCGTAAAATTGCATGATTGTTTTGGCCTATTTGTAATCTGAGTTGGAGCATGAAACATACTGATATTGTGCTTATTTTGAGCCCCTCTTCAACATTGAAGAAGGGCTCAACCTGGTTTTCTTCCTCTACATATCACTTGCTTTGAATTCTTGTTCCAATCCCATTTTGCATGCTTTTTTAAGCTCATCATGCTTCTGTTTTTGGCCTTCATCAGGCCTAGAGAGTGCCTTATTTTAGTCCATTCTTCATTCTTTGTTAAGGGTCTTAGGACATTTGATGATTGGTTTTGGTACTTGTTTTGTAATCCTCCATATTTTCCGTAAAATTGCATGCTTTGTTAGGCTTGCTTGGCTTCGGATTTCAGCCTTCATCAGGCTTATAAAATGTCTTTTTTTGGTCTATTCTTCAAGTTTTATTAAAGGACTTAAGTTGTTTGGTCATTGCTTATGATACCTCTCTTTATAGCCCTCTTTTGGCCCAAATTTTGCATGCTATATTTAGTATATCTATACACTGAATTGGAGGCTGTCATCTATTGTAAATGTGCATATTTTTCGCCCCTCTTTAATGTTGTAGAACTGATTTTTTGGGTTTGAGCATTGTACATACCACTTGCTTTGTAATTCCCCTCTTTTCTCGTATTTTTGCATGCCTTTGTTGCCATATCTATGCTCACAATTTGGCCTTGTTTTGTACTGAGAAGATGCTATTTTTGGGGCTGCCTTGCTACTGTTTTTTCTTTCATGTACCAATCTTGCATGTTTAGCATAGCCGTAGGCCATTTCGGATACGTAAAATCACATTTCAGAATGATTTCATGCATTGATCGCCATTTCGTACCATTTCGGGGCTGTTTTCCCCTTCATTTAGCTGCTGAAATTTGGTTTGCATCCTTGCATATCATTTTCCACGTCATTTCATGCCTTAGTGCATTGCCTCGGTTTGCGTGCCGTGGGCACGCCAAGGCACTCCATTTTCATTCAACGGCTTCCTATAGGTAGTTTGAGGCTCTCTCATGTTGGTATAAGCCCATCATCGCATTTCTGTACCATTTTCATGCCTTAGTGCATTGCCTCGGTTTGCGTGCCCATGGGCACACATTTCAAGGCACTTCACTTTTTACCCGTCGGCATCTTATGTGAGTGCGGCTGAGGCCCTCTCATGTAAGTGTAAGCCCAATTTGCATTTTCATGCCATTTCTTGATTCTATATCATCGCCTCGGTTTGCGTGCCCGTGCGCACGCATTTCGAGGCGCCTCATTTTCATCTCACGGCAGCCTATGTGAGTGCGGCTGAGGCTCTCTCATGTTGGCGAAAGCCCATCATCGCATGCCGTATGCCATTTCATCGCCTCGATTTACGTGCCTGTGTGCACGCATTTAAAACGCCGGTTTATCCGATTTTCATTTCATCATCGCCTCGGTTTGCGTGCACGTAGGCACGCATTTGGCTGCCGGTTTTATCCGATTTGCATCTCACATCATCGCCTCGGTTTGTGTGCTGTGGGCACGCATTTCGAACGCCGATTTATCCGATTTCCATTTCATCATCGCCTCGGTTTGCGTGCCTGTGGGCACGCATTTCGAGACACTTCGGTTTTATCCGATTTGCATCTCACATCATGGCCTCGGTTTGCGTGCCCGCGTGCACGCTTTTCGAGGTAGCTCATTTTTTTATCCGACGGCCTCTTACGTGAGTGCGGCTGAGGCTCTCTCATGTTAGTGTAAGTCCAATTTGCATTCTGTATGCCATTTCATGCCTGTATGTCACCGCCTCGGTTTGCGTGCCCGTGGGCACGCATTTTGAGGTATCTCATTTTAGTCCCATTGTACATCATTTTTCATGTCATTTCATGTTCTTATGCTATCACCTCGGTTTGCGTGCCCGTGGGCACGCATTTCGAGACATCTCATTTGCATAGCATTGTGCATGCTAAGATATATGTTAGTTGCATTTCATGCATACCGTGCATATTGCATCGTGTTCGGGGTAGGAGTTAGCCCGGGCACGGGAAACGAGGCGCGTTCTGTACTCCGAGTGGCAGAACGGGTCTCAATTCCCAAGTCACCGACACTCCGGATTACCCGTGATGGAGTTAGGTCTTGTTGTAGCATTCATGTGCATTCATCCTATATTAAATTGTGCAATCCGGCTCCTCGGCCATCATGCATCGAGATGCGTGATTGGTGGCACGAGGATCGAGGTATGCATATATCTGTGAAATACATTGCTATGCCCTTTTCCCCGCTCTACAAAGAAAACCGAGGACCAACAACTTTTGAGTCCGCGCATTTAGAAATCTGCAACAGAGGCAAATTGGGGCATCGGTGGATTTCCACCAGCGACCAAAGATACATCATTCATCAGTAGCAAGGCAGTCCCTGGCTTGCATGCCAGTTTTACTTTTTTTAATTAATTTGTCAATTAATTAGGATTCTGTATATTTTGGACTATATATTTCGGACTGTAATATTTATTCGGACCCTCTGCGAGGGCATAATTGTAATAAGGGTGGGTGAGTGTGATGTATGTCTTCCAACCCCACTTCTTTCTCCCTTTTATTTACCCGCTTCGATGGTTAGATATAGGGCATATTTCAATTAGCATACATGTAATGACATGTTTGCATCATTCATCTGCTTTTGCACGCATAGGGCTCGGCATCATACAAGCTGCATCTCAGATTTTCAATTCCAAATTGAATACATGTTAGCTGTAGCATTTCATATACCATATTTAAAATAGCCGAGCCTGCTATAGTTGCACTTTGCATGTGTTGCATTAGGCATTCTGTATACTTAGGATCATGCATGATTTCTAATCATTTTCCTGTTTTGGCTTGGAGTACTCGGTGAGTTTTATGCTTTAGCATCCTTGCATGCGTATGAGTGCTGCCATGATAGCATGCTTACCATGAGGCTATGTGCTTATGTGATATAACTGCCTTGAATGCCTGTGGGTGGAGGTTGAGTTATCTGAATTGGGATAATTCATCGACTGTTTGTTTTAAGCCCACTAGATAGTGGCAAAATCATTGTTTTCTTAAGCCCACCTGAGGGTGGCAAATCCATGTCTTAGCCTACTTGCGAGTAGCACCATCAAACCATTTTCAAACAAACAAACATGAAATGTCTTGTTCCAATTCAGGCGATTCAGTCTATACTTGTATCTTTGGCATCACATAGTAACCTAGGCTAATAACCTAAGAACGCACAAAGTTTTCAAAAGCAGATATCATGGTTAGTAGAGGCGGTCTTTGGGCGAGAGGGTGCTCACGATGTGACCTTCCCTAATCGTACCCAAGTTCCCGAGCCAACTTTGGTGATGACGGACACGTGGCCTTTCGGCACCGAGTCAGGGTTTCCTAAATTTCCCATTTTAAAATATTTAGGTGGCGACTCTGTTATCTGGCAAAGCAGTCCATGTTTGGCACTTCTTTGAAAAAAAAATCTTTTCTCAAAACGATTTGCCGGATTTGGACCCTTTGGTTCAAGATTAAGAACCACAACAAAAACCGAGTCCGAACGGTAGCCAGGTCCCTCACGGGCGTTGTTACAGTGACGATCGTCTCAAATAGAGATCCTCGTTTTACTGCTAGGTTGTGGCAGAGTTTGTAGAGTGCCTTGGGTACTAAGTTGACCTTCAGTACGACTTATTATCCTCAGACTGACGGGCAGTCCGAGCGTACTATTCAGATCCTTGAGGATATGCTTCGGGGTTGTGTCCTTGATTTTAGTGGGACGTGGGAGAGGCACTTGCCCTTGGTGGAGTTTGCCTACAACAACAGCTTTCAGTCTAGTATCGGTATGGCACCGTTTGAGGCCTTGTATGGCCGACCGTGTAGATCTCCAGTTTGTTGGGCCGAGGTGGGTGATGCACCTTTGTTGGGTCCGGAGTTGGTTAGGGAGACGACGGAGAAAGTTGAGCTTATCCGTAGGAGGCTTGTTACAGCCCAGAGTCGCCAAAAGAGTTATGCCGACTGTAGGAGGAGGCCTTTGGCGTTTGAGGTAGGTGATCATGTTTTCTTGAAAATATCACCTAGGCGAGGTTTGATGAGGTTTGGGAAGAGTGGGAAGTTATCCCCTTGGTTTATCGGTCCCTTTGAGATCCTTGAGAGGATTGGGGAGGTTACTTATCGTTTGGCTTTGCCACCGTAGTTGTCCGGAGTGCATGACGTGTTTCATGTGAGTTTGCTCTGGAAGTACGAGCCGGATCTGTCCCATGTGTTAGATTGGACCGACTTAGAGGTAGATGAGGATGCCTCGTATGAAGAGAGACCGGTTCGGGTCTTGGATAGGCGGGATCAAGTCCTGCGTGGCAAGACCATTCCTTTGGTAAAGGTTTTGTGGAAGCATCACAAAGTGGAGGAAGCCACTTGGGAACGTGAGTTGGAAGTCCGTGAAAAGTATCCAGACATGTTTGTTGATGTGTAATCATGTAATAAAATTTTGTAATAATATTGAACTTTAAGAACATTAGATATGTCTTAAGTTGTGAAACATTGTAAATGTTTTGGTAAATGGAAGCTATGTTAACATTGTGCATGTTAAGTATATTGTGAAAAAGTAAGCATGATATTAATGTTACATGTGTTAAGGAATTGTGGAAAATGAGCCGAAATTGGTAAATTTCAAAGGAATGCATGTTGACAATGCAGGTTGTTATGTATAATGTGAAATGCCTCTTGAAAAGAGATGGGATTGACCGGTAATGGGTCGGAATGTTTAATATTATGTTGTAATATTGTTGGGAAATGGAGAAAACTTATTGTTGAAAACTTGTATTAAATTTCGGGGACGAAATTCTTTAAGGAGGGAAGGTTATAGCGATCCCGGTTCTTCCTTTTTGTATTTGTTGTATTCTAGACTTTGGTTTTGTGGAGTTGGTGGTTGTATACCTTGTTGTTATCCTTTAATTCTTTATGTTTGAGTTTTAGGATGTGTTGGGCATGTTTTGAGCAGATAGGTTGAGCCTTGGTCTAAATCCTTGTTGCCAGGTTTTTGGTCGTTCCGCTCGAGCGGGTCGTTTAGCGCTCGAGCGGAGATTGCACACTTCCAATATTTTTGTGCTCTGCAAAACTTCTGCAGGGGTGATTTCTACGCTCGAGCGAGTTTCCTGCGCTCGAGCGGGTCGCGCTCAAGCGGGCTTTTTGGCGCTCGAGCTGGTAGTGCATCCTTGGTGTAAGTTCTAGGAGATGGAAATCTATGCTCAAGCGGACTGGTTTTCACGATCGAGCAGGTGTGTTTTGTCTTTGTGTCTTGGCGCTCGAGCGGTCCTTCTTGCGCTCGAGCGGATCCAGATTTTTGTTCTTGACGCTCGAGCATTGTGTTTTCCGCTCGAGCGGATCTGTCGTATATCAGATAGCAGTTGGGCATTTTTGAATCATTTTCTACAATTCTTCTCTCACTCTTACTTTTCCGAAAAAGCCATTGGAGAGCACCTCACTCTAAAACCTAACTTCTCTCTTAGGATTGATCTAGCTAGAATATGTTCCAAACCTTTGGCCTTTGCAAAAAGGTTGTTGATCGTCGAGGGCTATCTTTTGATCCAAGAATCTCGAGATTTGGAGCATTTCCGTTTTCTTCATCTTCTTCGTTGGGTATCAACTTTTGAGATAGGGATTCCTACTCACTACTATGGGTTTTGACCTAGATTTTTGGACATTTTGTTAAATGGTTGATTTTGGGAAGTTAGGGTTTGAAAATGTTGAAAAAGGGTTTTGTTATTTTGAATCTAAATGTATATTTTGGGTTTCAAAATGATGACATTGTTGTTGGTTGTTAAAATATAGATCATTGGATCAATATTGGGAAACAGGGTAGTAAACCCTAATTTGTTGTATAAATTAATTGGTATAATTAATTTGGGAAAATTGTGATTATCTGGAATTGAGTTGGAAATAATGAAATTGGGTCATTGTATTGTAAAATGGTGGAGTTGGATTTATTAATCGCTCACCTTTGAAAATTTTGATTTTTTATCTGTTGGAACTTTTATTATCTGTTTAGAAATAACTGCTTGGGCTACCCGTGGAGGGTAGTTTTGATTGTTGTAGACAATGCATGATGATTAGGCAAACTAAAACTAATCAATTGGATGTGTTCATAGAGTATGACGGTTGATAGAATATATTGACGTTATGTATTGATTAATTGTGTATATGACCTATGTGTATATACGTTGTGTTGTGTGGGAGAAGATAGGGGATGTACTCCGCGGTTTAGGGGAAGATAGGGGATGGACCTCTAAACCGGATGTTGTTAGGGAGGAGATAGGGGATGGACTCCGCTGATACAGCTCATATGCTTATCTATGGAAGTGTTGATATAGCTCATATGCTTATCTGTTGAAGTGTGGATACAGCCTGTATGCTTATCCTTTGAGATGTTGATATAGTTTTTATGCTTATCTATTGTGAAATGGGAAATGTTTAGTATGAGTCTCTATCTCATGTAAATTGTTGGCTAGTTTCTGAGCCGTTGTTGTAAACTGTGAACTTGATAAGATATGGAAAATGAAATTAAACATGGACATAGTGGTCAGGTAATGGAAATGAACTATGAATTGATTTATGGGAATTAAACATTTATCAATTGCTAATGTCTTAGTTATTGCTCATGCTGTGTTTAACATATCTCTACTGGGCGTTGGCTCGCCCTATATGTGACATTATTTTCAGGTACAAGTAGCATGCCACCTCCAAGGACGTAGCTTGAATGGATATGAGAGTTGAAGACTCTTTCTTTTTTATTATTTTGTTTGTATTACATGTATATCAAGCCAAAGGCTTCTTTTGTATAGAGTTAGTACTCTTCTTTTCTGTAACCAAGTGTTGACTTGGAAAGCTGTAAGCCCGTAAGGCATTTTCTTTTGTCGTTAACATGTGATACTGTTGTAAGAACTACCCAAATGAATAGAAATGGTTGATTTCTCTTATATTAATGCATGTCTAAAGTGATGGGTTTTATGTATTTTTTTGAGGGCGTTACAAAATTGAAGTTGAATGAAAATACAAATGGAAGTTTCATAAAATTAACAATGTAAGTTCATTCAAGAAACTATAATACCTTAACGATCTATTTGGAAACTAAATAAAAAAGGAAGTTGAATTGAAAAGAAAATTGGAAAAAAATGGAAGTTGAATAAAAATAAAAGTGGAAGTTGCATAAAAATAAAAACGGAAGTTACATAAAATTAACAATGGAAGTTCATTCAAGAAACCACTATACCTCAACGATCTATTTCGAAATTAAATAAAAAAGGAAGTTGAATAGAAAAGCAAATTGAATAAAAATGAAGTTGAATAAAAGTAAAAATGCAAATTGCATAAAATTAACAATAAAAGTTCATTCAAGAAACCACTTTTATTCAATTTTCTTTTCTATTCAACTTCTTTTTTTATTTAATCTCCAAATAGATCGTTAAAGTATAGTGGTTTCTTGAATGAACTTCCATTTTTATTTTTATTCATCTTCCATTTTTATTCAACTTCCTTTATTTTTTAATTTCCAAGTAGATCATCAAGGTATAGTAGTTTCTTGAATGAACTTCGATTTTTATTTTTATTCAATTTCCTTTTCTATTGAACTTCTTTTTTTATTTAATTTCCATATAGATCGTCAAGGTATAGTGGTTTCTTGAATCAACTTCCAAGGTTAATTTTATGGAACTTCAATTTTTAATTTTATTCAACTTCTATTTTTATTCAATTTCCATTTCTATTCAACTTCCTTTTTTTCTTTTATTTCCAAATAGATTGTTAAGGTATAGTGGTTTCTTCAATGAACTTCCATTGTTAATCTTATGCAACTTCCATTTTTGTTTTTATTCAATTTCCTTTTCTATTCAACTTCCTTTTTTATTTAATTTCCAAATAGATCGCTAAGGTATAGTGGTTTCTTGAATGAACTTCAATTTTTATTCAACATCCATTTTTATTTAATTTACTTTTTTATTCGACTTCATTTTTTACTTAATTTCCAAATAGATCGTTAAGGTATAGTGGTTTCTTAAATGAACTTATATTGTTAATTTTATGCAACTTCCATTTTTATTTAATTTCATTTTTTATTGAACTTCCTTTTTTATTTAATTTACAAATAAATCGTTAAGGTATAGTGGTTTTTTTAATGCACTTCAATTTTTATTTTTATTAAACTTCCATTTTTCTTTCAATTTTCTTTTCTATTCAACTTCCTTTTTTATTGAATTTCAAAATAGATCGTTAAGGTATAGTGGTTTCCTGAATGAACCTCCATTTTTAATTTTATGCGACATCCATTTTTATTTTTATTCAACTTCCATTTTTATTCAGTTTCTTTTTTTATTTAATTTTCAAATAGATTGTTAGGGTATAGTGGTCTCTTGAATGAACAACCATTTTTAATTTTATGCAACTTCTATTTTTATTTTTATTCAACTTCCTTTTTTATTAAATTTCGTTTTCTATTCAACTTCCTTTTGTTTTTAATTTACAAATAAATCGTTAAGGTATAGTGGTTTCTCGAATAAACTTCCATTTCTATTCAACTTCTTTTTTTATTTAATTTCCAAATAAATCGTTAAGGTATAGTAGTTTTTTGAATGAATTGTCATTTTTAATTTTATGCAACTTCCATTTTAAATTTTATGTAACTTCCATTTTTATTCAATTTCTTATTCTATTCAACGACATTTTTTTATTTACTTTCCAAATAGATCTGTAGGGTATAGTGTTTTCTTGAATGAACTTCCATTGTAAGTTTTATGCAACTTCCATTTTTATTTTTATTCATCTTCCATTTTTATCCAATTTTCTTTTCAATTCAACTTCCTTTTTTTATTTAATTTCCAAATAGATCGTTAAGGTATAGTGGTTTCTGGAATGAACTTCCATTTTTATTCAATTTCTTTTTTTATTTAATTTCCAAATAGATCGTTAAGGTATAGTTGTTTCTTGAATGAACTTCCATTTTCAATTTTGATGCAACTTCCATTTTTATTTTTATTAAATTTCCATTTTGATTCGATTTCCTTTTGTATTCAGCTTCCTTTTGTATTTAATTTCCAAATATATCATTATGGTATAGTGGTTTCTTGAATTAAATTCCATTGTTAATTTCATGCAAATTCCATTTTTATTTTTATTCAACTTCCATTTTTAACTTTATGCAACTTCCATTTTTATTTTTATTCAACTTCCATTTTTATTCAATTTTCCTTTTCAGTTCAGCTTCCTTTTTTTATTTAATTTCCAAATAGATCGTTAAGTATAGTGGTTTCTTGAGTGAACTTTCATTTTTAATTTTATGCAACTTCCATTTTTGTTTTTATTCAACTTCAATTTTTATTCATTATCATTTTCTAATAAACTTCCTTTTTTATTTAATTTCCAAATAGATCTTTAAGTTATAGTGGTTTCTGGAATGAACATCCATTGTTAATTTTATACAACTTCCTTTTTTATTTTTCTTCAACTTCCATTTTTATTCAATTTCATTTTCTATTCAAATTCCCTTTTTGTTTAAATTCCGAATAGATCGTTAACGTATAGTGGTTTTTGAATGAACTTCCAATTTTTAATTTTATGCAACTTCCATTTTTATTTTTATTCGACTTCCATTTTTATTCAATTTCCTTTTCTGTTCAGCTTCCTTTTCTCTTTAATTTCCAAATAGATCGTTAAGGTATAGTGGTTTCTTAAATTGACTTCCATTGCTAATTTTAGGCAACTTCCAGTTTTATTTTTATTGAACTTCCATTTTTATTCAGTTTCATTTTCTATTCAACTTCCTTTTTTATTTAATTTCTGAATAGATCGTTAAGGTATAGTGGTTTCTTCAATGAATTTCCATTTTTAATTTTATGCAACTTCCATTTTTGTTTTTATTCAATTTCCTTTTCTATTCAACGTCCTTTTTTATTTAATTTCCAAATAGATCGTTAAGGTATAGTGGTTTTTTGAATGAACTTCAATTTTTAATTTTATTTAACTTCCATTTTTATTCAATTTCTTTTTCTATTCAACATTTTTTTTTTGTTTAATTTCCAAATAGATTGTTAAGGTATAGAGGTTTCGTCAATGAACTTCCATTTTTAATTTTATGCAACTTTCATTTTTATTTTTATTCAACTTCTATTTTTATTCAATTTCATTTTCTATTCAACATCCTTTCTTATTTAATTTCCAAATAGATCGTTAAGGTATAGTGGTTTATTGAATTAACTTCCACTTTTAATGTTACGCAATTTCCATTTTTATTTTTATTCAGCTTCCATTTTTGTTCAATTTTTGATTTCTTGAATGAGTTTCGATTTTTAATTTTATGCAACTTCCTTTTTTATTTTTATTCATCTTCTGATTTTATTCAATTTCCTTTTCTATTCAACTTAATTTTTTATTTAATTTCCAAATAGATCGTTAAGGTATAGTGGTTTCTTAAATGAACTTACATTGTTAATTTTATGCAACTTCCATTTTTATTTTTATTCAATTTCTATTTTTATTCAACTTCCTTTGTTTTTCAATTTCCAAATAGATCGTTAAGTTATACTGGTTTATTGAATGAACTTCCATTTTTAATTATATGCAACTTCCATTTTTATTATTTTTCAACTCCCATTTTTATCCAATTTTCTTTTCAATTCAACTTCCTTTTTTATTTAATTTCCAAATAGATCGTTAAGTTATTGTGGTTTATTGAATGAACTTCCATTTTTAATTTTATGCAACTTCCATTTTTATTTTTATTCAACTTCTATTTTTATCCAATTTCCTTGTCTGTTCAACTTCCTTTTTTATTTAATTTCCAAATAGATTGTTAAGGTATAGTGGTTTCTTGAATGACAATGAACTTCCATTTTTAATTTTATGCAACTTCCATTTTTATTTTTATTCAACTTCTAGTTTTATCCAATTTCTTTTTCTATTCAACTTCTTTTTTTATTTAGTTTCCAAATAGATCGTTAAGGTATAGTGGTTTCTTAAATGAACCTCCATTTTTAATTTTATGCGACATCCATTTTTATTTTTATTCAACTTCCATTTTTATTCAATTTCTTTTTCTATTCAATTTCCTTTTTTATTCAATTTTCAAATAGACCGTTAAGGTATAGTGGTTTCTTGAATGAACTTCCATTTGTAATTTTATGCAACTTCCATTTTGATTCAATTCTCTTTTCCATTCAACTTCCTTTTTTATTCAATACCCAAATAGATCATTAAGGTATGATGGTTTCTTGAATGGATTTCCAGTTTTATTTTTATTCAACTTCCATTTTTATTCAATTACCTTTTCTATTCAACTTCCTTTTATATTTAATTTCCAAATAGAATCATTGTGGTATAGTGGTTTCTTGAATTAAATTCCATTGTTAATTTCATACAAATTCCATTTTTAATTTTATGTAACTTCCATTTTTAATTTTATGAACTTCGATTTTTAATTTTATGCAACTTCCATTTTTTTTCAATTTCCTTTTCTATTCAGCTTCATTTTTTATTTAATTTCCACGTAGATCGTCAAGGTATAGTGGTTTCTTCAATGAACTTCCATTTTTAATTTTATGCAGCTTCCATTTTTATTTTTATTCAACTTCCATTTTGATTCAATGTCCTTTTCTATTCAACTTTCTCTTTTATTTACTTTCCAAATAGATCGCTAAGGTATAATGGTTTCTTGAATTAACTTCCATTGTTAATTTTAGGCAACTTGCATTTTTATTCAATTTTGTTTTCTATTCAACTTCCTTTTTTATTTAATTTCCAAATAGATCGTTAAGGTATAGTGGTTTCTTGATTTAAATTCCATTGTTAATTTTATGCAAATTCCATTTTTATTTTATTCAACTTCCATTTTGATTCAATGTCCTTTTGTAGTCAATTTCTTTTTTTATTTAATTTCCAAATAGATCGTTAAGGTATAGTAGTTTTTTGAAAGAACTTCCATTTTTAATTTTATGCAACTTTTATTTTTATTTTTATTCAACTTCTATTTTTATTTAAGTTACTTTTCTATTCAACTTTTTTTTTTTATTTTATTTCGAAATAGATCGTTAAGGTATAACGGTTTCTTGAAAAAACTTCCATTGTATGTTTTACGCAACTTTCATTTTTATTTTTATTCGACTTCCTTTTTTATTTAATTTCCAAATAGATCGTTAAGGTATAGTGGTTTCTTGAATGAACTTCCATTGTTAATTTTATGCAACTTCCATTTTTATTTTTATTCAACTTCCATAGTTATTCAATTTCCTTTTCTGTTCAGCTTCCTTTTTTTTATTTAATTTCCAAATAGATTGTTCAGGTATAGTGGTTTCTTAAATAAACTTACATTGTTAATTTTACGCAATTTTCATTTTTATTCGATTTCTTTTTCTATTCAACTTCCATTTTTATTTAATTTCCAAATTGATCGTTAACGTGTAGTGGTTTCTTGAACGAAGTTCCAGTTTTGTTTTTATGCAACTTCCATTTTTATTCAATTTCCTTCTCTATTCAACTTCTTTTTTTATTTAATTTCCAAATAGATCGTTAAGGTATAGTAGTTTCTTGAATGAACTTTCATTTTTAATTTTATGCGACTTCCATTTTTATTTTTATTCAACTTCCATTTTTATCTAATTTTCTTTTCAATTCAACTTCCTTTTTTATTTAATTTCCAAATAGATCGTTAAGGTAGAGTGGTTTCTTGAATGAACTTCGATTTTTAATTTTATGCAACTTCCATTTTTCTTCAATTTCTTTTTCTATTCAACTTCATTTTTTATTTAATTTCCAAGTAAATTGTTAAGGTATAGTGGTTTCTTGAATGAACTTCCACTTTTAATTTTATGCAACTTCCATTTTTATTTTTATTCAACTTCCATTTTTATTCAATTTGCTTTTCTATTCAACTTCTTCTTCTTTTTTTTAATTTCCAAATAGATCGTTAAGGTATAGAGGTTTCGTCAATGAACTTCCATTTTCAATTTTATGCAACTTTCAATTTTATTTTTATTCAACTTCTATTTTTATTCAATTTCATTTTCTATTCAGCTTCCTTTTTTATTTAATTTCCAAATAGATTGTTAAGGTATAGTGGTTTATTGAATTAACTTCCACTTTTAATGTTATGCAATTTCCATTTTTGTTTTTATTCAGCTTCCATTTTTATTCTATTTCCTTTTCTATTCAACTTCCTTTTTTTATTTAATTTTCAAATAGACCGTTACGATATAATGGTTTCTTGAATAAACTTTTATTGTTAATTTTATGGAACTTACACTTTTATTTGTATTCAACTTTCATTTTTATTTAATTTCCTTTTCTATTCAACTTCCTTTTTTATTTAATTTCCAGATAGATCGTTAAGGTATATTGCTTTCTTCAATGAACTTTTATTGCTAATTTTATGCAACTTTCATTTTTATTTTTATTGAACATCAATTTTTATTCAATTTCTTTTTCTATTCAACTTCCTTTTTTTTATTTAATTTCCAAATAGATCGTTAAGGTATAGTGGTTTTTTTGAATAAACTTTCATTTTTAATTTTATGCAAGTTCCATTTTTATTTTTATTCAACTTCAATTTTTATTCAATTTCCTGTTCTCCTCAACTTCCTTTTTTCTTTAATTTCCAAATAGATTGTTAAGGTATAGTGGTTTCTTCAATGAACTTCCATTTTTATTTTATTCAACTTCCATTTTTATTCAATTTCCATATAGGAAGTTCGATTTCCAAATAGTGCATTAAGGTACAGTGGTTTCTCGAATCAACTTGCCTTCTTATTCAACTTCCTTTTTTATTCAACTTCCATTTTTGTTCAACTTCCATTTTTATTCAATTTCCAAATAGAAAGTTCAACTTGAAAAGTTGAATAGAAAAAGGAAATTGAATAAAAATGGCAGTTGAATAAGAAAAAAAATGGAAGTTGCATAAAATTAAAAATTGAAGTTCATCCAATAAACTACTATACCCTAACGATCTATTTGGAAATTAAATAAAAAAGAGGAGTTGAATAGAACATGAAATTGAATAACAATGGAAGTTGAATAAAAATAAAAGGGGAAATTCAATAAAATTAAAAATAGAAGTTCATTCAAGAAAGGACTATACCTTAACGATCTATTTCGAAATTAAATAAAAAAGGAAGTTGAATACAAAAGGAAATTGGATAAAACTAGAAGTTGAATAAAAATAAAAATTGAAGTCGCGTAAAACTTACAATGGAAGTTCTTTCAAGAAACCATTATACCTTAACGATCTATTTGGAAATTAAATAAGAAAGAAAGCTGAATAAAAAAAAATTGAATAAAAATGGAAGTTGAGTAAAAATAAAAATGGAAGTTGCATAAAATTAAAAATGGAAGTTCTTTAAAAAAAAACAATTATAACTTAACGATCTATTTCGAAATTAAATAAAAAAATGAAAATGAATAGAAAAGGAAATTGAATAAAAATTGAAGTTGCATTAAATTAACAATGTAAGTTTATTCAAAAAACTACTATACCTGAACATTCTATTTAGAAATTAAAAAAAAAAAGGAAGTTGAATAGAAAAGGAAATTGAATAAATCGGAAGATGAATAAAAATAAAAATGGAAATTAATGATCTAAGGTATAGTGTTTTCTTGAATGAACTTCCATTTTTTAATTTTATGCAACTTCTATTTTTATTCGATTTCCTTCTCTATTCAACTTCTTATTTTATTTAATTTCCAAATAGATCGTTAAGATATAGTGGTTTCTTGAATGAATTTCGATTTTTAATTTTATGCAACTTCCATTTTTCTTTAATTTCCTTTTCTATTCAACTTCATTTTTTATTTAATTTCCAAATAATTCGTTAAGGTATAGTGGTTTCTTGAATGAACTTCCATTTTTAATTTTATGCAACTTCCATTTTTAATTTTATTCAACTTCGATTTTTATTCAATTTCCCTTTCTATTCAACTTCTTTTTTTATTTAATTTTCAAATAGACCGTTAAGATATAGTGGTTTCTTCAATGAACTTCCATTTTTAATTTTATACAGCTTCCATTTTTATTTTTATTCAACTTCCATTTTTGTTTTTATTCAATTTTCTTTTCAATTCAATTTCCTTTATATTTAATTTCCAAGTAGATTGTTAAGGTATAGTGGTTTCTTGAATGAAC
Organism: Camellia lanceoleosa; assembly: GCA_025200525.1. NCBI lineage: Eukaryota > Viridiplantae > Streptophyta > Magnoliopsida > Ericales > Theaceae > Camellia > Camellia lanceoleosa. The sequence goes on along the minus strand of JANUSC010000028.1, from coordinate 1,224,209 downwards.
TTCCATTTTTATTTTTATTCAACTTCCATTTTTATTCAATTTCCATTTCTATTGAACTTCTTTTTTTATTTAATTTCCAAATAGATCGTTAAGTTATAGTGGTTTCTTGAATGAACTTCCATTGTTAATGTAACGCCCTCAAAATAAAGATATTAAACCAACAATATTGACATGCTATGATATATAAAAGATCCACGTCCTTCCATTCATCAGAGTTCTATTACATGTTAACAACAACAAGTTAACACTTGGTTACAAGAAAGTAGAGTGCTAACTCATTGAAATATACTAAACCATTATAAATAATGACTAAAAGATTAACAATTGATAGATGGTCAACTCTTTTACATTCTTTCATCACTTCAACAAATATAAACTTACATTCATACTTTCAATATATTTCTAGATAAGCATACATGCTCTATCGAGTTCATCCTATCTCCTCGGTCCATCCCTATCTTCCTATCTCCTCCAACACAACACAATGCATATATACAACAATTATACACATCACATATCAATACATAAAATCAATGTATTCTTTCCATCGTCATAACCCATGACCCATCATTTTCCACAATTAATTATTCAAATTAATTAATCAATGTAATTAGGACATTTCCATAATTTACATTACAACCCTTAGGTTCCAATTTCACTAATGTTTCAACATTAATTCCATGTTTCTATACCAAACATGCTTCTAGGTTTATTATAGACAAAACCCCAAACTTTTATAAAATTACACAATGACCCAAAGTTTCCCAAAATTACACAACAACTACCAACATATCAAAATGCTAAAATTCAAAGTCAAAATCCATAAGGAGGAGTAGGATATCCCTACCTCAAAGTTTAAGCCCAAAAGGAGATGAAGACCCAACACCCAACTTGCTCCAAAAAGTCACCCTCTACCTTTTTAACAAAACAAGAAGGGAAGGAAATGATCCTAGATAGATCAAACCTTAGAGAGGAGGATTGGATCAAAAGTTTATAAAAAACCCTTGGTTCCCAAACACAACCAACACATCCTATAACTCAAATACAATGTAGAAAAGGATGTAAACAAGACAATGCTCAACTATTGACATCACAACAAGGGTTAAATATAGTTAATTTTATGCAACTTCCATTTTTATTTGATTTCTTTTTCTATTCAACTTCATTTTTTTTTAAATTTCCAAATAGATTGTTATGGCAGAGTGGTTTCTTGAATGAACTTCCAGTTTTATTCTTATTCAACTTCCATTTTTATTCAATTTCCTTTTCTATTCGACTTCATTTTTTACTTAATTTCCAAATAGATCATTATGGTATAGTGGTTTCTTGAATTGAATTCCATTGTTAATTTCATGCAACTTCCATTTTTCTTTTTATTCAACTTCCATTTTTATTCAATTTCCTTTTCTATTCAACTTTTTTTTTATTTAATTTCCAAATAAGGTATAGTGGTTTCTTGAATTAACTTCCATTGTTAACTTTAGGCAACTTCCATTTTATTTTTACTCAACTTCCATTTTTATTCAATTTCCTTTTCTATTCAACTTATTTTTTTTATTTAATTTCCAAATAGATCGTTAAGGTATAATGGTTTCTTGAATTAACTTCGATTTTTATTTTTAGTCAACTTCCAGTTTTATTTTTATTGAACTTCCATTTTTATTCAATTTCATTTTCTATTCAACTTCATTTTTTATTTAATTTCCAAATAAATTGTTAAGGTATAGTGGTTTCTTCAATAAACTTCCATTTTTAATGTTATGCTACTTCCATTTTTGTTTTTATTCAATTTTCTTTTCAATTCAACTTCCTTTTTATTTAATTTCCAAATAAATTGTTAAGGTATAGTGGTTTCTTCAATGAACTTTCATTTTTAATATTATGCAACTTCCATTTTTATTTTTATTCATCTTCCGATTTTATCCAATTTCATTTTCTATTCAACTTCTTTTTTTTATTTAATTTCCAAATAGATCGTTAAGGTATAGTGGTTTCTTCAATGAACTTCCATATTTAATTATATGCAACTTCCATTTTTATTTTTATTCAACTTCCATTTTTATTCAATTTTATTTTCTATTCAACTTTCTTTTTTATTTAATTTCCAAATAGATTGTTAAGGTATAGTGGTTTCTTGAATGAACTTCCACTTTTAATTTTATGCAACTTCCATTTTTAATTTTCTTCAACTTCCATTTTTATTCAAGTTACTTTTCTATTCAACTTTCTTTTTTATTTTATTTCTAAATAAATCGTTAAGGTATAGTGGTTTCTTGAATGAACTTTCATTTTTAATTTTATGCAAATTCTATTTTTATTTTTATTCAACTTCAATTTTTATTCAATTTCATGTTCTCCTCAACTTCCTTTTTTCTTTAATTTCCAAATAGATCGTTAAGGTATAGTGGTTTCATGAATGAACTTCCGTTGTTAATTTTATGCAACTTCCATTGTTATTTTTATTCAACTTCAATTCTTATTCAATTTTTTTTTCTATTCAGTTGTCTTTTTTATTTAATTTCCAAATAGATCGTTAAGGTATAGTGGTTTCATCAATGAACTTTCATTGTTAATTTTATGCAACTTCCATTTTTAACTTCCATTTTTACTCAATTTCCTTCTCTATTCAACTTCATTTTTTATTTAATTTCCAAATAGATCGTTAAGGTATTGTGGTTTCTGGAATGAACTTACATTGTTAATTTTATGCAACTTTCATTTTTATTTTTATTCAACTTCAAATTTTATTCAATTTCCTATTCTATTCAACTTCCTTTTTTATTTAGTTTCCAAATAGATCGCTAAGGTATAATGGTTTCTTGAATTAACTTCCATTGTTAATTTTTGGCAACTTGCATTTTTATTCAATTTTGTTTTCTATTCAACTTCCTTTTTTATTTAATTTCCAAATAGATCATTATGGTATACTGGTTTCTTGAATGAACCTCCATTTTGAATTTTATGCGACATCCATTTTTATTCCCTTTCCTTTTCTATTCAACTTCATTTTTTTATTCAACTTCCATTTTTATTCAATTTCCATTTCTATTCAACTTTCATTTTTATTTTTATTGAATTTCCTTTTCTGTTCAACTTCCTTTTTTATTTAATTTCCAAATAGATCGTTAAGGTATAGTGGTTTCTTAAATCAACTTGCGTTTTTATTCAACTTCTTTTTTTATTCAATATCCTTTTCTATTAAACTTCCTTTTTTTATTTAATTTCCAAATAGATCGTTAAGGTATAGTGATTTTTTGAATGAACTTTCATTGTTAATTTTATGCAACTTCCATTTTTATTTTTACTCAACTTCCATTTCTATTCAATTTCTTTTTCTATTCAGCTTCCTTTTTTATTTAATTTTCAAATAGATCGTTAAGGTATAGTGGTTTCTTGACTGAACTTCCGTTGTTAATTTTATGCAACTTCCTTTTTTATTTTTATTCAACTTCCTTTTTTATTAAATTTCCCTTTCTATTCAACTTCTTTTTCTATGCAACTTGCTTTTTATTTAATTTCCAATCGTTACGGTATAGTGGTTTCTTCAATGAACTTCCATTTTTATTTTTATTCAACTTCCATTTTTCTTCAATTTCCTTTTCTATTCAACTTCCTTTTTGATTTAATTTTTATTTTCTATTCAACGTCCTTTTTTTATTTAATTTCCTTTTTTCTTTAATTTCAAAATAGATCGTTAAGGTATAGTGGTTTCTTGAATGAACTTCCATTTTTAATTTTTAGCAACTTCCATTTTTATTTAATTTCCAAATAGATCTTTAAGGTATAGTGGTTTCTTGAATGAACTTCCGTTGTTAATTTTATTCAACTTCCATTTTTATTCAATTCCCATTTCTATTCAGCTTCCTTTTTTATTTAATTTCCACATAGATCGTTAGATCGTTAAAGTATATTGTTTCTTGAATGAACTTCAATTTTAAATTTTATGCAACTTCCATTTTTATTTTTATTCAAATTCCATTTTTATTCAATTTCCCTCTCTATTCAACTTCCTTTTTTATTTAATTTTCAAATAGAACGTTAAGGTATAGGGGTTTCTTGAATGAACTTCCATTGTTAATTTTATGCAACTTCTATTTTTATTTTTTATTCAACTTCCATTTTTATTTTTCTTCAACTTCCATTTTTATTCAATTTACTTTTCTATTCAACTTCCTTTTTTCTTTAATTTCCAAATAGATCGTTAAGGTATAGTGGTTTTTTGAATGAACTTCAATTTTTAATTTTATGCAACTTCCATTTTTAATTTTATGCAACTTTCATTTTTATTTAATTTCCTTTTCTATTCAACTTCATTTTTTTTATTTAATTTCCAAATAGACCCTTAAGGTATAGTGGTTTCTTGAATGAATTTCCTTTTTCAATTTTGATGCAACTTTCATTTTTATTTTTATTCAACTTACATTTTTATTCAATTTCTTTTTCTATTCAACTGCCTTTTTTATTTAATTTCCAAATAGATGGTTTTGGTATATTCATTTCTTGAATGAACATCCATTGTTAATTTTATACAACTTCCTTTTTTCTTTTTCTTCAACTTCCATAGTTATTCAATTTCTTTTTTATTCAGCTTTCTTTTTTATTTAATTTCCAAATAGATCGTTAAGGTATAATGATTTCTTGAAAGAACCTCCATTGGAAATTAAAAATTAAATAAAAATGGAAGTTGAATAAAAATAAAAATTGATGTCGCATAAAATTAAAAATGGAGGTTCATTCAAGAAACCACTATACCTTAACGATTTATTTGGAAATTAAATAAAAAAGAAAGTTGAATAGAAAGGGAAATTAAATAAAAATGGAAGTTGAAGTAAAATAGAAATGGAAGTTGCATATAATTAAAAATTGAAGTTTATTCAAAAAAGCACTCTACCTTAATGATCTATTTGGAAATCAAGTAAAAAATGGAAGTTGCATAAAATTCACAATTGAAGTTCATTTAAGAAACCACTATACCATAAAGATCTATTGGGAAATTAAATCAAAAAAGAAGTTGAATAGAGAAGGAAACTGAATAAAAATGGAAGTTGAATGAAAATAAAAATGAAAGTTGCATATAATTAAAAATGGAAGTTCATTCAAGAAACCACTATTCCTTAACGATCTATTTGGCAATTAAATAAAAAAAGAAGTTGAATAGAAAAGGAAATTGAATAAAATCGGAAGATGAATAAAAATAAAAACGGAATTTGCCTAAAATTAATAATGTAAGTTCATTCAAGAAACCATAATACCTTAACGATCTATTTCGAAATTAAATATAAAAAGAAGTCGAATAGAAAATGTAACGCCCTGGAAATAATGACATTTAACCCAACAATATTGACATGCTATGATATATAAAAGATCCACGTTCTTTCATTCAACAGGGTTTTATTACAAAACGTATTACATGTTAACAACAAAAGCAAATGCCAAGTTAACACTTGGTTACAAGAAAATAGAGTGCTAGCTCATTTACTAGGCTTGAATTTACATGTAACCGCAAAAGGAAAGACAATCAAAAGTCCATCCGCCACTAGCCTTCCAAGCTAAGTCCTTGGAGGTGGCATGCTAAAATGATGTTCCCATATAGGGTGAGCAGAAATATACTAAACCAATTATAAATAATGACTAAAAGACTAACAATTGATAGGTGGCCAACTCTTTTACATTCTTTCATCACTTCAACAAATATAAACAAATATATTCACACTTTCCATGACAAGCATACATAATATTTTCTAGATAAGCATACATGCTCTATCTCTGAGTTCATCTATCTCCTCGAGGTCCATCCCTATCTTCCCTAAACCGAGTACATCCCTATCTCCTCCAACATAACACAATGCATATATATATAACAATTATACACATCTCATATCAATACATAAGGTCAATGTATTCTTTCCATCGTCATAACCCATGACTCAATTCTATCTCAATTCCTCATTTTCCACAATTAATTATTCAAATTAATAAATCAATGTAATTAGGACATTTCCATAATTAACATTACAACCCTTAGGTTCCAATTTCACTAATGTTTCAACATTAATTCCATGTTTCTATACCAAACATGCTTCTAGGTTTATTATAGACAAAACCCCAACTTTTGTAAAAATTACACCATGGCCCAAAGTTTCCCAAAATTTCACAACAACTACCAACATATCAAAATGCTAAAATTCAAAGACAAAATCTATAAAAAGGAGTAGGATATCCCTACCTCAAAAGATGAGAGAAGGACCCAAAACCAAAATGCTCCAAACACCAAACTATTCGGATCAAAATCAACACCCTTTTGTGAAGACAAAAGGTGAACAACACACTCTAGCTAGATCAATACTTAGAGAGAAGTTATGGTTTAAAATGGTGTTTTGATAAAGTAAGAGAAAGAAGATAAGTCAAAAGTGATTTAAAATGCAAGACTCTCGAAACCACACTCAACAACAACCCATCGGCAACTAGACTTGGTTCTAAAGCTTAACCAACAACTCAAAAATAAAGCAAGAAAAAACAAGACAATACTAAATTAAAACAAGTTTTGAAAGGCAAGTTTTCCTCTCCTTTAAACAATGTTATATCACAACATTACATCATTCCATCTCTCATCAAGAGGCATTTAACAATATATACATTTCCACATGCATTTTCCTTCCATTTCAACCATTTCCCACATAGATGGTTTACGATTCATATCATAAGCAATAATCATGATACAATTCAATTTCTATAATATGGCCACATATGCACTATTATAATCAACTCCCATAACAAGGCAAGTTCTACAACATTTACATTAACCAAAACATACACCATGTTTTACAACTTAAGACATTTCAAATGTTCTTAAAGTTCATTACAATTACAAAATTGCAACACTTGCTTACACATCAACAAATAAGGATATTTCAAGTGGCCTCGTGATGTTTCCACAAAACCTTAACCAAAGGGATGGTCTTACACTTGATCCGCATCCTCATCTACCTCTAAGTCGGTCCAATCCAACACGTGTGATGGATCCATACTTACATGAAACACGTCATGAACTCCCAAGGGCCTCAAAAGGACCAATAAACCGAGGGACAACTTCCACTCTTCCCAAATCTCAACAAACCCGCCTAGGTGATATCTGATCACCCACCTCAAACTCTAAAGCCTCCTACGGATAAGCTCAACTTTCTCCCTCAAATGGTGCCATAAATCAAGGACACAAAAGCATATCCTCAAGGATCGAGGATGATAAAAGTCAACTTAGTACCTAAAGCACTCGCAAACTCGAGGATCTCTACAATCTCACTATGTCCCGAACATACAAGTCGGCAAGATGATAACCACCCAAATAGTGTCACTAAGTCCATGGTGACATGCTCCACATCTCTCTTCATACCATCTTAGTACCTCCGGATGCAGGCGTGAATGATGAAACTCATCTCACACCAAACCCTTCTCAACCTTCCCATTGGAGATCCTCTGTGATTCCACCTCAAGGTCACCTCTCGTGCCTCTAACACTCTAGTCACTAGTGAACATCCCGGTGATAATGCAACTCAAGTCGTAATCTTCTATAAACTCCATCCACCTCCTCGCCTCAAGTTCAAGTCTTGACTTTATGATCCGAGAACACCTCGAATCTCTCACCATAAAGGTAGTGCCTCCAGTTTTCAAGGCAAAGATCTAATTCTTCTCGTGTATTTTTCTTGCATTAACACACAACCCAAACCCTCTCGTGAGGCATAATAATCAATGGTCAATCTAACCTTCAATTGTCAATCTAGTCGAGAAATCTTTAATCTCAAACACATTCTAAACTACATGGCCTAAGAACTTAACTTCTCACTTCCCAAACTTGGCAGCAATTCAAGCACCACTCTCAAGTGTTCTGAATAGATAAGAATATCATCCACAAAAAAATCCGGTTCATCAAGTCCATAAGCCCAAATGGCATCAGAATATCCTCCTCGATCTCAAGTCTATCTTAGAGAAACAACGGAACCCTGTCAAACAAGTCATCTATCATAGGGTACTTATTCTGATTCAACTCGATACACAACCTCACTTTCTTTTTAGCAAAGATTATCTAGCAATTCTTGTGAACTTTCAACTCAATCAACCACTAAATCAATAGAGAACTAAATCAATAAGATCCTCGGGAAAGACATCTATTCACAAACTACCAACTCAATGGGTCTCATCACACTCACCATTCTCAAAACTAGCAAGTAAACTACTAAGCTCATTACAATACTACCAACCGGTCTCCTAAAAAGTGGAAAAACTCCCCATACCCAAAATAACATCAAAGCCCTTCATGGGCATAACTACAAATGGAAAAGGAAGTCGATGATCAAAATTAACTCACCCCAATAGGTGACACAACGCAAATAGGAGATGCTAAAAGTGCTAACTCGATACAAAGAATGAGATGCAGTGTCAATCAACACTCTTCTTGGCCCCTCTTGGAGCCCCATGTTTCTCGAGGTCCCTAAATGTAGCCTCAAAGACAAACCCTCTTAGTCTCTCGGATAAAAACCTCTGAAAGCATTCCGCCACCCAAGTACCGAACTTTCTCATACTTCCACCATTGACGAAGGATGCCAAGGTCACTTTCAATGCTCCATCCTCAATGCCTAGCATTGGATCCCCAACAAACTCCTAAGAACTCCCTCTTCAAGAAATGGCACTTAGGCCTACCACGCCTACCACCTCTTGCTCGTCGACATCCTAATAAAGGTAACCGTTAGCACATTTATAAAAAACTAAACACTCACGTCCTAATGCATGGATAACTATAATTCATTCCACGTAAGCACATAAACACATATAGCACTTACAATTTTATTTCCGGATGATGATAGTCCATTGATCAAGTGCCTTTCCAACAAGACTCAAACCCAAAGACCCAATCAACATCCTAGAAACTAAATCCCATACCCAAATAATCACATAAGCATGTTATCACACAAACATATACACCTAAGTCTCTATCAAGCGAGACAAACCCATTGTGATCCTAATCACTTCAAATAATGACATTTAACCCAACAATATTGACATGCTATGATATATAAAAGATCCACGTTCTTTCATTCATTTTATTACAAACATGTTAACAACAAAAGCAAATGCCCTACTTTCAAGTTAACACTTGGTTACAAGAAAATAGAGTGCTAGCTCATTTACACGTTAAGCCCTAGGCTTGAATTTACATGTAACCGCAAAAGGAAAGACAATCAAAAGTCCATCCGCCACTAGCCTTCCAAGCTAAGTCCTTGGAGGTGGCATGCAAAATGATGTTCCCATATAGGGTGAGCCAGAAATATACTAAACCAATTATAAATAATGACTAAAAGACTAACAATTGATAGGTGGCCAACTCTTTTACATTCTTTCATCACTTCAACAAATATAAACAAAACAGATATATTCACACTTTCCATGACAAGCATACATGCAATATTTTCTAGATAAGCATACATGCTCTATCTACGGAGTTCATCTATCTCCTAACATCCGGTTTAGAGGTCCATCCCTATCTTCCCTAAACGTACATCCCCTATCTCCTCCAACATAACACAATGCATATATATATAACAATTATACACATCTCATATCAATACATAAGGTCAATGTATTCTTTCCATCGTCATAACCCATGACTCAATTCTATCTCAATTCCTCATTTTCCACAATTAATTATTCAAATTAATAAATCAATGTAATTAGGACATTTCCATAATTAACATTACAACCCTTAGGTTCCAATTTCACTAATGTTTCAACATTAATTCCATGTTTCTATACCAAACATGCTTCTAGGTTTATTATAGACAAAACCCCAACTTTTGTAAAAATTACACCATGGCCCAAAGTTTCCCAAAATTTCACAACAACTACCAACATATCAAAATGCTAAAATTCAAAGACAAAATCTATAAAAAGGAGTAGGATATCCCTACCTCAAAAGATGAGCTCCGAAGGAGAAGGACCCAAAACCAAAATGCTCCAAACACCAAAATATTCGGATCAAAGACGATCAACACCCTTTTTGTGAAGACAAAAGGTGAACAACACACTCTAGCTAGATCAATACTTAGAGAGAAGTTATGGTTTTTGAGTGAGAAGCTAAAATGGTGTTTTGATAAAGTAAGAGAAAGAAGATAAGTCAAAAGTGATTTAAAATGGACTCTCAACTCTCACCAAATGCATTCTCAAGCAACAACAACCCATCGGCAACTAGACTTGGTTCTAAAGCTTAACCAAAACTCAAAAATAAAGCAAGAAAGGACGTAAACAAGACAATACTCAATGCTATAGAAAAGGAAATTGGATAAAATCGGAAGTTGAATAAAAATAAAAATGAAAGTTAATTCAAGAAACCATTATACCTTAACGATCTATATGGAAATTGAATAAAAATTGAAGTTGAATAGAAAATAAATTGAATAAAAATAGAACTTGCAGAAAATTAAAAATGGAAATTAAATAAAAAAAGAAAGTTGAATAAAAATAAAAATGAAAGTTGAATAGAGAAGGATATTTAACAAAAAAGGTAGTTGAATAAAAATAAAAAGGGAAGTTGTATAAAATAAAAAATGAAAGTTCATTCACGAAACCACTCTACCCTAACGATCTCTTTGGAAATTAAATAAAAAAACAAGTTCAATAGAAAAGAAAATTGAATAAAAATTGAAATTGAATAAAATAAAAATGGAAGTTGCATAAAATTAACAATAGAAGTTCTGTAAAAAAAAAACTATACCTTAGCGATCTATTTGGAAAGTAAATAAAAAAATAAAGTTGAATAGAATAGGAAATTAAATAAAAATAGAAGTTGAATAAAAATAAAAATAAAAGTTGCATAAAATTAACAATGGAAGTTGAATAAAAATAAAAATAGAAGTTGCATAAAATAATAATGGAAGTTCATTCAAGAAACCATAATACCTTAACGATCTATTTGGAAATTAAATAAAAAAGAAAGTTGAAGAAAAATGGAAGTTGAATAAAAATAAAAATGAAAGTTACATAAAATTAACAATAGAAGTTCATTCTAGAAACCACCATACCTTAACGATCTATTTGGAAATTAAATAAAAAAGGAAGTTGAATGGAAAAGGAAATTGAATAAAAATTGAAGTTGAATAAAAATAAAAATGGAAGTTGCATAAAATTAACAATGTAAGTTCATTCCAGAAACTATAATACCTTAACGATCTATTTGGAAACTAAATAAAAAAGGAAGTTGAATTGAAAAGAAAATTGGATAAAAATGGAAGTTAAATAAAAATAAAAATGGAAGTTGCATAAAAATAAAAATGAAGTTACATAAAATTAACAATGGAAGTTCATTCAAGAAACCACTATACCTTAACGATCTATTTCAAAATTAAATAAAAAAGGAAGTTGAATAGAAAAACAAATTGAATAAAAATGAAGTTGAATAAAAGTAAAAATGCAAATTGCATAAATTTAACAACAAAAGTTCATTCAAGAAACCACTTTTATTCAATTTTCTTTTCTATTCAACTTCTTTTTTTATTTAATCTCCAAATAGATCGTTAAGGTATATTGGTTTCTTGAATGAACTTCCATTTTTAATTTTATGTAACTTCCATTTTTATTTTTATTCATCTTCCATTTTTATTCAACTTCCTTTTTTTTTTTAATTTCCAAATAGATCGTCAAGGTATAGTAGTTTCTTGAATGAACTTCGATTTTTATTTTTATTCAATTTCCTTTTCTATTGAACTTCTTTTTTTATTTAATTTCCACATAGATCGTCAAGGTATAGTGGTTTCTTGAATGAACTTCCAAGGTGAATTTTATGCAACTTCAATTTTTAATTTTATTCAACTTCCATTTTTATTCAATTTCCATTTCTATTCAACTTCCTTTTTTCTTTAATTTCCAAATAGATTGTTAAGGTATAGTGGTTTCTTCAATGAACTTCCATTGTTAATCTTATGCAACTTCCATTTTTGTTTTTATTCAATTTCCTTTTATATTCAACTTCCTTTTTTATTTAATTTCCAAATAGATCATTAAGGTATAGTGGTTTCTTGAATGAACTTCCATTTTTATTCAACTTCCATTTTTATTTAATTTACTTTTTTATTCGACTTCATTTTTTACTTAATTTCCAAACAGATCGTTAAGGTATAGTGGTTTCTTAAATGAACTAACATTGTTAAATTTATTTAACTTTCATTTTTATTTCTATTCAACTTCCATTTTTATTTAATTTCCTTTTCTATTCAACTTCATTTTTTATTTAATTTACAAATAAATTGTTAAGGTATAGTTGTTTTTTGAATGCACTTCGATTTTTATTTTTATTCAACTTCCATTTTTATTTCAATTTCCTTTTCTATTCAACTTCCTTTTTTTATTGAATTTCCAAATAGATCGTTAAGGTATAGTGGTTTCTTGAATGAATCTCCATTTTTAATTTTATGCGACATCCATTTTTATTTTTATTCAACTTCCATTTTTATTCAATTTCCTTTTTTATTTAATTTCCAAATAGATTGTTATGGTATAGTGGTTTCTTGAATGAATTTCGATTTTTAATTTTATGCAACTTCCATTTTTATTTTTATTCAACTTCGTTTTTTATTAAATTTCCTTTTCTATTCAACTTCCTCTTTTCTTTTTCTTTTTTTTTTAATTTACAAATAAATCGTTAAGGTATAGTGGTTTCTCGAATGAACTTCCATTTCTATTCAACTTCTTTTTTTATTTAATTTCCAAATAAATCGTTAAGGTATAGTGGTTTTTTGAATGAATTGTCATTTTTAATTTTATGCAACTTCCATTTTAAATTTTATGTGTAACGCCCTCAAAATAACAACATTAGGACCCATCAATTTAGACATGCGTTGATATAAAAGATAAATATTCTTCTATTCATTAGAGCAATTCTTACAATAGTATTACATGTTAACAACAAAAGCAAATGCCCTCACAGACTTCTGACTTTCCAAGTCAACACTTGGTTGCACAAAATCAGAGTACTAACTCTATACAAAAGAAGCCCTTGGCTTGGTATACATGTAATACAAACAAAATAAACAAAAAGAGTCTTCAACTCTCATCATCATCCAAGCTATGTCCTTGGAGGTGGCATGCTACCTGCACCTGAAAATAATGTCCCATATAGGGTGAGCCAGCACCCAGTAGAGATATGCTATACACAGTATGAGCAATAATTAAGACTTTAGCAATTGATAAATATTCAACACAGATACATCCACATATCTCACATTCCGGTTCCATGACATTAAGTCCATGTTACATTTCATTTCCCATTTCTTTTTCAACTTTGAGTTTGAAAACAAGGCTCAATACCTAGCCAAATAACCGAATGAGATTTAGACTCATCCTTAAAACACTTTTGAAATTCATGACGGATACACATTATAATGCTGTATTGATAACCCGAAATTCATTTATGTACTTTACGAAAGATATACATTTCGGTGCTGTATCAACATAACATAGAATCACTTCTACACTTCACAATTGATAACGATATACATTTTAGTGCTATATCAAATCAATTTGAACACTTCCATAATCAACACTTGATACACATTGTAGTGCTGTATCAATGTCACACAAAAGTCCGGTTTAGAGGTCCATCCCCTATCTTTCCCTAAACCGTAGAGTACATCCCCTATCTCCTCCCACACAACACATGTATATAAACATAGATCATATACAATCAGTCAATACATACAGTTAATGTATTCTTTCAACTGTCATACTCTATGACACGTCCAATTGATTAGTTTTAGTTTGCCTAATCATCATGCATTGTCTACAACAATCAAAACTACCCTCCACCGGTAGCCCAAGCAATTATTTCTAAACAGATAATAAAAGCTCTAATGGATAAAATATCAATGTTTTCAAAAGTGAGCGATTAATAAATGCAACTTCACCATTTCACAATATAATGAGTCAATTTCATTATTTCCAACTCAATTCCATAAATCCACAACTTTTCCAAATCAATTATACCAACTAATTTATATAACAAATTAGGCTTTTCTACCCCTTTTTCCAATAACAACCCAATGGTCCAAAAATCAACAACCAACAACAATACCATTATTTTGAAACCCAAAATACACTTTTTAGAATTAAAATAACAAAGCTCTCTTTTAACATTTTGAAACCCTAAGTCCCAAAATTTACCCAACTTCAACACTTTATCAAAACAACCAAAAATCTATGTCAAAGATCATAAGAGTGAGTAGGAATCCCTACCTCAAAAGTTGACACCCAACGAAGAAGATGAAGAAAATGAAAATGCTCCAAATCCCGAGATTCTTGGATCAAAAGATGGCCCTCGACGATCAACGACTTTTTTGTAAAGACCAAAGGTGAGGAAACAACTCCTACTAGATCAATACCTAGAGAGAAGGCAAGGTTCTAGAGAGAGAGGCTCAACAATGGAGTTTTGGAAAACTAAGAGTGAGAGAAAAGGATGTGAAAAAATGATCCAAAAAGTCGGATCTCCGTTTTATATAAGAGTCGCCCCGCTCGAGCGTCACTCACAGATTCCCGCTCGAGCGGCGGATACACACTTCCATAACTTTTTGCTGAACTAGGTCCCCGCTCGAGCTCAAAACTCCTCGCTCGAGCGTCACACACAAACTCACGCTCGAGCGTCAAAACGCCCGCTCGAGCGTCCAACACTGCAGAGGAAATACTGGGAGATGGGAAATCACGCTCGAGCGTCAAAACTCCCGCTCGAGCGGAGAAGCAACAATGAAGGGCCCGCTCGAGCGTCAAAAGCTCCGCTCAAGCGTGATGGCAAAAATCTAGGCAACTACTCTTGGTTTCTAAGTTCAACCAACCTGTAACAAACCTGCCCAACACATCCTATAACTCAAATACAAAGTACGAAAGGATGCAAACAAGATATAAGCAACTGCTAACATCCACGGAAAAAAGTCCGGATCACTGTACACAAGAGGAAAAACCCGGGATTGCTATAACCTCCCCCCCTTAAAGAATTTCGTCCCCGAAATTAAACACAAGACTTTTTTTTTTTTTTTTCAAAACAGGTTTTTCTCTATTTCCAACAATATTACAACATAATATTAAACATTCCGACCCATTACCGGTCAATCTCATCTCTTGTCAAGAGGCAATTCACATCATATATAACAACCTGCATTATCAACATGCATTCCTTTGAAATTTATCAATTTCAACTCATTTTCCAAAATTTCATAACATATGCAATATTAATATCATGCTCGTATTTCCACAATTTACTTAGCATACACAATGTTAAACCAACTTCCATTTCAAGGCAAGTTCTGCAACTTTTCCATATACCAAAACATTTACAATGTTTTACAACTTAAGACACACACAATGTTCTTAAAGTTCAATATTATTACAAAATTTCATTACATGATAAACATATCCGGATATTTCTCACGGACTTCCAACTCGCGTTCCCAAGTGGCTTCCTCCACTCCGTGATGCTTCCACAAAACTTTTACCAAGGGAATGGTCTTGCCTCGCAAGACTTGATCCCGCCTATCGAAGACCCGAACCGGTCTCTCCTCATATGAGGCCTCCTCATCTATCTCCAAATCGGTCCAATCCAACACATGGGATGGATCCGGCTCGTACTTCCGAAGCATACTAACATGAAATACATCATGCACCCCGGACAACTGCAGTGGCAAAGCCAAACGATAAACAACTTCCCCAATCCTCTCAAGGATCTCAAAGGGACCAATAAACCGAGGGGATAACTTCCCACTCTTCCCAAACCTCATCAAACCTCGCTTAGGTGATATTTTCAAGAAAACATGATCACCTACCTCAAACGCCAAAGGCCTCCTCCTACGGTCGGCATAACTCTTTTGGCGACTCTGGGCTGTAACAAGTCTCCTACGGATAAGCTCAACTTTCTCCGTCGTCTCCCTAACCCACCTCGGCCCAACAAACTGGAGACCTACACGGTCGGCCATACAAGGCCTCAAACGGTGCCATACCGATACTAGACTGAAAACTGTTGTTGTAGGCAAATTCCACCAAGGGTAAGTGCCTTTCCCACGTCCCACAAAAATCAAGGACACAACCTCGAAGCATATCCTCAAGGATCTGAATAGTACGCTCAGACTGCCCGTCAGTTTAAGGATGATAGGCCATGCTAAAGGTCAACTTAGTACCCAAGGCACTCTGCAAACTCTGCACCAACCTGGCAGTAAAACGAGGATCTCTATCTGAGACGATCGTCACTGGGACCCCGTGCAATCTCACTATGTCCCGAATATACAAATCGGCAAGGTGATCTACCGAATCTCTCACGCGCATAGGGATAAAGTGCGCCGACTTAGTCAACCGGTCTACAACCACCCAAATAGCATCACTACCCCGCTGAGTCCTTGGAAGACCTACAACGAAGTCCATAGTGACATACTCCCACTTCCACTCGGCAATAGGCAAGGGTTGCAACAAACCCGCTGGCCTCTGATGCTCGGCCTTCACTTGCTGACAAGTAAGGCACTTTGATACGAAAACCGCCACATCTCTCTTCATGCCCCTCCACCAAAACTGGCGCCCCAAATCACAATACATCTTGGTGCCTCCCGGATGCACCGCAAGGCGTGAATGGTGAAACTCTCGGAGTACCTCCTCTCGGCAAGACTCCAGCACAAACAAACGGTCTCGGTATCTCACACTGAGGTCGGGATACACCGTTAAACCCTTCTCAACCTTCCCGCTGGAGATCTTCTCTCGGAGGGATTCTACCTCAAGGTCACCTCTCTGTGCCTCTAACACTCGAGTCACAAGTGTGGGCTGCGCAACAACAGAAAATAAGGCTGCAGCCTCAACAGATTCGCCCAACAGCAAATCGAACTCGCCAAGTGCCCCCAACATCTCCCATTCCCTGATGGCTATACAAGCTACATCACTAATGGATTTTCTACTAAGTGCATCAGCCACAACATTGGCCTTTCCCGGGTGATAGTGCAACTCAAAATCATAGTCCTCAATGAACTCCATCCACCTTCTCTGTCTCAAGTTCAAGTCCTTCTGTGTAAACAGATACTTCAAACTCTTATGGTCCGAGAACACCTCGAACTTCTCACCATAAAGGTAATGCTTCCAGATTTTCAAGGCAAAGATCATTGCTGCTAGCTCTAGGTCATGTGTAGGGTAATTCTTCTCATGAATTTTCAACTGTCGTGAGCCATAGGCAACCACTTTCCCCTCTTGTATCAACACACAACCCAAACCCTCTCGTAAGGCATCACAATAAACTGCATAACCCAACCCTCTCTTCGGAATAATCAAGACCGGAGCGGTGGTCAATCTAACTTTCAACTCTTGAAACGACTTTTCACAAGTCTCACTCCATACGAATTTGACTCCCTTCCGAGTAAGCCTAGTCAACGGTGAAGCTAACCTGGAGAAATCCTTCACAAACCGGCGGTAATACCCAGCTAATCCCAGAAAACTGCGGATCTCAAACACACTCTTAGGTTGTGCCCAATCTTGCACTGCCTCTATCTTGGCTGTATCAACAGACACCCCTCCCCCAGATACTACATGGCCTAAGAACTTCACTTCTCCTAGCCAAAACTCACACTTCCCAAACTTGGCATACAGCCTATGGGCTCTAAGCAACTCAAGCATCACTCTCAAGTGTTCCTCGTGCTCTTCCTCCGAAGGCGAATAGATAAGAATGTCGTCCACGAAAACGACCACAAAACAATCTAAGAATTCCCGGAAGATCCGATTCATCAAATCCATAAAGACTGCCGGTGCATTGGTGAGCCCAAATGGCATCACCAGAAACTCATAATGGCCATACCGCGTACGGAATGCCGTCTTCGGAATATCCTCCTCCCTGACCCTCAACTGGTGGTAACCCGATCTCAAGTCTATCTTAGAGAAACAACGGGAACCCTTCAACTGGTCAAACAGATCATCTATACGGGGCATAGGGTACTTATTCTTGACTGTTGCCTGATTCAACTTCCGGTAGTCGATACAAAGTCTCAAGGCACCATCTTTCTTTTTAGCAAAGAGGGCCGGTGCTCCCCACGGCGAACTCAATCTCACGGTGAGGTGGCAAACCAATGAGATCCTCGAAAAAGACATCCGAATACTCACAAACCACCCTCGGCAATACAATCCGGGTCTCGTCACACTCACCACTCAAAAAGCTAGCAAGTAGACCACTAAGCTCACTCCGCCCCCGCGGATCATACACCGGTGGCAACACACTACCAACCTGATCCCCCAAGAAATGGAAACACTCCCCGCTCAAGGTACAAACTATGACCCTCTCGCGGTAGCAATCAATAATAGCCCAGTATGACGATAGCTAGTCCATACCCAAAATAACATCAAAACCCTTCATGGACATAACTACAAAAGGGAACAGAAGCCGATGATCGGCGACCTCTATATCACAACCTCTACATCCGTGCTTCAAAATCAATTCACCCCCAACAGGTGATACAACACATATAGGAGATGCTAATTGTGCCAACTCCAATTCCAAAACAGATGCAAATGTAGCAGATACAAAAGAATGAGACGCACCCGTATCAATCAATACACTAGCAACCGAGTTGCAAAACAGAAAGGTACCTCGCACAACTGATGGAACCGTACCAAGTCCTGCGCAGTAACAGCATACACGCGCCCAGTAGGCCCCTGATCCACCTGCTCACCCCTCGGAGCATACGACTGCTGTACAGACTGGGACGATGAAGCCCCCTGATTGGCCCTCGAGGCCTGCACTGACTGAGCTGGCTGAAGACTCTACCTCTGCCCAGATGCACCAGATGTGCCACCCAACTGCGGGCAAAACCTCTTCAGGTGCCCCGCCTGACCACACTGATAACAAGACAGTGGCTGACCCCTGCCCTGACTCTGGCTCTGCGGTCTAGCTGAAGATGAAGCAGCTCTCTGACCTCCTCCCCTCTGTGGGCAAACCGAAGCCTTGTGGCCCAGCTGACCACACTTGTAACATGTGAAGTCTCCCTGATTGCCTCTCCCCGAGCCTGCACTCGGCACTGGAATGGTCGATCTAGCAACACCACCCTGAGACTGCTGAGGGTTAGCACCCCTCTGTCTCCTGCCATCACCCTGACCATCCTGGCTCCTCTTGGAGCCCCTCTGTCCCTCTTCCTCCTGCATCATGATCTCCATATGGGCTGCAGCATCAACCAAGCGCCCATAGTCTCGGATCGTAGACCCACCAACTCTCATCTTGAGGCCGCGCCTCAACCTCTTCTCAAACTCAATATAGCGGCGTTCCTCGGACGCCACAAGTTCAGGTGCGAACCTAGACAAGCTAGTAAAAGCAGCCTCATACTCGGCCACTGAAGACCTCAACTGCAAAAGCTGGCAAAACTGATCTCTCAGCTTCTCTCTGACTGTTGGAGATAAGAACTTCTCCTGGAAAGCACCCGCAAAAGCCTTCCAAGTGCCATCTAAACGACCCTTCATGAATTTCCACCACTGACCTGCATCTCCCTTCAGTTGGAAAGACGCCAAGGTCACTTTCAACGCTCCGTCCTCGATGCCAAGCATCTCGAACGTCTTACTCATCTGCTCCAACCACTCATCTGCCTTAAGTGGCTCATTCGGATCTCCAACAAACTCATCCGGATTAGACCGGAAGAACTCCCTCTTTAAGAAGGAAGGCCACCTTTAGCAACTGGCTGCTGCTTGGAGCTCGAATTGGATTCTCACCGAGAATACCCATAGACTCCTCAAAGCATCGGCTATCCTCCGCCCATAGCCTCGACTTGGCTCGGCCACATTGGCCTGGCCAACCCCCTCCTACTGCGTCGGAATATCATCCGGTAAAGGTATCTCCTGCCTCCTAGGCCTACCTCGCCTACCACCTCGTCCTCGTCCTCGTCCTCGTCCTGACATCCTAATAAAGGTAACAGAGAACGTTAGCACATTCACAAATGTGCCGAAGCTATAACACTCGCGTCATAATGCATGGACAACTGTAATTCACTCCACGTAAGCACATAAACACGTAAGCACTTACGAATTTCATTTCCGGATAATGATAGTCCCGAGGCGTTGCTAGAGTTCCGGTTAAAAACAGCATTGATCAAGTGCTTTTCCAACAAGACTCACAAAAACCCAAGGATCCAATCAACATCCTAGAAATTAAATCCCATACCCAAATAGTCACATAAACACGTTATCACATAAACACATTACATTACACTTAAGTCTCTAACAAGCGAGACAAACCCATTGTGATACTAATCACTTCCCACGTACCCAAAGTATTCGAACCCGGTACGCTCTGATACCAAGTTGTAACGCCCTCAAAATAACAACATTAGAACCCATCAATTTAGACATGCGTTGATATAAAAGATAAATATTCTTCTATTCATTAGAGTAATTCTTACAACAGTATTACATGTTAACAACAAAAGCAAATGCCCTACGGGCTTACAGCTTTCCAAGTCAACACTTGGTTGCACAAAATTAGAGTACTAACTCTATACAAAAGAAGCCCTTGGCTTGGTATACATGTAATACAAACAAAATAAACAAAAAGAGTCTTCAACTCTCATCATCATCCAAGCTATGTCCTTGGAGGTGGCATGCTACCTGCACCTGAAAATAATGTCCCATATAGGGTGAGCCAGCACCCAGTAGAGATATGCTATACACAGTATGAGCAATAATTAAGACTTTAGCAATTGATAAATATTCAACACAGATACATCCACATATCTCACATTCCGGTTCCATGACATTAAGTCCATGTTACATTTCATTTCCCATTTCTTTTTCAACTTTGAGTTTGAAAACAAGGCTCAATACCTAGCCAAATAACCGAATGAGATTTAGACTCATCCTTAAAACACTTTCGAAATTCATGACGGATACACATTATAATGCTGTATCGATAACGCGAAATTCATTTCTGTACTTTACGAAAGATACACATTTCGGTGCTGTATCAACATAACATAGAATCACTTCTACACTTCACAATTGATAACGATATACATTTTAGTGCTATATCAAATCAATTTGAACACTTCCATAATCAACACTTGATACACATTGTAGTGTTGTATCAATGTCACACAAAAGTCCGGTTTAGAGGTCCATCCCCTATCTTCCCCTAAACTGTGGAGTACATCCCCTATCTCCTCCCACACAACACATGTATATAAACATAGATCATATACAATTAGTCAATACATACAGTTAATGTATTCTTTCAACCGTCATACTCTATGATACATCCAATTGATTAGTTTTAGTTTGCCTAATCATCATGCATTGTCTACAACAATCAAAACTACCCTCCACCGGTAGCCCAAGCAATTATTTCTAAACAGATAATAAAAGCTCTAACAGATAAAATATCAATGTTTTCAAAAGTGAGCGATTAATAAATGCAACTTCACCATTTCACAATATAATGAGTCAATTTCATTATTTCCAACTCAATTCCATAAATCCACAACTTTTCCAAATCAATTATACCAACTAATTTATATAACAAATTAGGCTTTTCTACCCCTTTTTCCAATAACAACCCAATGGTCCAAAAATCAACAACCAACAACAATACCATTATTTTGAAACCCAAAATACACTTTTTAGAATCAAAATAACAGAGCTCTCTTTTAACATTTTGAAACCCTAAGTCCCAAAATTTACCCAACTTCAACACTTTATCAAAACAACCAAAAATCTATGTCAAAGATCATAAGAGTGAGTAGGAATCCCTACCTCAAAAGTTGACACCCAACGAAGAAGATGAAGAAAACGAAAATACTCCATATCCCGAGATTCTTGGATCAAAAGATGGCCCTCTACGATCAACAACTTTTTTGTAAAGGCCAAAGGTGAGGAAACAACTCCTACTAGATCAATACCTAGAGAGAAGGCAAGGTTCTAGAGAGAGAGGCTCAACAATGGAGTTTTGGAAAAGTAAGAGTGAGAGAAAAGGATGTGAAAAAGTAATCCAAAAAGTCGGATCTCCGTTTTATATAAGAGTCGCCCCGCTCGAGCGTGGAAACCCCCGCTCGAGCATCACTCACAGATTCCCGCTTGAGCGTCAAAAATCCCGCTCGAGCGGCGGATACACACTTCCATAACTTTTTGCTGAACCAGGTCCCCTCTCGAGCTCAAAACTCCTCGTTCGAGTGTCACACACAAACTCACGCTCGAGCGTCAAAATGCCCGCTCAAGCGTCTAACACTGCAGAAGAAATACTGGGAGACGGGAAATCACGCTCAAGCGTCAAAACTCCCGTTCGAGTGGAGAAGTAACAATGAAGGGCCCGCTCGAGCGTCAAAAGCTCCGCTCGAGCGTGAAGGCAAAAATCTAGGCAACTACTCTTGGTTTCTAAGTTCAACCAACCTGTAACAAACCTGCCCAACACATCCTATAACTCAAATACAAAGTACGAAAGGATGCAAACAAGATATAAGCAACTGCTAACATCCACGGAAACAAGTCCGGATCACTGTACACAAGAGGAAAAACCCGGGATCGCTATAACTTCATTTTTTTGTTTACTTTCCAAATAGATCGTTAAGGTATAATGGTTTCTTGAATTAACTTCCATTGTTAATTTTAGGCAACTTGCATTTTCATTCAATTTTGTTTTCTATTCAACTTCTTTTTTTATTTAATTTCCAAATAGATCGTTAAGGTAGAGTGGTTTTTTGAATGAACTTCCATTTTTATTTTTATCTAACTTCCATTTTTATTCAATTTTCTTTTTTATTTAATTTTCAAATAGATCGTTAAGGTATAGTGGTTTCTTGAATTAAATTCCATTTTTAATTTCATGCAACGTCCATTTTTATTTTTATTCAACTTCCATTTTTATTCAATTTCTTTTTCTATTCAACTTCCTTTTTTATGTAATTTCCAAATAGATCGTTATGGTTTAGTGGTTTTTTGAAAGAACTTCCATTTTTATTCAATTCTATTTTCTATTCAACTTCCTTTTTTATTTAATTTCCAAATAGATCGTTAAGTTATAGTGGTTTCTTGAATGAACTTCCATTTTAAATTTTATGCAAATTCCATTTCAATTTCCTTTTCTATTCAACTTCCTTTTTTTATTTAATTTTCAAATAGATCGTTAAGGTATAGTGGTTTCTTAAATGAACTTACATTGTTAATTTATTTTTCTATTCAACTTCCAATTTTACTCAATTTCTAAATAGATCGTTAAGGTATAGTGTGATCTTGAATGAACTTCCATTGTTAATTTTATGCAACTTCCATATTTAATTTTATTCAACTTCCATTTTTATTTTTACTCAACTTCCATTTTTATTTTTATGCAACTTCCATTTTTATTTAATTTTGTTTTCTATTCAACTTCCTTTTTATTTAATTTCCTTTTCTAGTCAACTTCCTTTTTTATTTAATTTCCAAATAGATCGTTAAGGTAGAGTGGTTTTTTTGAATAAACTTCAATTTTTAATTATATGCAACTTTCTTTTTTTTATTTTTGTTCAACTTCCATTTGTAATAAATTTCCTTTTCTATTCAACTTCCTGTTTTACTTGATTTCCAGATTAATCGTTAAGGTATAGTGGCTTCTTGAATGAACTTTTTTTGTTAATTTTACTCAACTTCGATTTTTATTTTTATTAAAGATTAATTTTTATTCAATTTCCTTTTCCATTCGACTACCATTTTTATTTAATTTCCAAATAGATCATTGAGGTATAGTCGTTTCTTGAATGAACTTCCATTTTAATTTTCTGCAACTTCCATTTTTTATTCAATTTCCCATTTTATTCAACTTCATTTTTTTATTTACTTTCCAAATAGATCGCTAAGGTATAGTGGTTTCTTGAATTAACTTCCATTGTTAATTTTAGGCAACTTCCATTTTTATTTTTATTCAACTTCCATTTTTATTCAATTTCCTTTTCTATTTAACTTCCAAATACATCGTTAAGATATAGTGCTTTCTTGAATGAACTTCCATTTTTAATTTTATTCAACTTCCATTTTTATTCGATTTCTTTTTGTATTCAACTTCCATTTTTATTTAATTTCCAAATTGATCGCTAACGTATGGGGGTTTCTTGAATGAACATCCACTTTTAATTTAATGCAACTTCCATTTTTCTTTTCAGTTCAACTTCCATTTTTTTATTTTATTTCAATTTCCTTTTCTATTCGACTTACTT